>CM054812.1:772379-1168749 GCA_028984105.1 Lavandula angustifolia
AAATGGAAAGCCATTGAAAGGGAAGTTCACCGAAGCTGCCGCTCTTTATTCCGTCGATATTTAGCGACGGAAAATTTCGTCGGTAAACTTAAAATTTTGCATCCCACATCGAATTTTTGACAAACTTTTTCCGCCTTTATATATCAAACTACATCATAAGCTATTAAGAATCTTGCTATACACGTGCGCACGCGCGCGCATAGGCCTCCACCTCTGGCCGCCGTCAGCTTCCGATCTCCACCGGCCAGTGTCACCACCGGATCGCCGCCGTCTATCAACTCCGATAGCCGGCGGGTCAATTGTCGGGTTAATTTCAAAAAATTAGTCGACAAGTGTACCGATGGATTACCGATAGAATTTTCCGTCGCTAAATACCGACGGACCTCAATTCCGTCGGCAAAATTTACCGACAAGCTCTATAACAACGGATTATTTTCCGTCGGTAATCCATCGGTAAACCTTTTTCGACGGATTTTTTAATGTTTATCGACGGATTTTTCCGTCGGTAAAAGACAGATTTTTTGTAGCGCTCGTTTTATAAGCCTAGCAAAATAATATTGTCGTGGTATTTCTGCCAATATATTAATTGTTACATGTTCAATAAGTAATGACGGGGCAAAATCACAACATGTGCATAGTACAGTTAAAGCACAGACTGATAAATAAATATACAAAATATTATTCCCTCCGTTCCACTGTAAGTGACTCAAAACTTTTGACACGTGAATTAGAAAGTAGAAGGTAAAGTATAAGAGATGAGTAGATGATAAAGTAGGAGAGAGAAAATTAGTGAGATGGTGAGAGAGAAAATGAGTGATATAATGAGAATAAATGATAAAGTAAGAGAGATAAATGATAAAGTAGAAGACTATGCAGTGGGTGTTTGGGACACTTAGGTAGTGTTTGAAACAATTTAAATAAGCTATTTTTGAGCATTTTCACCGCAGAAATACTTTTTTTAATTTTTGGAATGGAAGCTTCTACTCTTTTGGAACTTAAATAAGTTAGAATAAGCAGAAGCTCATAAGCTAGTCTGGGGTGCTTTTTAAAAGCAAAAGCCAAAAAAACTGAAAAACAGCTTATAAACGTGCTTGCAAAATTGCTTTTTCTAAAATTAAACTGTTTTTTTTTTCTAATATTGCAAATACTAACAACTTTGCTTACCAACAACTTTAAGCAACTTTAACCATAAGCTTCTAAAAGCTACTTATAAAAGTTCTTCCAAACACTACCTTAGCTTAAAGCTGAAATTATCTACAAAGGGTCCAAAAGAGAGAAGCTAGTAAACCTCCTCCACCCCCAACTTATTGCTTACAGTTTATTGCTTATAATTATTTTGGATAAATTTACCCTTAATAACTTTGTTCAATTCCAAAGTATCCTAAAATTTGTGAAAGAATTCATTTTCTTCAACAAAGCAGTCGTTCTCTTCTTCTCTCTTAATAGAATTTACTATTAGGTCTGGTATAAAACTTAACCGAGAATCTTTTATGTTTTTTTTGTATGATAAATATATGAATTTATACAAATAAGTACTAGTACTTAACATATAAATGTATGTTATATTTATGCTGATATGATTTAATAGTATAAATAATATGTAGATTAATTTAACATTTTATAATATTAGATCTAGATTATAACGTAAAAAATGAATATAGAATATGAATAATTTCTAAATTTTATTTATTATAAATTATACTCCCTCCGTCCCATTTAAAACGACACATTTTCATTTTCGGGATGTCCCCACTTAAAATGACACGTTTCCTTAAAAGAAAATATTTTCAACAATATTATATCTTACTTTTTCATTTCTCTCTCCTATTTTATCATTTATCTCTCATACTTTATCATTTACTCTCTCATAAATTTATTCATTTTCTCTCTCTTACTTTATCATTTACCCCTCTCTCATACTTTATCATTCACTTTCTTAATTTCAGCATCGAAAAGAAACGTGTCATGTTAAATGGGACGGATGAAGTAATTATTTGATAATAATAAGGGTAAAACATACATTTATTATAAAAAGTAATAAGAAGCTAGTTTTATCCGTTGCTTTTCCAAATACTATTTTCACCCACTTTCAACACTTATTTCCAAATACCTACTGATTCTTAAATAAGTTGCTTTCAACACTTATCAATAAACTTCAGCTATTCCAAACACCCCCGTAGTACTCACTCTGTCCCATTGATCTTGCAACATTGACTTTTGGCACGGATTTTAAGTTAGTAGGTGTAAAGGTGTAAAGTAAAAAATAGTGGATCCACTTGTTTAGATGATTGTGGTCTACTCATTTCTTTCTATTTTAGGAACGTTCCAAAATAAGTGAAACAACCCGAAAATGAAATATTGCAAGATTAACGGATTGGGGAGAGTAATTTTGCTGACGCGTACTATTTCGATCAGAAACTGATCAAGTTTCTGAATACCGCAGCCGCTGAGAAGTCAATAGGGCGAGGACAAGCTTATAAACGTCCTCTGGAGATCTCTTAGGATCCCCACCCTACTCAGCCGCCTCAGCAGAAGAAGCGGAAAGTACTGAAGAAGCCAGAGCCTTCAGCCGCTCCCGCACCTAGCTCCATCGAGGACTCAGAGTCGGGTCAGGAGGACGTGACTCTGAAGGAGAAGGTGAAGAGAATTCACTTGGAGGAGACTCAGTCAGAGTTTTCGATTGAAACGACCCCACCTGCTGAGGTCTCCTCCTCTATCCCAACCTCAATACTTCAGGCTAGGAGCAGAGCCACTGAGAGGTTGCCGATGAGATTCCCGAGATCCATGATCATAAGAATCTCGTGGATATTGATGTCCGTGCTCGGGTACAGATGCGTCTGCGGTTCCTAGACTGAGATCTGCTAGAAGAGACGATCCGCCTGAAGATGGTAGCAGAGTTGGTTCAGGAGGAACAACAACTTAAGGAGGAAATCGGCTATGGCGAGCCAGCTGATATTGCCTCGCTAGTGGATCTTAAAGCCGCCATGCTGAGTCTTCCACTCAGACTCAGCCTCCACCTCCTCCTCCTCCTCCATCAACCAACTCACCCAAGGATGCAGACCAGGGAGGATCTACTGAGGGTAAATCTCCCAAGGATGATCAGCCGCCACCTCCTCCAGAATCAAGCACGGTCATCGAGACTCCGTCCAAGACTCAGCCACAAAAACCAAGAAGACATCAGGTTGCTGAGCTCAAGGACCTCAACATGGAGTCCATCAACAAGGTCATGAAACGTCAGGCGCACAAGAATAGGAATCTTGCCGATGATGTGAGCACTAAGTGGAGCAAGTTCATTGAGGCTCAGACGAAGACGCTGAAGGACCTTAATACTGAAGTGCAGAGGATCAGCACACCAACGTCAATCGATGCTGAAGATATCCTCCGAAAAGCTCTTGAGGCACAAAAGCCCGACCTGAATGCTCAATTCCAAACATCTTGCAGTCACAAGCCACAAAATTCACTGAAGAAATGGTGGCTGCAACAGGTCGAGTCTAGAAGGCAGTAGAGGAGCGCTACAAGTTCACTGCTGATAGTGTAACCAAAGCACTGACTAATCAGCACGCCTCCTGCAAAGAGATAGAAAAGACTGCTTCTCGTGCAGTGGAAGACTACCTTCGTCACTTTGACGAATCCAAGTCTGCTCTACAAAAAGCCATAGATCAAGAGCATGACCAGTGATGGGAGTCTTACATTGATGTTGCTACTGACATTACCTCAGGTCTTGAGACAGTCAAGACCTCAGTAGATGATCTGCGGAAGAAGGTCACTGCCTTGGCAACACTCATTGATGATGCCAAAAAGGGGGAAAAGAGCAGATCAGCTCAGCTCAGAGCTCTCCTTAGGGCTGAAGAAGAACATGCAGTTGGACCTTCTTTAGCAGTAGTGCCGGCTGGACCAAGCTCAGAAGAAGCTGACAAAGGGGAAGCAAACAAGGGGAAGGCCCGTCTGAAGAGCCTAAAGATGCAGATGTAACTGAGGTGGCCAAATTTATTGGCCCTATTGATAGAGAGGTAGCACATTACTTTATCAGAGAAATTATATTATTGTGCAAGCACAATACTAAGGTGGGTTCTACTTTCTAAAAATCATTTTGAGTAATTAAACTCTATGAAACGCATGTTTATCCATGAAAACATTTTTGTATGTTTTACGTGTTTAATGCTCTGAATTTAATTGATCGAGATTCTTTATTGAACTAACACGTTGGTTAAGAATTGTACATGTTTGTAGTAGTGCAATAGGGTGATCTCCATTGTGTGCTCTGTTTGTAGTAGTGCAATAGGGTGATTTCCATTGTGTTCTAAACCAGTTGAACAAGACCTATGAGCTTCGCCTTATTTTTCTCTCTCTGCAAACATGAATAAGTTTTCCTCCCATCTCTCTCTCTCTAGAAACTAGTCAAGAGTTGCGAAAATGTCGGACTCTTCTTCTACAGACGAAGATCTGGAATTTACTCTAGAACTACGACAATGCGAGTCGCGTTTGAGGAGACGCGCCAAGAAAGTTCTGAAGGCTGAGAAAAAATGCAGCGAAGCGGTAATTCAGGTGGAAGAGGCACGGAAAAACCTCGGTCTTGAAATTATAAGGCCAAAGAACGTAGGGATTGACTGTTCTTGCGGGGGTGGTTTGCAGAAACATTGGAATCCTCTTCTGAGTAATACTTTATGGAGTGCAAATCATGTAAAAAACTCAAACCTTTTCGACAAGATAGGGGAGAGTTTAATCGTTGAGGATTGAATTTATGTTTAGTTGAGGATAGGGTTTTTCTGCGTTCTTGTTCTTGTTAATTCTGGATTCATGATTGTGATTGGATTATTAGATTATGCCGGATCTTGATTTGATTTTCTCGCAAATTTCTAAATCTTTCCAAACCCTATAAAACAAATTTAAAAAATAAAAACAAATCACAACCATATATGATATCAACCAATCCGTTTAGATATTAGATATTAAGAAACTTGCGGGGATTAATTAATTAACATGTTAATTAAATTAGATATTAAGAAACTTGGCTTATCCATAAATATCTTGTTCCAAAATCACACAATATAAACCAATAATTACACTAATGTATTCCTACCTTTAAAAACACACCTCCGGTTAGGGTTAGGGTTTATGAAAACTCAATGAGCGGGAGAATTCAAGTGGAAAGTCGAGCACACGTGCAGTGGAAGGTCAGGTTTCCAATTGATTCCTGCAAAGAATCCGAGCCTTTCAAAATCGGCATATGGAACTGGTATATAATCTATCCACGCTATCATTGCTTTCTTCTTCACTCTGTGATTTATATATTTATAAATAAATAAATTCAAATTCTTAGGATTTTATCAATTGAGAGTAGATCGAGGAGATCACGGAGCGGCCGCAAGTCCTTCTGCGTCCGGCTCTTCCCTAAATTGTCCTTAGATGAGGAACCGCCGCTCGCCCGGTTCACCTTCAATGTCGTCGTTGACCGATGGAAGGAAACCACCGGTAATTATGATTAGCAATTAATTTTCATTCTTAATTAATTGAGTTTATATATAATGAATATGTTTGATCCAGTTGATCATAATGGAGTGCTATGCACACGTGGAGACTTTGTTGTTCCCTTTAAAGTTCGATATTGCCCAGTGGTACTAATTGACGTTTCCTTTTGGGAGCTTAAGATATCCCCTTCGGATGTAAGATATCTTCTCCATCAATATTCAATTAACATTTTTGTTATTTATCAATTAAACCATGTTTAAGCTTGGGGAATATTTAGAGATGGCAATGGATTTTGGACCTGGTCCAGGATCCAGATCCATTTTTCTGGATCTAGATCTTAAAAAATTAGACCGATCTGGATCGGATCTGGACCTATTTTAGAAATTAGGGATCTGGATCTGGACTTTACGATCTGAGATCCGGATCCGGTCCAGATCCGCCAATTTTTATGTTTAAAATATTATTTTATTATCATATATAAAATATTATATTTATATTATTCTACTTAAAATATCACATTACATTATTTGTTGAGCTTGAAATAATTTACTAGTAATCTAATAAATAGAAAAGAGGGAGGAGATTGAGTACCCTCTGTCCACGAATTTGAAAGTTTTTTTAGTGAGAATATTATAGTTTTATAGATGATTGTAATATTTTTATAATATCATGAGTATTTTGACTTTTTTTACTCTTATCTCATTCAAAATTTTATACTAGGTCACCTCTTTTTATCTTACAAATCTCAACCCACGTATCAAAAATTATACTCCCTCCGTCCCATTGGAAGCGTCTTGTTTTCCATTTTGGGCGTCCCATTGAAAGCGTCTTGTTTCTAAAAAAGGCAAGAATATGTGGACAAGATTTAACTATCCAAAAGTCAAACAATATACACCACACATTATCATTTTCTTAACATCCGTGCCCATTGGAAACAAGACGCTTCCAATGGGACGGAGGGAGTACATACTAGTATTTTATATTCAATCATTATATATATATATGAATAATGCTTGTTCTTGTTTCTGGTTTTTCAACTTGTAGGGTGGAGAGGACATTTCCATATTTCCTTGTGATGAGAGGAGTGAGAGAGAAGCAAGACGGAGTTGTAAAAAGTGCTTGGCTCGCATGTTGAATGAATATCTTCTAACTGACATCACCATCAACACAAGAGATGGGAAACTAGAAGCGCACAGAGCAGTTCTTTCCGCAAGCTCCCCCGTCTTCCACAGTATGTTCTTGCATGACCTTAAGGAGAAACAGTCATCAACAATTGACATAGAAGACATGACATCTGACTCATGCCTCACCCTCCTCAACTACATGTACGGAACTATAAGCAAGGAAGATTTTTGGAAGCACCGGTTGGAATTGTTGGCCGCCGCTAACAAGTACAACATTCAAGATTTGAAGGATTCATGCGAGGAAAGCCTACTCGAGGACATTAGCTTGGAGAACGTCCTTGAAAGGTTGCAAGAGGCTTGGCTCTACCAGCTTACCAAATTGAAGAAGGGATGTATAACATATTTGATTGATTCAGGAAAGATTGAACAAGGTATGAGTGATTTCTTTAGAATGGCTGATAGAGAACTTGTGGAGGAGATGTTCCAAGAGATGCTTTCGTTCAAAAAGGGGGAAACTAAGCAATCAAGAGAGAGAAAGAGAAAGAGAAAGAAACGAAATGAGTGATTTATTTATTTTCTAATTTATTTAGGGAATTTATTTTTAGTTCAGGATATAGAATTGATTTTTTTTAGATATTTATCCCAATTGTACACTAGCTACCAAGAATCCAAGTTTACTTAGGTATCAAGATAGTGATGGCAGGTTTCTCGTCATTAGAAAAAACCACATAGCTATTAAAAAAATAATAATAATAACTCTACTCACAAGTCACAAAAACTCAATAGGATTTATCGTCAATAAAAAAACCACCTAACTATTAAATAATAATAATAATAATAATAATAATAATAACTACTCTACTCACAAGTAAAAAAAAACTCAATAGCTTCATAACTCAATAAGGCTAAATGGGCTAAAGTGTCAATAAGTTTTAGCCGGAAGGTATACTGTGTTTTAAGTAGTGCAGACTGCAGATGACTTTAGATTGTTTGTTGCAACATTTAATATTACTCTCTTCGGCCCATTGAAGTTGTCGAGACTCTAGCGTATATTTTCGGATTGTCCTATTGACGTTGTTTAGTCTTTTTTTCCGTAAATTACTAAAGTAGTATTTAGGTCTTTAATTACTATTAGGTCATTAGTACTGTTGATTCTTTGTTTGGGCTTAGGTTTTATTATTGATCGAGTCCTAATTATTGTTAGGGTTTTGTGTGAAATCGCATAGTATATAAATGTCGATGCCATTCCACATAATTGATATATCCATCCTTTCTCAACCCAATTTCATGAAGTTTGGCGCATTCAAACTTCTTAACCATATGGTTCTTTCTGTTCTTTTCATTAGAATTTCTGATCATAAATTTGTTCCTTATTTTGCCACAAGATTGGAGAAAATATTATTTTTGGTCCCTCTAATGTGGCTTTTGTCCGATTTTGGTCCTCTAATATGGGCCATAACTTTCGGTCCGGTTTTCGGTCATAAATTCGGTCATATAGCAGTGTCCGATTTTGGTCCTCTAATATAAACTTTCGGTCCGGTTTTCGGTCATAAATTCGGCGAAACCGAATTACCGGTTAACCGAATTTTCGGTCCGGTTTTTCGGCCAAACCGGCCGTTGCACAGCCCTAAATATGGCAGTGTCTAATTTTGGTCCTTTAACTTTATATAGTGTCCGATTTTGGTCCTGCATTGTACCAGTATTCAATTTTGGTCATGTAACTTTATAATGTGTTTAATTTTGGTCCTATAACTTTACAAGGTATATAATTTTGGTCCTCTGATTAAAATTGAGAAACATAAAAAGACACATGAACTACACTCTTCCGGTGCATGACTAAAATAAGACCTTTTATAAAGTTCCGTGACAAAAAAAACAAATACTTTTAAAATTACAAGACCCAAAAACAGTTAGAAAATTATATTGCAGAACCAAAATTGAACTCATTTTAATAATTATAATATTCGGTTTTATTTATCATGAAGCTTTACAAAATAGCTTATTTTAGTCATTCGACATGTGTGAAAGTCAAGCGCCTTTTTATGTTTGATAATTTTTATCGGAGGACCAAAATCGAACATTTTTAAAGTTCTAAGACCAAAATCGATCACTACCACATTAGAGGACCAAAATCAAACACTATATAAAGTTAAAGGATCAAAATCAGACACTGCCACATTAAAGGACCAAAATCGGATAGAGACCACATTAAAGGACCAAAATCGATTTTCTCTCCACAAAATTGAGTTATTTTTCTGTTTTCTAGAACCCAACATTAAATCTTTATAGTTCCAATTAAACCCATCCTTTCTTCCTGATGTTTGGAGCCTTCTTTAGTGTATGCATCTTTCTACTTAACTCGCAGTTTCCAAGCTTTTTTAGTGTTTCACTATGCAGATTGATGATTGAAAATACCATTTCCAACCCGTCGGTCCAATTTTCGAATCAACTCTTTCGATTGAAAAACAACCGATAACAAAAAAGCCCTATCATTGTCCCTTTAGGGTATATTAGTTCGATCCAACCAATGCCAAGCCTATATATGCAAAAACTATCATAACGAAAATCCGTAATCAAGAAAACACGATTGAAAACGAAACTAGAAAAAGTTGGATTCATTAGAGAAGCTTGTAATCCAAAGACGAAATGCTCAAACACAAAAACTACTTCCTAGATCAGTCTAATACTCAAATTCACTTTAAAAAAACAGTCTAGAGATGCGCACTACAACAAATAAATAGTCAAGATTAAGAATGCTCAAATTTATGGTCACTGTGTGTACTCTCATCTTCGAAATCCAATAGACGATTTTGATTGATATCACCCTTCATTAAATTGTTAACGCCAAAGTTACAACCTGTTATGATCTAGGGAGAACATAACATTATGGTGAGAAGAATAATTTTGAACCATTAGCGGATTTTGAACCATTAGATTGATCTAATGAATAAATTCATTTTTAGTTCAAATTTCCGTGTTTCTCTACGCCGTAGTCTTCTTTTAATTAGGGGATCAGATCCCCTGTCCCAAAAATCGTGTCCAACGCTGTCCCATTAGTGTAAGCATCTAGCTGTCTACAATACAAATCGTAAAAATGTGTAGTAGGCAACTAGATGCTTACACTAATAGGACAGCGTTGGGACACGGTTTCTGGGACAGGTGATCTCGGGCCTTCAATTAGGGGTATAATTGAAAATGTTGCAATATGAAATTGTTCATCACCTACAAAACGAAACTGCTTTCCCTCCCTCTCCGGAACGGCGCCGCCCCGATGATAGATTATGATTTCATTCTTTGGCTTCTTCTCTATTCACCTTTCTATTATCTTTCTGCAACTGTCGATCGGATTCTCAGCCTTTAAAAACGTTCATTGACGGGTTTTACGACGGTGGCTTCACCTTCGTAGACGGTTTTGTTTCCAACGAGGTATTAACAATATTGAATTGTGCTTTGTTTGTCAGTGATTTAGTTATGTTTTGACATGCCCTCGTTTTGATCTTGTATATTTTAGATAGAATCGAAGTTTTAATGTCATCTTGTTAACTTGGGGAACCATAATCCTATTGTTTTCTTAATTTTGGGGATATTTGGGTAGCTCTATTATATCTTTGTTTGATGCACTTACACATGAATAAGGGGATACACTTTTGTTGAATTGGGATATGATGGTAGGGAAAGGTATTTAGGGTGGTCGAAACTCGTCTTAACCTACTTTATAGAGGTTTTATCATTTATGATTCTTTTGGGTTTTAACCGTACCGTAGAATAATTTGTTCTTCATTACTTAATTTTTGGAAGGTCCTTCTCGTTGTGATTATTTTTCTAACTGATTTTAATATCTTTTTTTCTAATGGCATGATTTAGATGGATCAGCAAAACAACAATCATCAGAAACACAAAAGGGAAAACATGGGAATGACGGTATAAGAGATCAGAAATTTTTTGAATGTCCCAAAAAATGGTGGACCACTTGGTGGCCCACCAATCACGCTCCGCCACGCGTGCATTGGTGGGTCACCTTTTTATAATAAATCGACACATGTTCTCACCTTATTGGTGGGACATGTAGTGGTCCACCCAATGAGGCAGAAGATCCCCACTCATTTTTTGAAAGGTCCTTCTCATTGTGTGATTATTTTTCTTCTAAGTTGACGTATACCTGCTTATGCTACGTTATGTTTAAAATGCTTAAAATGGATTTAGGGGGGAATCTTCACGGAAAAGAGAACGGGAGAAGAAGCCCATCTCATCGCATGGTATACATTTCTTTACTTCTCTCTCATTCCCTGCTTGGATAAGCAATGTTTTGTTTTTCCTTTTATTGTGACTTGGTACGTAGCTTTGAACTTAGCTCAATATCTTCTAATGGTAATATGGTATGATTTAGAAAGGAAGAAGTCTTCAACAAGAAAAGATACTAAGCATGGAGCCAAACGGAAGTACAAAGCCGCTGCGAAGAACAAAAAAGGAAAGAAGAGATATGCATATATTTCATATGATTCTGATAGCTCCGACTCGAATTCACAATCATCAGAAACTGATTCATACCTGTCAGATTCTTCTTCAAACTCTTATCCTTCGACCTCATCTAGTGATAGACGACGGAAGAAGAGGAAATTTACAAATAAGGCTGGTGGACGGAATGGAGCTCATAGCAGTAGAAGATCGAAGAAGATTTCTAGAAGGTCCTTCTCTATGTTTTGTGCTTATTTTTCTTGTAAGATAATTAAAATCTAACAATCCCCACATGGAAGTTAGATTTATTAAATAATCTAACATTTGGTTTTAATTTGCATTTAATAATCTAATTTCCATGCATGTGGGGATTGTTAGATTTTAATAGATTATTAATTAAATTAATTAATATATAAATAATTGAAAGGATGTGTTGGTTCCTAGATGAATGGACACGTTACTTCATGGAATGGACACATTGTTTCATAAATTAAATGATGAATGAATGTGTTGATTCATGAAGGGATATGTTGGTTCATGCCAAGAGGTACTTGGAAGTTGAACAAATGCAACCATTCACAATTCATCTTATTGTGAAGAGTTGTGTCCATTACGAAGAGTTGTGTCTTTTGCTTCATATGTGTTTGTGAATAGTTGCGTCTTTTATGAATGAGTGCTTCAAATCTATAAATAAGACGATTTGTAGTAAAGGAAAGACAATCCGAAAAATATGATTCATTCTTCTTTCCTTTATCCCTATTGTTTCACTTCATACATATAAATTAATTAGTATCTCCTTAGTCCCGAGATATCAAGTAGTTCGCCGGAATTACGAGAAGTAGTGCAACTACTCGTAATTGAAAAACCGTTGTATCTTGAAGACGAATGCTATAGACCGCTTGCACCGAGTAGCGGAACATTATCGTCTTGCGGAGAAAGAGTCTAACTCTTGCCTCGGTTTGCATTTCGTTATTTTCGCTATTCAATTTTTCATATGTTGTTTATTATGTTGTTATAGTATTTATACTAACATTTGGTTTTATTATCGTTTCATTTCTTCATACCTAATTTTTTAATAACTCTTGTCTCGACGATAATTGTGTTGAAGAAATGACGACTAGCAGCAGCAACTTACCCAATCCCCTTGTCCAAGTGATGACAAGCAGCAGCAACGTGCCGCCGAACTTTACAATAGCAACAAACAACCAAATTTCAAGCGCTCTCAGATACATTCAACCGAACTTCAGAGAAAAAGAAGATTACTAGTGAAGAGGAGGAGAAGGGTATACATTTCTTTGATTCTCTCATTCCCTTCTTGGATAAGTGTTGTTTTTTTAACAAATTTATATTTAACTTTGAACTTAGCCCAATATCTGATCTTTTTACTTGATGCGACTGATCAATGTGAAGGGAATGACAAAAGGCCACGAGGCATCTGCTTAGGGTCTGGAGAGGTTAATTCAAAGATAAAAGACTCAAATGTATCTGAGAAAGGTATTGTACTCTTAAGATGGAAACAAGTTTATTTTCTTATTATATTTAACTGATTTTAATATATATATTTTCCAATGACATGATAGCACCAGCTGAGGACGAAAAAGGAAAGAAAAAAGCACCTGCAGAGGATGAAAAAGGAAAGAAGAAATATGTTGGGATGATTTTTAGTATAATTATATATTGAAGATTTGAAGATCTCAAAACTCTAACTGAATGATGAACCTTCGATAATGTAATAGTCTAGTAAAGTTCAGTAGTTGTGTACATTCAGTAGAAGATCTTACACTCAGCCGAAGGAACTTAGCAGATCAGAGTTCAGTAACTGTGTACATTCAGTAGAAGATATTACACTCAGCCGAAGGAACTCAACATATCAGAGTTCAGTAGCTGTGTACATTCAGTAGAAGATATTACACTTAGCCGAAGGAACTCAGCAGACTATAGTTCAGCAATTGTGAAGTTCAGTAGAAGACCTTACACTCAGCTAAAGAAACTCAGTATCGAAGAAGTCAGTTGGTCAGTAAATTACCAACTGAATCTACAAAGTAATCCGAGCTCAAGTACTGAAGTGTTCATATGAATGCCAGTAGGAGTGAAACTTAGTTGAAGGCCAAAGAACTCAGTAGAAGACAACAGTTAGTGGCCGACAACACCCTTTATGCTTTATCAGAAAGTCACTCCCACTACAAACGTTCAAATTGAAGGAGCCGTTTTACTTGTCTCTTCCGACGCGTGATTGGTCCTACTCCAACGGAACTAATCACAAATCGGAGACTATAAATAGAGAAGAATCTTCATCTGGAAGTAAAAAAAGGAACGAACAAACGATCAAGCTCACATACACTCTAGCTCACCAAAGAAAGATTTCAGTGAAGAACTTGCTCTTAGTATAGAATCTTTAGTTCATCACTTTAGAGTTATATCTCGTTCCACTTCTCTATCTGAGCGTGCTAATTGTAATATCATTAGCTCAGATTCTCGTAGGAGTTTAGTTTTCTGAATTGTTCTTATTGTAAGAACTCCTTCATAGTTGGAGAAGCTCAAACCTTTCTGTTTGATTCTGTAAACTGAGACTTGCTCAGTATAATCACAAGCCGCGGTTTGTCCAGTGCACAAACTGACTGAGACTTGCTCAGTATAATTACAAGCTGCAATTTGTCCAGTGTACAAACTGACTGAGACTAACTCAGTATAATAAAATAGTCTCTTGCTTTGCTCAAGATAGTGGACGTATGATCTTGCGTATCCGAACCACTTTAAAAAGTCGCTGTGTCGTTTACTGTTACATTGATTTAATTGCTCATATTGTCAAAATCTTTCAGAAAATCATTCAACTGAGTTTCAGTAAAAAGCTTAACTGATTGCACTAATCTACTGAAATGATTTTGTAAACAAACGTTTTCTACAACTGAATCGGGCCTACACAATTCCGCATGCTACTGAACGTTTTTGCTAAATGCTACTGAATTCTGACGTCAATCAGCTAGCAGAGCTCAGCATCATTTTTCACTGTCCACGCGATCAAGAACAACTTATCTGGTCTACTGAATTTATTCAGTAGACAACCTCCGTGAATCGGACTGGTCGCGTTTTAGTTGAGAAAAAGATCTTCAGGTGTATTCACCCCCCTCTACACCTGAACGTTTGACTCGGGACCAACAAAATATATATCTATTTCTAATTCACTTTTCAAATGTAAAAAAGTTTTTCTTTTCTTATTATATCTAAACTGATTTTAATATATATTGTTTCTAATGACATGATTCAGAAAGGAAAAGTTCAGAAGATACTCAGCATGGAACCAAACAGAAGAACAAAGCACCATGAAAAAGGAAAGAAGAAATATACTAAGCATGGAACCAAACAGAGGAACAAAGCAGCTGCAAAGGACGAAGAAGGAAAGAAGAAATATACACATAATTCATCCGATTCTGATAGCTCCAATTCGGAATCACAATCATCACAAACTGATTCATACCCATCAGATACTTCTTTAAACTCTTATCCTTCGACCTCATCTAGTGGTAGACGACGTAAGAAGAGGAAATTCACAAAGAAGGATGGTGGACGGAAGGGAGCTCATAGTGTTTTCGGTTAAGGCCCAACAGAAATTCAAACTTTTATGTTTACTAAGAAAGGCCCAAAACCAATTCTTTTACCAAAGCCCAATTTTTCTTTTTCACAAACTCAATTACTATACACGCTTCTTAAGGAAAAATAAAGCAAGGGACTTGAGTCCCAAAATTGTTTTTCCCTAATTAATAATTTTTTCACGTTCTAACTAAACCAACGACATGTCTCTCTCGATAATCTTCCACGTAAGGCTTGAATCTGGTAAATTTGTAACGAGAATAAAATTGCCTGAAATTTTAGTATTTGACGCTTGCTTCATATGTTTCTCCGACTCCCGACACCAAAATGGATGGTCCTAAAAGTGTAAAAGTGTTTAGTGAACTTTGAGTTGATTATTGTAAGTATGCTATTCAAACCTTTCAAAAGTTGATTAATTGAACCATGATAAAAATTAAATATGAGAAATAATAGATGATTTTATCAATAATAACTATTGAAAATTTAATTCATCAAAGTTTCTATTATTGTTTAAGGAAGGTTTAAGGACGAAGTCTTCATGATTGAGATATATACTTTGCTTGATTTGAATATATTATGTTGTTTCTCTTATTTTTTTTGAAATTTTATTTTGGTGGTTGTGAAGGATTGCGAGAGATAAGAGATGACGTAAAAGATGGATACCAAAACGTTTGTGTATCATTATTATATGAGTCTTATTTTTATATTCGCACAGGGCACCAAAAATCTCAGGACCGGCCCTGGTGGTAGAAGATCAAAGAAGGTCCTTCTCTATGTTTTATGATTATTTTTCAAGTTGACGCATGTGTCTCGATCCCCTTTGCTTTGTTAAACTTCTCTATAGTCCGATCACATAGTGTATGCTTGTTTCAATTTATAGAACTTCATATTTCATGATTGGTATTAGGTATGAACGCAAGAGGCCTCGGAGTGCAAAATGAAATCATATTGTGGATAAAACACGAACTGTTGGGTTTGTATACTGAAAGCAGTCTACGTATTTGTTTTATTTGCTTGTATACAATGTTTTCAGTTACCGCTATTATTATTATAATTGAACAATTTAGTCATTTATCTTACAAGAGTTAGATCATACAGTGTGTTGTAGATCATATAAGACTGTAGTGATTGGTTGAACTAGTGAAATATAAACAATTATCACAGCTGAGACAACTTTAAGACAAGTTGTCGATTTAAGCGTACATTTCAAAAAATGCACTTTTTAATTATTTATAAAAATCTTTTTTAATATTATTCTTTTAATCTTTAATTTTTCAATACAAAACTATTTCGTTTTGAATCGGACATCCATTTAACAGGGATTTGTCACATACTACACAAATCCGGGAAAATAACCCATTGGATTTTGAATCTTGCCCAATTTATCCCTGCAGAAATACTGCTCCCTCGCCAACACTCTTACCTGCTTCATATAAACATCAAAACCAAACACTTCTCCTTCCACCGCCTTTTCCAATCCATACATCAAATCCTCCGCCGCCAAATCCGCCGCCGCAAGCTCCATCGCCATCTCCGACCTCTCATCCACACCTTCAAACGCCTCATCAATGGCGACAATACCTGGATCCGATCCGTACACCTTCAACCAGTTCATCACTCGATCGGATTCCCCGTACAATTCGTCCACTTTCAATTTCAGGCATCTCCGTTCATTCTCGAGCTCGCTAGTCGCAGCCGCCAAAATCTCCGCCCTTTTTCTCAACCTAGCCTGCACCACCGCGAGATTCTCGATCTCCTCCGCAGTCGCGGCGGCGATCTCCGCCGCGTCGTAGTAAATCGAGCAGGTTAGTCTGTCCGTCGCTTCAATTCGAGATGCGGCGAAGGGGTGGGCAGATCTGCCGGAGCCGCCGGTGTAGTAGAACGGATGGTTGTGGCGGAAGAGTTTGATGAGATTGTGAGCCAAACCGGAGAGGCTAGACTTGGCGAAATGCCAATTCGTTATGTAGGCGGAGGTGGCGGCGCCGGAGGAGGGATCGGCGAACGGGTAATTGTCGTAAATCGGGTAAGGTGAGCTCTCGATGTTTATGTACACGATCGGCGGCATGTGAGGGTACAACTCGTGTAGCCAAATTGTGAGCGGGACCGGCGGCGCGTGGGCGGTGACGTAGAGCTCGCCGGCGGCGTTGAGGAGCTTGGCTTCGGTGCCGTCGTTGTGGGTGAAGACGGCGACAGATGGGTGAAGAGAAGGGAAGTCCCGGAGTAGGCAGAGGAGGTGGTCGCGGATGATCCATTTCTGATCCGGGTCGGAGTATGAGAGGGAAAACGGGTCGGAGCAGAAAAGGGCGTCTTCGATGAATTTCGATGGATTTGGGGAGAAAATTGTCATCTCATTGGAGATGGAAATGGTGTGTGTGAATGAGTGAGAGATTTTGTGGGGTTTTGTAGGAAAGTTTGTGTGGATTGGCTTGCAAGAAATGGATTATATAAAGACCAAAGATATATTAGTCAATCTTTATTGATGTATTATAAAAAAAAAAAAAAAAAATAATTAGTGTCAACTCAATAGTCTATTGTATTCGAATGTCCTAATAATACTTTCATATTTTTCAAAATAAATAAGATAACAGTAAAAATCACAAAATGACATGTAACTCCGTATCATTCATTTACGCGCAAAAATTAATTTTTTTTAATCTCGTGCCGTAATCCTATATGACAGAGTTAATAGGACGGATGAAGTATTATAAAGTAGAATATTTAAATTATAATTTTGTTATTGAATTAATGTTATCAAGTTACTATAATGTATATTCAAATGATAGATTTTGCTTCATTTTCTAAAACTCCTACATTTGATTATTTCATTTTTTAAACTACACATTTATCAGTTTTGTATCCATCCCTATATTGTGGGATTTTGCTCACTCACTGAACTATAATATAAAAAACATATGTGAATTTGTTGGGATGATATCACTGTCCAATAAATCCATATTCAATTGATGTTTAATTCAAAACGACTTAATTTTGTATTGAAAAATTATAAATTAAAAGGATAAGATTGAAAAAAGAATTTAATAAATAATTAAAGAGTGCATTTTTTTAATATAAAAACTACGTCGTTTTAAATCAAACACTAATTGAACAGTGATTTATTAGACAAGTGATCTCATCCCGAATTTATTAGAACGACAAACAAAAAATCCTTAAAAAATGGAAAATGTTATAATAGAGTACTAATGGATATGATCTTTGATAGAAATAAAATAATGAAGATATGATCCTTATTTGGAGAAACACATGGTCATTCTTATTTGATCATTAATAATTCTTGGGTTATAGTTGACTAACCTTATTATTTTTCATAGTAGTTGTTATTATCTAATATATTGGGCAAAAATAGAAAGTGTTTATGATACTCTTGCAAATAGAGATACATATTGGAATTTTGTTTTTGTCCTATAAATTATTTCCTTCATGTCATCGACATATATATGATGACATAGATATCGTGACATGTAAGTAAAAATCCAGCTATATCTTTTAAAATAAATGATTAAAAATTGGGTATTTGTTTTTTTATAAAAACGTGAAGGAAGTATCCAAGAAAGTTATTAAAACGAATAGTTAATTAATCAGTCAACATGACTCAACAATATTAATATATCATTAGATAAGATAGATTAAATGATGCAATAATGTAGATAACAATTTATGAATAGTTAATAAAGATAGAATCATGTACTACATTAATAGCTAGTTTGATCCGGGCCAAGGAAAATAATATAGAATTATTACCCAAATTGTATAGAATTAAGTAGCAGTAGTAAAATAAAAAGTATGTCCCAATATATATATATATATATATATAGGAAGTGGTTCCCGTGTGAACAGTCTTATCGTGTGAACAACACTTTAAAGACAAACGTATTGCACTTAAGGTAAATATACTGCACTTTACGTATTGCACTTAAAGACAAATGTACTGCAATTTAAAATGTAGTATTTTGCCTTTAAAATGCAGTACATTTGCCTTTAAAGTGCAGTGTTCACACGTTCACACAATAACTGACTGTTCACATTTGAACCTCCTCCTATATATATATATATGTATATGATTGTTATGTAAATTACACTATTAAATCGAAGTAAAACCCTAGTTCATTGTTTCTCCTTTTCTTTCTTATTCCGGCCAAGCTAGGTCTGTTTAACTTCGAGTTTTGTTAGTTGAGTATGAACTATTGAACTGATATCTTTTTTCTCTTCCTTAACCTCTGATCTTCCCAATCCTGTTCTTCTTCCATGACTTCTTCCTTACACGCAATTCGAAATTATGTTTTAAAATTCAATTTGTGTGGAAGAAAGTTTAATCTGATTAATATATTTGCCTTTTTCTTTTTCTTTTTTAGAATGGATGAACTCAATTCTGAGTTCCCATGAGAAATATGTGAATATTCTTGTGAAACGTTTTCATCGCCTTGATACGAGTTATCTGTCTTTTCACAGTTTATCCGGATCCTTATACTCATCCGGAACCTCCGGAGACTCATCTGGAAACAATGAAACCCTAAGCCTTACATTTTTCCGTTCCCACGATGATTACTGTTATAATAGTGAATGTAATGGATTGTTGCGTTTTGATGTCATTTGCAACCCGATCACCAAACAATTGAAGTTCATTCCTCATGGAAAAAGTCCAAACTTGACGTGTTTGGTACTGGTTTTGGTTATGATCGTATTTCTCAAGACTACAAAATCGTTAGAATTTTGTATCATACATACTACGATGATGAAGAACATGAAATCGGAGAAAAGACGATAGCTAAAGTATATGCTTTCAAGAGAAATTGATTGAAAAAGATTGAGTTCGATGGGGGTGATGCATATGTTAGTGGGAAGTTTACTGGGAAGCACCTGAACTAGGTATCTTTTTGTTCGACTTTGCTACGGAAATGTTCTCTACAAATACGTTTATCGACCAATGATGACTACCTTCATGATTTCATCTAGTTGGATGATAAGTTAGGAGCTATTATATACGCGAAATCGGGAGCTTCTAAACCTAACAACATTTTTGAGGTTTAGGGCACTGGAAGAAGGTTCATGGACGAAGCGTTTTCATGTTGCACTTGATAATGTTGTGAAACCATTGTGACTGAAACATGATCTATTCTTTCTGGAAGGAAAGAGTCACGATAAATTGAATCAGTTATTAGTTTATGATTTGAATACCGAGAAGTTGGAGGCGCTCGAGATCTTTGATTATCTAAGAACACGTATTCCTTACCGGATGCAAAGCCGATGGATAAGTATGATTTTTCCGTATAAATTAATTTTCTTATTTATTTTGTAAATACCGAAATCTGCAAAATTTGAAAAGTTTTACTATGTGTATAGATTTGAATATAATTTAATTATGACGATCCCTCTCTTATCACAAAGGTCTGTGTGTACCACATTTGTATACCCTTGTGTGTACCACACTACAAGGGTATTGACATGCGGTAAAAATGTGACCCACCTATTTTAATGAAAAATGCCACATGTCATTACCCTTATGGTGTGGTACACTCAAGAGTATACGAATGCGGTACATACAAGCCGCTCCGCTCTCTTATACTATTTGTTATTGCAGGATCTATAGTGATGATGAGGATCTTAAGTTTGGGATGGGGATACTAACGAGGACGACAGTTAATGTGAGTATAAATTTGAAACTTAAGATCTTGGATTGGAATTTAATTGTATTAGATTACTCCCTCCATCCCACTATTACTATCCCTTTTGGTTTCGGCACGGAGATTAAGAAACTTTATTTAAATGTGTATTTTATGAGTGTTAATTGTATTAAGAAATGAACACACTTTTTGAGAAGTAGTTGGTGGAAGAAATGAGAATTTATCCAATGTGGGACTCACTTCATTTTTTGTTTAAGAGTAGTTTTTGTTATTTTAGGAAATATGACAGTAATAGCGGGACAACCCGATTAGGAAGGTAGGATAGTAATAGGGAGACGGGAAAGTATTATTTATTCTGATTTTCAAGTGCAAATTATTTGGCTATTTATTTCGAATTCGATTCAATTATTATTCTACCCACCCACTGAATTCTAGCGTAATTTAGATGAATGTGTTGAAGTGATCAAAACATTCTAAAATAACCGAAAATGTTGTAATATAGTATTAATGGAGATGATCTTTCGTTGGATATAAATAATTCTTGGTTTAGTTGACCAACTTTGTATTATGATACTCAATCACAAAAGTTTAGGTGTACCACAATTGTGTACTCATGTGTGTATTACACCACAAGAATGTCGACATGTGATGCTTTTCATTAAAAATAGTGGGCCACATATGTTATATGTCGACATCGTTGCCGTGTGGTACACACAAGGGCACACAATTGTGGTACACACAAGCGACACTCAAAATAAAGTTATATGTTGGAATTTTGTTACTTTTGTAAAAAAAGTTATATGTTGAAATTTTGTTTTTGACAAATAAATTATTACAACTATACTTTTTCTTACACATCATCGACAACATATGATGACATTGATATCGTGACATGTACGCAAAAGTCTAATTATAGTTTTTGAAATTAATGATTAAATTGATTATTTTTTTCGAAGAAGTATATCTAATAAGTTGATAAAACAAATAGTTAACTAACCAGTCAACATGACTCAACAATATCATTATATAAAAATGTGTTAGATGGATAAGTTCAAGACATAGACAGAGAGAGAATTATATAAAACATAAAATAAAAATAAAAATCCTTCTTCAAATGGTAAAGTTTTGTTATTTAATAGTATGCAAACACATAAAATACATAAACTAAATATAGTAATCATAAACTAAAAAATATATATATATTATATATATATATATATATATATAGTAATCATGTGTAATATACTTGACCTCAAACATCGATAAACACAAATATGTGACATCTACTCGTAAGAAAAACTGCAAAACAAGTCTACCACTAATTCATCAATAGTCGGAGAACAAAAACACAATATCGTAAAACCTCTTTAAAGTACTAATCTTGAAATTGGAAAAAAAATATTTTTTTAACAATGTTATAACTTTATGGAATATTATTTTAGTCCATTAATCCAAGTCGGGACCAGAATAAATTACTCCCTCCGTCTCATAGATCTTGCCCATTTCTGTCGCATTATTAAGGAGAGTTGTTAGTTATATGTAAAGTTGTGGATCTTTCAATTTTTGGGTAAAATATAACCACAAGATCTTGACATTTTAGAAAACGAAATAAGATTTATGAAACAACTCAAAAAGGAAAATTGAATAAAATTTATGGGATGAAGAACGTATTATTTAAGAAAGATTATTATTGTATCGAACATTAACTGTTATATAATTGTGTGAATTTCAAATGCTGGATAATAATGATGTGTGTTTGCTATATATAATTAATTCCTACTATTAAATAACAATAAATATTTTTTACGTACTTCAACAGTCAAACGCGAGGACAAAGGGCAATATCGGAACTTCCTCTGGACGTGAAATTTTTATCCGAATTTGCTAAAATTGCTTTTTTCCCACCCAAAAGCGACCGCCAAAACTCGAACCCAGATTCAAAACCCTTGACAAATACGCAATAAATTTTCTCTCTCCTCACTGTTTGCTCGACGCACCACTCTCATCTTTAACTTTCGGATCGCTCTCCTTCTACGTCTACGTTTCTGCTGCTTTGTGAGGTATGAATTTTTCTTTCTTCCTTTAATTGCTTTGTTCGTGTTATATTCTCTGTTTTTCGGTACATTTGATGATTTAGGGCATGATCTGTGTTGTGTTTTTTGTTTGTCGTTAGTAAATCGCTGATTTATCAGCTTGAATGACCAGATCTGTTGTAGAGCTCGGGTTGTATCTAGATTTAAGTTAGTTTTTATTCAATTTCACTCAATAGATTTGCAAGGACTGAGAAAAGCGGATGATTTTGAGAAGGTTTTTGTTTTTTCTTATGCAATCGAAAGCTTAAAGGTTTAAATAACGGAGAACAGGACTAAGAAGTTATAACTAAGAAATTGAACATGTTTAATCAAATAATAGTGCTATTCTCTTCTCCGATGATGGCGACATGAAAGTTTGAAACTGGAAAGTAGAATTAATTGAAAATTACTAGCAAAAATCGCACCTTGATTTGTTCATGAGACTCCATTTGTGTTCTTTGTTTTGAGAATTATTAATTTTCTCATTCTTTGTTTTTTTTTTTTTCATTCTGATACAGTTCTGAGATATTGAGAGGAAATGGCTGGGAAAGGCGGAAAGGGGCTTGTTGCAGGAAAGACAATGGCAGCTGCAGCGGCTAACAAGGAGAAGGACAAGAAGCGACCCATTTCACGGTCAGCTCGTGCTGGCCTTCAGGTATAACTATAACTAAGTGCAGCAAAAGAAGTTGTGATAGTAGATAGTTTATTGGCTTTCAATCTTCTTATATGTAGGTTACAATTGATCTGCTATGTGTATGTTTTCAATCTTTTTAGTAATCAGTGATGATCTAATGAGAATTTCCAATATTTATGGAGTTTTGGCTGTCATACATGTGGATATTACTTTTCAAGTACAGTGATTTTTTATGATCCATCATCCATGTTAAATGCAAGTGTTTTCCAGCAGGACTCCCTCCATCTCATAGATTTAGTCATCCATGGGACAACTCGAAAATATATAATGTACTAAATCTATGGGACGGATGGAGTAGTTAATTGGGTTGGATTTGGATACAAATGTATCTGCTGCTCATAATGTTAGGACCCTTGGATGAGAAGGTGTTTGTGTTATGAATCTCATCTACTCTTATTACTTAGTGGAATTCAATTCATCTTTTACTGATTTTAGTTGCAATTTGCAATGCAGTTAACTTTCTTTGGTGGTATATTCTTGCTGTGAATTTAATCAAATCTTGTTACTTAGTAGAATACAATTCATCTATTGCTGATTTCACTAGTTGCAAAGCAGTTAACTTTCTTTTGTGGTTTATGCTTGAATACTCTCTCCGTCCCATTATTTATGTCCCATTGAGATTGGACAAGTAGATTAATGCAGTTTGTGTAAAAGTATAAAGTAGCGGAGTCCATTTATTTACATGATTGTGATTTACTCATTTGTGTCTACTTTTGAAATGAGACATAAATAGTGCAACAACCCGAAATAGTAAACGAGACATTAATAATGGGACCGAGCGAGTACTTTTCATGTGTTGGTGTTATGAATGTAATCAACTCTTATTACTAAGTGGAATTCAATTCATCTCTCGCAGATTTCTCGTATTACTTTCTTTGGTGTTATATGCTTGAATGCTTCTAATGTTTACATTGGTTATATATGCTTGAATGCTTTTTCGTATTTCATCAACTCTTATTACTGAGTGGAATACAATTCATCTCTTACAGATTCACTACTTGCTAGTTTCATAGTATTCTTACTTTCTTTGGTGTTATATGCTTGAATGCTTCTAATGTTCACATTGATTACAAAGAGCTCTTGTCTGGAAAATCTTCTGGTTTTCTACCCACATCATATTGTTTTCTAGCTTGTTAAAGAGCTTCGTTTACGTTTCAGTTTCCGGTGGGAAGGATTCACCGCCACCTCAAGTCAAGAACCAACGCCAACGGGCGAGTTGGAGCCACAGCAGCAGTCTACTCCGCTGCGATTCTCGAATACCTAACCGCCGAAGTGCTGGAGCTGGCCGGAAACGCGAGCAAAGATCTGAAAGTGAAGCGTATCACACCACGACACTTGCAGCTGGCGATCCGGGGGGACGAGGAGCTCGACACCCTCATTAAGGGAACCATAGCCGGTGGTGGTGTGATCCCACACATTCACAAGTCCCTCATCAACAAAACCACCAAGGAATGAATTGCTCTCTCTCTCTCTCTCTCTCTCTCTCTCTCTCCATCTCTTGAATGTCTAGTTTATTGGTCCAAAGTGTGTGTGCTTTGTGACTTTTGCTTTCCATCTGATTAGATTTGTATGTCTAGGAATTAGATTGCTGGTTGAAGTGAAGAACAGCCGTTTGAACTGTTAGGCCATTTGATCATTTTATGGAGTTGAATTCTAACTTAAGTTTGATGACATATTTGCAGATTAGATTACTTTTCTTGATTGATGTTTGTGAAGTTTGTGGATTCTAAAATTAGATTTGTTTTGTGGGCTCTAAATAAGTTTTTGATTTTTTTTCCCACTATTGGGCCTTTAGTCATAGGCTTCACAATCAACTTTTTCTTGTATTATGTTTACCAAATATTAATTACTCCTTCCGTCCCGAATATATATGTTTATTTGACTTTTTATATATATTAAGAAATAAATTAATGATATGAAAGTTATATAAATGTTGGTATTGAAATATGAGTAAATTAAAGTAAATTATTAAAAAGATAATAACATAATTATATTTGTTATTATAAAAGTTAGATAAAATAGTTTTTTTTCTATATTATTATATTAATTAAACTTCTAGAAATTTGTGAAACATTTTATGAGGTATAAAAATTGTTAATAGACATATAAATTTGGGACGGATGGAAATGGAAATGAGACATATATTTGGGACGGAGGGAGTAATAAATATAATCAAGACTCATCAATCCGAGGTGGGATTAACTAAATATAATCGAGTTAATAATCTTATTACATGACCAACTTACAAAAATTCTTCGAATATCTACACAAAAGGTAGATTAGATTTTCATTATATAATGTTTTCGAGATTACATATATGTTCATTTAAAATTTATTGCTCAATACGAGCCAACTAATTACTTTATTAAATTCATTTTCAAACAACTATTGATTATATAATAAAGTTATATAGATTAGATTATCCACAAGTTCATTTCGTTACAAAATAAAATACATACATACACCAACATGTGGATTCAGAGGCAGGTTGGAGCGGTCTCTAATTTATGTCGAATATTTTATATTCCATCCGTCTTATAGAAAGTGTCTTATTTTCTTTTTTTGACTGTCCTATAGAAAATGTCTTATTTTTAAAAAAGACAAACAATACGTGGACCAAAATTAACAACTCAAAAGTCAAACAATACACATCAAATAATTTAATTTTCTTAATCTCCATACCCCATAAAAATGAAATACTCCCTCCGTCCTGCTCCAAGTGACACACTTTCCATTTCGGGCGTCCCGTCTCAAGTGACACACTTCCAAAAATGGAAATAATTTTAAAAAAAAATCATAAATTTTCTCCTACTTTATCAATTCTCTCTCATACTTTTTCATTTCTCTTTCCTACTTTAATCATTTATCTCTCTTATTTTATTATTTATCTTTCCTACTTTATCAATTACTCTCTCACAATCTCTCACATCTTCTCTCTCTTACTTTATCATAAACTTTTCTCTCATACTTTATCTTCCACCGCATAAATTCCCGCGCCGAAAACATTTGTCACTTGTGCTGGGATGGAGGGAGTACTTTCTATGGTACAGATGGACTATATTTTTAAATAATTTATTATTTTGTCACTTCAAAATTGTGAATTCTTCCCCATTTCTCTTTCGATTGCAAATTTTGTGCTCTAAACTCTTAATCCTGTATCCGTCTCCAACAATACCGTTGAAGCATCTTTTTGGATGATCAAACTAATCTATTGGAATAATCCACCAACTTCTAGTTAATTACTAATTCCACCACACAAGAAAAGTGTGTTCCTCATTTGGCGTTCTTGTTATTCCATCGCGCAAGACTTGTTTATTGTGTGCAGTTTGCACAATATAATACTCCCCTCGTTCCACCGATCTTGTTCACATACATTAATTAATAATTTATAATTGATTTATGAGACCGATGTGTGGAATTCATTTAATTAATTACTCCCTCCGTCCCATTATTCTTGTCCGCTATTCCATTTTGGGTTGTCCCAAAATTTTTGTCCACTTTCCTTTTTTAGTAAATTATTATACACAATTTTTTTGTGGGACCCACAACTTTATACCAATCTACACACAACTAACAACTCTCCTTAAAAACCGTGCAAAAAGTAAATTGGACAAGAATAATGAGACGGAGGGAGTAATATTTTCAAGTTGATTTGAGTTGTTAAAAGTGTGGGACCTACTTCATTTTTTAGAAATTGGACAAATTCGATGGGACAGTCCGAAAAGGAATATTTGACAAATTCGATGGGACGGAGGGATTAGTAGGATAATAATCTAAAGCCCTCTTACTCTGACTAATTAAAATTATTTTTATCATTTTCGGAAATAAAAAAATCTCATATTTCAAAATTTCTTTTACTACCAGACGAAAAAGCATCTTTCCCCGGCCCTCGGGATCTCAGCGACTCAGCCAATTCAGATTAAAATAAAATAAACAAATTTTATTTAAAGGAGTACGCAGGAGAAACAGTGCAATCAAAATCGTACCAGCAACAACTTTCCCACCCTCTCTCTCTTCTCTCTCTCATCTCATGGATGCAGCGGCGATCGCGGCGCCGTACAAGCTCAGCCACTTCCCGCAGCCGCGATTGAGCCGGCGAATCGCCATGCACGATCCTCGACGACCTAATTCCATCCGATCGGTGCTCGTGGATAACAATCTCGATTCATCCCCATCCAAAACCTCCTACAACGATAGCTGGTTCGATCTAATCGCCATTAATCATCTCTCGCACAGCTTGCAATCCTCAACAGGTTCCCCCCACCCCTCTCTCTCTCTCTATTTCTCTCTGGTAATGTTTAACGCAAAATTAGCCGATCGGACCGTCAATTAGTGGACCGAATTAGGTTTAATTGCGAATGTGTGGGTGAAATTAGGGGTGAAGAGCGAGAAGAGAGGGTACGACGGGCTGGTGGAAGCGGCGGCGATGGTTTCGCGGCGGTTCAATCAAACTCAGCAGAGAGAGCTGGTTATGCAGACTCTTCAGACGGCATTTCCCGCTCCTATTCTTCTTATGGCAAGTTTTCTGAATTTCCTTCATTCTTTTTCGTTCCAATTATAGTAAATATATCTGATTTTCTTAATCTTCCCATCATCATTGCATCACCTTTAATTGGTAGATTTTTAAAAATATTTTAATTTTATCAACAAATACTCCCTCGTCCCAATATTAATGTCTCATACATATTATCGATATGTTCCATTATTAAAATTCATTTTCAAAAAGGAAATAAATATTTGTTTGATTAAAAAAGAAAAGAAAATCTCGAAAGCAATTTAAGGGAGTGAGAAATGTTAGTTAAGGGACAAGATCATCTGTCCAACAAATCTCTGTCCAATTCGTGTCCGATTCAAAACGACGTAGTTTTGTATTGAAAAATTATAAATTAAAATGATAAGATTGAAAAGGGATTTAATAAATAATAAAAGAGTGTATTTTTTTAATACAAAACTACGTCGTTTTAAATTAGACACCAATTGGACAGTGATTTATTGAACAAGTGATTTCATCCCGTCAGTTAAACTACCAAATAAAAGAAGCTGATCACGCATATTACTAATACTTGTATTGTCAACTATAGTATGTATTACTATAATAAAGTGCATTAAATCTTGAAAAATAAATTATGCCTATTAATTAGTTATATAGCGACAATAAATATTTCATCCAATAACTAGCAACATGTTTGATAGTTTAATTAATTTGATTAGATTCCATCAATATTAAATTAACATAAATTGATTTTGGAACCAATAGCATAGATTTAATAACTTTATATATTTATGGTAATCAAGTTAGGGCAAGAGAATAATTATGCTTATTTGTAAATTATTATTTTAAATTATAAAGTATTAATGGCAGAAATTAACCTGTTACAGATAAGGAGAATGATGCCACCATCCAAATTAGCTAGAGAATTTTTTGCTGTCTTCACAACCATCTTCTTCCCATGGCTAGTTGGCCCTTGCCAGGTGAAAGAATCCGAGTTTGAAGGGCGGATAGAGAAAAATGTTGTGTACATACCCAAATGCAGGTATTTTATTTGATCGATCTTGACCCGTTAAATGATCTGACACGAGTTTTTTATGGGTTAATAGAATATTATGATTTGAAATAATTAATGAATGTTTGAAATGTAATTGAAGGTTTTTGGAGGAGACAAATTGTGTAGGGATGTGCACTAATCTTTGCAAGATGCCTTCTCAATCTTTCATAAAGGACTCATTTGGAATGCCCATCAATATGGTCCCTAGTAAGTAGTTCTCTCTCTCTCCACTCTCACCAAATTCTTTTTATTTAAAAATACATAATTCCTCATGATCATATAAAAATTAATAAGTTTTAATTGCAATTAATTGTGTCAACAATGAGGCCAAAATATACTTTTTTGTATGTGAATATGGTGATGAATACAAGAGAGAGAAACAGTGTATCCACTAAAATTTGGAAGAATGAAGAATGGAGGACCCCATTTTATTATATAAATGTATATAGATATATTTATTGTAGCCCACAATATATAGCCTCTTTGAAAGATATGATTTGAAGCAAGAGAATTGTAGGAAGAAACAAGATTTCATGCTTATAATTATATATGGACGGTCTTCTAAATCGTGTAGAATCTCGAATTTACTGATAAAATATTATTTCATCCTTTTAAAGTTGCATATTTTGTTGAATCCCTCTTTTGAAATTGTGATGATTCATCTTATAGTAATTTTTAATTTTAATTCGTCCTTGAACTCGTAATTGAATTGTTTTCGTAGATTTTGATGATATGAGCTGCGAAATGAGATTTGGTGAGGAGCCTCCACCAGAATCCTTAGATCCAGCCTTCACTAAACCATGCTATAAGCAATGTAATTACACTCTTTTAAAATTAATTTATTTCAACTAACCCATAAATATTTAATATGATTCTAATTTTGATGCAGGCAAGTCAGCCAAAAGACAACACAAATGCGCAAACTAAGCTAGTCAAGGTATATATATATATACATACTATAGAAAAGATTTATTCAATTGTGTAACAAAAGACATAACACCCTTCTTAATTCGATCATGCACTCGTCATCTCAATCGAGCACACAACTTACTAACCGACACGTATAATATGAGCCTAATCTTAATTGTACTTATTTATTTAAACAAATACATAAATTATGCCAGAGAGTATCTACACATCAAGATTTATATGACGATACAGTATTCAAATTTTAATCAAATGAGAGAGAAGGGTCAAGTTAGTGATAATTGTATTCGAGAAGTACGATGAAATTTTAATTATTGGAAGCACTATTTATACCTTGATTGGCCAAAAGAAGGCATTTACCTTAAGGATGAATTGATGGAGCATAGACCAAAATGAACAAGTAATGGCAAACCCTTTGCCTTAAAAACCGGATTTCTTGTAGGGTTTAGAGGCAGCAGAGGTGGATTTCAACAGTCTTCCCAACTTGATTCTATGTTTGTGCTTTCTTTGCTGTCTGGATGAGACTGAAACCATGTGGATTCTCATCGGACCGATCGTGAAAAAAAAACTAAATGTTAAATAAAATAGGAATCTACTTATGTAATAGAGCTGATCCACTAAAATAATGAGCAACGGTGTAGGATCAGATCCCAAAGATAGTAAATTTTTTTCTTTCTTATGAGGGAATGTATTTTTAAAAGATTCTATATAAATTTATATACGACTTTTCAGAAAATTTAATCATGGGGGAATTAGCATTAGAGATTTTGTTGTTCAAAAAAATATTCAAAGAGAAGGGAGATTTTTATACCAGTGGCGGATCCGGGGGGGCGCCCGGCAGCGGCGGCCCCCGAACTCGTGTCGAAACGCGATTTTATATATGTAATTTTTAAGAAATTTCATATTTCGTTCCCCCGAATGTACACTTCATCCTCTTCTCTATCGAATTTTTTAATTTCGCCCTCCTGATTTATACTTTACTTATTTTTTTTACTTGAATACAATTTAAAGTGTATTGTATAATACTCCCTCCGTCCCGCTATTTGTGGTCACGTTCTTTTCGTCACGGGAATTAAGAGAATAGATGATAAAGTATGAGAGAGAGTAGATGATAAAGTATGAGAGAGAAGATAAATAAGATAATGAGAGATAATAAGAGAAATGATGATAAAGTATGAGAGAGAATGTAATAAAGTAGGAAAGAGAAGATGATAGAATATAAGATATGATAATAATTTTTTACCAAATTAGGAAAGTGGCCACAAATAACGGGACACCCCTTTCGGGAAAGTGAGCCACAAATATCGGGACGGAGAGAGTAGTTATAATTGTATCAGAATGTTTCATTTATTAAACACGTATATAGATAGTCTATACACCAAATAATAAAAGTTGGCCTTCAAATTCTCTGTATTCTATAATTTTTAATAAAAACACAAAAAGATCAAAAAGATACTTTTATAGATCCAAAGGTGGAAGAATTTGATACAAAAGATAGTAGCAAAGAAATGGAATATATTTCTTACTCCCTCCGTCCCATATGAAACGTCTTGTATTCCATTTCGGGTTGTCCTACTCAAATGTCATGTTTCCTAAAAAGGAAATAAATTTGGGCCCCATTCACACCATTCTCTCTCTTAACACACAAAAAATTAAAAAACATTTCATATGGGATGGAGGGAGTACTATTTATTAGAATTGGCCCAAAAGTCTGAAATGAGCCTAAAATCTATCATCCAAAGGCCCAGGCCCAATTTGATTGGGCTTCTTTGGAAAATATATAAAAAAGTCTCTACACCTCTAAATTCTGAACCTGAAAATCCAATCATATACCTATAAATAATTGTAATTTATTTATTTTATGAAACATCAAAACTATCCTTGACAAAACAAATCATGATTCCAAAATCCAGTGAAAATAACCTGAAAAGGAAAAAAAAACAATAATACTCCTCCGTCCGGCTTGACTTGTCTATTTGACTTGTCTTGTTTCCTAAAAAGGAAAATAATTACTGCACAAACTCCCACTTTTTCTTTGTGGGACCTACTTTTCTATATACAACCACCTACTTATCTTAATCTCCGTACCAAAGAGAATCAAAAACAAGTTCGACGGGATTGGGGGAGTAGTAATTTGGTAAAGAAAATATCAAGGATTCTTTAGTCACCCATCCAAATTCTCTGGTCATCTAATTATGGCAAATGATATAAGGCCTTTTCTTGCCATTAAAAAAATTGACTAGATTATATATTCTATTTATATGTTACTCCATCTTAAAAAAATATTCTCAAGGAAATCAAAATGCCCATTTCTATGTAACCCCCAATACATGAGATTCACCACCAATAACGCTAAAATTCAAAAAAAGTTCTAAAATTTATTCAGCGAGCAATTTAAATTCTAAAATGCAGATTCATATCATTATAAAAAACTTGACTTATGAATTCCGGATTCACTCATACTTATAGTGGGCTTAGCAGCAGTATCTCATATATGTATCATGTGTCTATTTATTATATTTATAATTACATTATCCCATTTGCTAGAAATGAAATCGGAGGCATTTGTCCCCTTGAGATAACATAGCGGTTAAGGTGGGTAACGTAGCATGTAGCCAGAAATGTCATGGGTTCAAAATCAACCAAGACCGCTATATGCGAATTTATCACCTATAATCAGCCTAGAGTGGTTGAACCCTCCTGTGTTGTTTGCAAGCTAGAGTATAAGAGCGGAGTTTACCCAGTGCACACTTCGATAGCGGCTACGGGTTACCCTCATCGTCAAAAAAAAAAAAAAAAAAAAAATTGGAGGCATTTAATTGAGAAAATGGGGAACACAAAAATGGACCTAAAGAAAAGGTACATTATATATGATGGCATGTGATAATGCCAGGGCACCACCCATTAATACAATGCACGCTCATAATTAAGTTTGCGCCCTCTTTATAAATACAAGGATAAAATTCAAGACAGCGACTGAGAATTTCTCTGTCCTAAAAAAAAATCTAAATATTCAAAAAAATTTATAAGGACGAAATAAATGGATTATTTCGGGATTTATTCAATACACATGATAATTTAATTAAATCGTCAAATAATTTCGACTACTATAATTTAAGTGGTCTCTCTCTCATAATTCAAGTGAGGTAGGTTGGGGGTGATAGCTATCCATTGTTGCTCAAATTTTGGCATGGCTCTAAATGAGCTTTCATGTATATAAAAAAAAATTAGAGATGGAAAATGTATTTAAGCCTTTTTCCCTCTCCTCACATGGCATGGTAGCCCCATTTTCTTGAGCCTTGCTACAACTTGATGATCAATGTAGGTCTATTTCTATCCTCTTAATTATTCTATCCAAACATCAATTTATGCTCTTTGAGATAAAACAATAGTAGCATGTCGCATGTCCCCTTGGGATGGCATAGCGGTGAAGGTGGGTGGCCCGGGATCGATAGGTCATGGGTTCAATTTTCCCAGGGCACGCTATGTGTGAGCCTGTCACCCTGTCACCCTGTCACATTAAGGGTGGTTTAACTCTTACGTGTGGTTTTGCGAGTATTGCACGAGAGCGAGGTTTCTACCCGGCTTGCACCAAAGGTAGCGGCTGCGGGTTCCTCGTCAACAAAAAAAAAAAAAAAAAAAAATAGTAGCATGTCGCATTCTATTACACATAATCGAGGTTTACGCAATGAACACGAATATAAAAAAGTGGTACAGTTAAACCTCAATAAACTAATATTCAATAAATTAATAATCTTGCTAAAATAATAATTTCATCCGGTCCCGATATGGGTCAATGCACTAAAATAATGTTCGATAAAGTAATAATCTAGTTAAATGAATATTTTTTCTCGGTCCCAAGGTTATTACTTTATCGAGGTTAACTGTAATATGCATTGTTGGCCAAAAACATCATAAATACATATATAGTCTTCCACTAAAAGAAAACACAAATTTAGCCATTGTAGTACACTTTTTCTGTCAGAATTGCAGTTGGCATCTGTGTTTGTCTGGCCAGCGTAGATTATGTTAAAAGGTGTCAGAGGGTCGATGGAGAGCCGATGGGCAAAACGCATGCTGATGGAAGGGCCTAAGGAAAACATTTTCCTTAAAAAAAAAACTGTAATTTTTATTCAAGGGCCGAAAGCCCTCTGCCCAGCCTTCAACCCTCCATCGTCCCTTCTATAATTAGCGAAAATATGACAAATTCTTAAACATAAATACCCTAAATCAAATACCTTACTCTTTTAGGATTGGAACAAAATCTCAAACCTAAGATTAATCCAACAGTGGAGATTTCGTGTGTTGGAACTCGATTAGCAAAGCTCCATCTTGTTATTGGTGAATATCTTCTATCCTATTTTTTATGTTTTAATACATGTCCCACTAAAAAATGGTGATATATGTATTTTTGATGGAGTGTTGCGTATATGTAATTAGTAATAACAAACTCGAATTTTAATCAATATTTGTATATTTATGAAATCGAATTAAATTATGAAGTAAAATTCGACATGAATATTTTTGATGGAGTATTCCGTATAAGTGATTTTTTCCCTTTTCTTTATTCTCCATAACCTTTTTCCTTTTTCCCTTGTGGAATAAAGTTATTACATCCCAAAAGACCTTCACATGACAGCCCATGAAGTCCGCGGGCAACACCACACATGCAATTGACAGAAAGAAAAAGTTAACTAAATCCACGAATTTTATTGTAATCGAAAGTCACGTGTTCGAATTTAGTTAACATTGTTGTCGTACATAATTAACCTAATCCGTCTTACTATTTTTGTCTTAGTTGTGTTAGGATTGGAGTTTAAGAAAGTGGGTGAAGGTGTGTTAAAAATGGTGGAAAGTGTGTTAAGATATGTACGAACGAGATATCCAACAACAAGAAGGAAAAAGATTGAATAGAGGAACTCCCGAACATTCGGTGATCTCGGATGTGTCGATATCAATGGTGACTCATTATTTCGATGAATTATTTCTTCGGACATAAGAAGATTATGGAAACACTTACTCGAAATCTCACTTATCATATTCCAAAGTAGTGGGTTCCAGTGTTTAGATTGATGCACAAATTATTTTCTTTTCCGGAAGAAAACAAAAATAGCGAGACAGCCAAAAAAGGAAATTAAAGCATGAATAATAAGAATGATAGAGTATAAAAATACTTCATCCGCCCCAATTATCTTGTTCAGTATTCTATTTTGGATCATCCCAAATATATTGTATTTTCTGGCATATCATTACACATATCATTTTTATGAGACCACAACTTTACACCACTGCACACAACTAACAACTCTTATTAAAAACCATACCACAACAAAAATAAATAAAATAAGTGGGACGGATGAAAAACCTTTTCGCATATTATTAAGATTTACCCAATACCCATCTCGATACAAACCAAAGATCTCCCTCATCACCAAAAATTATCTTCATCCCAACTTTTTTTTTTTTTTTTTCTTTTTATCTTCAAGTGTTGTTTCATTTCCATTTTTACACTTTGCATGTTGGAAGAGGCATTTACTACACATAATATAAGGAGAAAATAAAATGAAATCACAAACTAAACAAAGGCAATATATTAGCATTATCACAAAATTCATACACTACTGATCTCAGAAAACCAACTTCCTCCTAGGCACCATAGATGGCAATGCAGCTAGATCCCTAATGGCCTCACCGATCAGATCCTTGAATATCAGCCGTTCGATATCGAGGATCGCCTCCGACATCTCCACCGGACACTCCCCCCACCCGGTGGCCCCATCTCGGGCGAGGTCTTTCTTCAAGACACAGCAAATGGTGTCGAAAAGATCGTCGGAACTGTCCTGCTCTTTCATTCTCTCGTATTCCGACCACACCTTGTCCAGGCATGGCTCCGTTGGGTCGAACACGGCCTTCCACGGAGGCAACCGCCTCTTCCGGTCGAGGATTTCGTGGACAGCGTCGAATACGAGCTTCCTCTGCAGCCTCGACACTCTGCAGATGTCGTTTCCTTTGAGGTATTGCTGTTTTTCGAGCAAGAGGAACGCGTCCGAGTCTTCCGGGAGATAATGGAATGCTCTTAGGATGTCTGAGATGTATACGAAGTCGGTGTCTCGAGGTTTTTTAGGGCTCCAAGCTTCGTCCTCGAGTTCGCCGGAGTGATTGTCTGTTGCAAGAAAATCACAACCTTAGAACAGAATTTGCAAGAAAATCACAACCTTTAAAACACAATATGCAAGAAAATTGTATGTCACAGTCCCAGTTCATATATTTTTGATAGGAGAAGCTTTCCAGCCTTAAAACACAAATTGCAAGAAAATTGTTAAGTCTCAGATGATATAATTCTGCTAGGAGAAACAAATCAAAGCCTTAAAAAACACAATTTGGAATAAAATTGTAATTCCCAGATCTTATAATTAAGCTAGGAGAAAGAAAGCAAGCCTTAAAACACAATTTGTAAGAAAAAAAAATGCAATCTTGCATCATTGGGTTTCAGCATGGTTTTTAAAATAGTAGGTGTAAAGGCGTAAAGTAGTGGTGTAAATGTATAAAGTATTGGGATCTACTTATTTAGGTGATTGTAATCCACTGATTTCTTTCTATTTTAAGAAACGGTGCAAGATAAATTGGACACCCGAAAAAGAAATGGTTCAAGATCAATGGGACGGAGAAAGAATGTCCGAGATCATATAATTTTGCTAGCAGAAACAAATCTAGCCTTAAAACACAATTTGCAAGAAAAAACTATGTATGTCCTAAATCATACTCCCTCCGTCTTGCCCGACTTGTCTTATATTCCTTTTCGAACCGTCCTACCCGACTTGTCTTGTTTCATAAAAAAGAAAATAATTACTACACAAACTCCTACTTTCTACACACAATCACTTACCCCTCTGCACACAACCACCCACTCACCAAAATATCCCTGCCGAAACCAAACAAGAAAAGTCGGTTGAGACAGAGGGAGTATAATTTAGCTAAGAGAAACAAATCAAGACTTAAAACACAATTTGCAAGAAAAGTATATGTACCAGATCAAAATTTTGCCAGGAGAAAACAAATCAAGAACCAATCTATAGCAGGAAGTAAAAGTGTAACATGGTATGATTATCTAGTATGGTTCCAAAATGAGTAGACAACCTCAGCAAGGACCACCTAGGAAAGGCGTGTGGTCACCTATCTTAAACAGATCAAAACTATTTTATTTAGATAGGGGATTTGATTCCACATCACACACCACTGTGTAGAGCTGTTATCCAGCCAAGAATGTACACCATACCATTAGTCAATCAATCCTATCCCCAAAACAGAGACTGAGTTGGACCGAGTTAGTTAAGTGCAACATCATCTTAATTCGGACAAAATATGCAAAGAGGCATTCACGAGTTTACTCCAACAACAAGAGGTGTGAGTCGTTTTCAACATTAACTCAATTGGTTATGAGAGAGTGAGACATGTATAAGCCAGCAAAGGACGAGGGCGATCCGTCGGAGGAGGCACGGGCCACCCACGTGACTTTACACGACCAAGAAAAACATTTTCCCACATTCCCATCACGCAGCAACAAATGAAAGTGATCAAGAAAGGCAGTGTGTGGTTGGAGTGGTGAGTCAGACCGAGTCAGACCGAGTTGTACCTTTGAAATCGAGATTACGTCTTGTCGTGATGGGTGAGGTGGTGGATGACTCGTCCTCGTAGAAGGACGAGTCGAGGACTGACACGGGGCTCGGCTGCATATCGGTTGCAGTCATCTCGGCTATGGTGTGGACGAGCTTATCACATCTCTCTAACAAATTCCTTCCCTCTTTGTATTCCTCAGTTTTGGATCTCTGAAATTATGAATTCAACTAATTAGACTGTTTAATTTTCACGAGAAAATCGTAGTCGGGATTATTAAATTAATTACCTCCGTATCGGTGGAGGTGGTGATGCTGCTGCTGGAAATTGATGACGATTCGTCCTCAGCGGCTGCGGAAACGACGGGGTTTATCTTCTTCTCTTTACGATGAATCCCAGCCGTTGATTTACTGTTCTTCGGCGATCGGTTGTTTGCCGTCGGATCTCGGCCGGTTCGCCTTGGGTTAAGCTTTGGAGAATGGACCGGAGAGAGCCGCCGGTTCTCTGCTTGCTCGTTCCTCCTTTGCGTTTCTACATTCAATGGTTTAGGCTTAGCAACTGAGTTAGACCGCCTTCCGACTGTACTGCCTTCAGTCCGGTTCGTGGTGGTCGGACTAGGGCTTCGGCCAGTCCGAGTCGGACTCCGTACATTTCGGTCACGGCGAGGGCTCATAGACGGCGAGTTTTCGCCGGAGAGGCCGTAGTTCCTCCGAGGGGGGTGGATTGGATTTCTGACAACCGGAGGGGTATAATCGTTGCCCATTCTCCGGTTAGCAGGAGTTGAATTTGGGAATCTCGATGGTTTCATTACCACGATTGGGGAATCGTCGTAGACGAAGTTGCGGTGGGTTGGTTGAGTTTGCTCCGACTGTTTTCTGGAATGTAGAAGTCCTTTGAGTTGCAGAGCTTCGAGAATTTGCTTCAATGTTTCCAAATCTCTCGAAGGTTCCTTGATTCCTCGTAGCTCTAATATGTTCTCAATCTCGCCGTAGATTGACATGCTCTGTTTCGGCTCGGGGAAGAAGTCACCGGAGTCGAAGAAGCTTTTGCGGTGGCGCGGAGCGTTCCACGGCGACGGAGAATTAACGCCGCCTCTGGTGAAAGCTTTCGGTGTATCGACTTTATTAGCGTGCTTCAGCAAATAGTTCAACGGATCTGCGAATCTCGGCGAGTCGTCGTTGGCGGTTTCAGTTGGCTGACTGGGGGAGAAATTGCTTCTCTCTGAGATGAATCGAGAATGGAAGAGATCTCGAGACACTCTCGATTCGGAGGCAGATCTCCGGAGCTCCGGCTTCGCTTGCGCGTCGGAGCAGGACGACTCTGGCAACGGCTCCAGCCCCATGAGCCTAGCGATTACACTCGGAGAGCGGTGGTACTGGCTATCGTCACTCTCACTGCTATCGCTCCGATTCGCAGAGGCGATAATGGCCGCCGCCGCCGTGCGGACTTCCTTGGGGTGAAAACCGCCTTTCGCATCGGTGGTGGCTCTGCTGTCCAGCGACAGCCGCGACGCTTCCTTGCTGAGTTTCCACGAACCTCTAGAACCTTCTTTCATCTCGAGCGCCGCCATACGAAGCGGCGATTTAGGCGTAATCTCCACCGCCAACGGCGATCGGAGCTCCGTCGAAAGCGAGTATCTCGACCTCCCCGGACTCGGTGCACCCAGCGGCGACGGCGGTTTCGGCTTTCCGGATTCCCTCGAGATCGCCGGCGACGACGGAACTGACCTCTCCGACTCCGTATCAACAACCTAAACCGCAATCAAAAATCAAATCGAATCAAAACGATTATCAATATGAATCATACGATTAGAGAGAATAAAAATGTAAATCGGAAAGTAATCATACCGACGGCGGAGGGAGGCCTCTGGCGGAGTAATTTCGTTTTCCGGCCAAAATCTGGTGGCGATCGAAGATTTGAAGAAATCCGGCCATGCAACCCATTTGTTTCTCCATATGCTTCTCGAAACTCTGTTCGTTCACCATTCCGGATGACATTCTCCGGCGCCGACGTCGAACTCCGATTACCTCACCACCACACTCTCTCACGCACTCACGCTTTACTCACCTAAGTTGGCTTCACATTTGGGAGCACTCTCTCTCTCTCTCCACTTTTGCTTTATGTGCCAACTCCCGCTTTCTGCTCTTTTAAAGGGTGAGAGTGGAGAAGTGGTAGTGCGGTTCAACTCACGCGCCGCTTATTTTACTTTTCCTATGTTGTAAAACGGCCTCTTCACGCTAGGAATTGTAATTCCTCCGTCTCACTATTACATTACTTTTCTTATCGAGCTAGAATTGTACTCCTTCAGTTCCATTAGTAGTATTTCATTCCTTTTCGCCACGGTTAATAAGAAAATGATGTTTTGTGGTGTGTATTGTTTGATTTTTGAGTGATTGATTCTTGTCCACATATTTCTTACTTTTTTTTAGAAATGGGACACTTCTAATGGAGACAACTAAAAAAAGGAAATGAGACACTACTAATGGGACGGAGGGAGTACTTCCTTCGTCTCATTATTACTCTATTACTTTTCTTATCGAGTTATCTAACTATTATTATTTTCTTTTCTAAAATAGTAAAAACTACTCTAAAAAATAAGTAGGCCCCTCCTAATTAATAGTCATCCATATATTATCATATTCTCTTTTCAAAAATCTATTTATTTTCATTCCACTCAATATTCAGAAATTTATGATTCTTAAAATTCAATATGAAAAAAATAGAAAAAAAAAACGATTGCCTCAATTATGTCATGCAAAAATTTGAAAAAATTCTCATTTCTTCCACCAACCACTCTTCGAAATTGTGTTCATTTCTCAATATAAATAAAACTCATAAAATATACACTTAAACAAAATTTCTTAATCTTTATACCGAAACCAAATGGAACAGTAATAGCGGACGGAGGGAGTATAATAAAATTTTCCCATATTTATCTACTTATGTTAAAAAAACAGAAACTATTTATTTAATAAATAAAGTGGGTAATTTCATGTCGGTGAAAAATAATACGATTCCGTACAACTAAAATCTTGCTATTTATTTGCAAGTAAAGGTAACTCCATTATGTATTCGTCGGGTGTCAATACAATTAAACGAAAGTTGAATTTTCTGGTAATTAGATTTTAGTTCTCTTTTATAAAACTAAATATCGAACTAAATTTTTTATTCGATTAGTTTTAGTTCGGTAATAACCGAAATCACAAGAAAACGAAGACTAAATAAAAAAAAACAATATCAAGAACTATAAACTGAATTTTAAATATTAATGTAATAGAAAAAGATTTTTTTAATAAATCAATATTTTAATATAAATACAATAGAAAACAATTAATATTTTTTAACAACTAATATTTTAATATAAAAATATTAAATATGTTTGGTTCGGTTTGGTTCGGATGATCAATTAGTTAAACCTAAAATAATCGAAAATCAAAAGTATAAAAATTAAAAATCAAAAATCAAACTAAATAAGCCATTAAATTTAATGATAATATTCTTAGAAATATTGCATTAAAAATTTATTCCATAAGATCAATTTTTATTATTGTATTTTATTTTTTCTCTGATTAAATGATTATATATAAATGTATTAATACGCAAACAACTTATTCAATTTAATGATTATCATATAAATATTTATACTATAAATACTTATTTTAGTTATTTTCCCGAACGTAACCTAATCATTCAAGAAAATTGAAGATGCAATTGTCCTTCCAAACTCACACACTAATTCACCACATTATTGCTTCATGTGGAGCTATTCCAATTCGTCTTTCTTACAAAAATATTTAGAGAGAGAGAGAGAGAGAATTAATGGGTACATTATAGAGGTCACGTGCCCAGGTGTGGTAAATGAAGAAGAGTGAGTTATTAGGTTAAAGAGAAGCAATTGAAGACCAGTCAGATTAGGCTCAGGAGAAAGAAGAAAGAAGAAAGAAGAGTATATAATGCAAATCACGAGAGAGACTCGCTTTTTTTTGCCTTTTTTTTTCTTACATACTCCCTCCGTCCCAATTAAAAAACTATTACCGCATTTCTTGTTGGTCTCTTCTTTTAAAATTAAATTTTTCAAGTAATTTTTTGAGCTAAAAATCTCAGCCAAAAAAAAAAAAAAAAAAAAAAAAAACATAGGATTAAAAGTTTAAGATGAAAAGTAGGTGTAAAAGGATTTAAAGTAGTGATTTACTAATTAGATAATTTTATGTATATAATAAATTAAGATTTTTAATATTGTACATTACCACTGTATTTAGATGCATTATGGTACGGTTCACCTACTCATTTCCTTACTGCGCTTATTTAGGTATGAGACGAGTATGATGGTAAGAATTACGTTGTAATCGGTATACCGAGGTAATGGTAATTTTGATCCCTATAAAGATGAATGAAGTATATAATGCAATCACGGAGAGATTTTTTTTGCCTTTTTTCTATTTATTAATTTATTTTTCCTCAAACTCTCCTAAATTTTCCTACTTTTCCTCCTTGTTTTCAAGCATTTATTGCATTCAACAAAAGTAACTTTCGATAGGATCGCTTGAAACTAAGTCAAACTACTAGCATCGAGTTCGAACATGCATGGATATTAATAGACATACGACCTTATCCACTATTCTATTTTGGATTGTCACAAAATTTTTATCATTTTTTTTTTTTAATAAATATTGCACATAATTTTTTTATGGGACCCACAACTTTACACCACTCTATACACAACTAACAATTTTCCTTAAAAATCGTGCAAAAAATAAAATGGACAAGAATTTTGGAACAAAAAGAGTAGTAGTTTAACTATTTAGATAATTTATATTTTTAATTGAATGAACAAAAAATAAGTGAAACCTCCATAAGTTAATAATTTAAAGAAGATTGCAAGTTGATTCTTGATAAATATTTATTTTAGTGTTACTATGAAAAAAACATTAAATTATATTTAATTATAAGAAATTACAAACATTATTGTTTAAGGAATAATAAAAATGAATTAAATAACTTAATAAGTTAAACAAGATATTACAAACTCATAGTTTTTGGACACAAAAAAATTCAAAATGAGATTCAACTAAATTTGTCTTGGAAAGGGAAAATAAACAACACTTATTACATTTCATTAAATTCAATTAATTTGTATTGATGATTATCAAAAGTCATATGATATACTATTAATGAATAACACATTTATATGAGAACGAATCTATTAGGTAGACAAATTTATATACGAAATACGAAATATGCATGGTATTTTTTATGCATAATTTGTATTTCTTTTATTCATAAATCATCTTCATCGTGGTAAAAAGCGGTTCAGTTTCCTCATTGAGACATTTTATTAAAAATGGGTCGGACGCAATTTAGCAAAAAATTAATACTTTCGCTCCTACTTTATTCTTCTCTCCTAATTTATTATCTAATCTCTTAATTTTCGTGTCCAAAAATTTCGAACAAATTTTAATGGGATGGAGAGAGTAATTTTACACATTTAGCTTTATACATAAAACAAATAAGAATTATGCATAATGAAATCTCCTAAGCATACTCGATCTGAGTCATCCCGTTCTTAAATAAACGGTTCATATTATTTCCCATTTCCCGTATAAAAGTTATTTCCTATACATTAAAAGAAATTACTCCCTCCGTCCCAATTATAATGTTCAGTTTTCCATTTCGGGTTGTCTTGAATATAATGTCCAGTTTCTCTTTTTAGCAAATTAATACACACTGCTTTTCTATAGGATTCACACATTTACAAATCTCTACTCTCAACTAACAACTCTCCTAAAAATCGCGTAAAAAGCAGAGCGGACATTATAATCGGTACGGAAGGAGTATTCTATATCATCCACTTTTTTATATATAAGGTCATTTGTATCATTTATTTGGAAATATATATATAGAGATGGAGAGAGAGAAAAATTACAATTAAACATCGATAAAAATAAGTATTCAATAAAGTAATAATTTCGTTAAGATAATAATTTTTTCTGGTCCCGGTATGAGTCAATGCACTAAAATATTTTTTGATAAAGTAATAACCTCGTTAAATGAATATTTTTTCTCGATCCCAAGATTATTACTTTATCGAGATTTAACTGTAGGTAGGAGAGAGAGAAGGTCAAAACGACGACGTTTGTGACATTTGTTGGACGGAAGCTTACATGTGTGCAGAAGAGACAGCGGCGGTGCCACCCCACCAGGGATCCAATTTTCACCTTCTCACTTTCCTGAATAACTGTAAAAGACAAATTCACTCAGAAACGGCATTCACTTCAATTGTCAGTCTTCCTCTTTCTTCTTCAACCTTCTTCCTTCTTCTTCCTCCTCGTCGTCTCTGCCACCAAATTTAATGCATATCTCTTCTACTGTCGCAGTCGCCCAAGAATACAAACACATCAACGCCTCATACCAATCCCACTGCCCCCATTTTCAATCTCCTGCCCTCCATTTATTGGCCTGCAAACTTTTTTATTTTATTTGTTTCTTGCTATTTTGATTTGTCTTTCTATTTAAATATACTTAATAAGTTTTAACTAATGTGCTTTTGTGCTTATGAATTTTTGTTTTAAGAGGTGTTTATAAATAATAACAATAAATATTTTTTATTTGTTTTCGTTTTAAAATTTAAAATAATTAATTTTAAGTAAAAGTACTAATTTTTGTGTCAATAATAGAAAATAAATATATTCAGTCATTTCGAAAATTATGCAGTTTTAAATATTAAAAGCATCTGAATTGATGTTTAAACGATATTTTTAAGCAATTTATCTGCTTAATTTAGAAGAAACTATTGCCGCAAACAGATTTTTCAAACACTATAAAACTACTTATCAGTTACTAAGTAAATAATACTTAAATATAAGCGTTTAGGAAACTTTAAACACTTGCTATTAGGTTTATGATTATGTGCCCTATATTATGAAAAGTGTAGAATTAGCCCATTTGATTATTGACTTTATGTGTTTTGCCTTTCGAATTATCAAATTTATTAAGATATTAGTAAAAATTTCTAGCAAGAGATGTGCACTGATTAAATTTCGATAGTTTGACAAAATTACAAAAGTGAGGTATATTATACACCAATAAATTAAAGAGAGCTTTGCTTAAGTAGCCAAAGCTACTAAATAAAACACAAATCTGCCCATTAAATTTATGTATCCCCCAAAGGGGGATTTTAGTAAATAATCAAATATGATACTTGGGTTAAGGGTCAAATTGGTAATTTTTCTTACATCTTCCCCTCCCGGAGCCCAAGTATCATATACGCCCCCAAAATAAAGAGCCTTGAACACTAGAAGAAAATCACCCAGACCTAACAAGATTAAGTGAATACCTAAAATAGTGGTCATTTTATTTCTATCTTTTCATACATAACTGAAGAATGGAAAAGATTCTTCCAGTATATGACCAATATTCTCAAAAAATCCTCGCACCTTTTCCCTATAAGTTTTGTCTTATTAAATAAGTACCACCGGCACCCCAATCCGGATCCTTTGGCCCAAAAATCGTATCCCACTTGGTGGCCCACCAATCACGTCCCCCCGCCACGTTTCGCGCGGCGCTCATATATAGCAATAAAAAACTATTTTAATTATGAAAGGCTGGCCCACCAATGCACGCGTGGCGGAGCGTGATTGGTGGGCCATGGTATGAGCCACCTAGGAGTGGGACAGATGATGCTGTGCGCCGGCACCCCCAAAATCTCTTTTTTCATACGGACCCACACAACTTTTTTATCTTATTAATCTCGAAAATAGTATGAAAAATACCCAAAAGTTATAAATTGAATATTCTATAACTATAAATTGAATACATAAATTTAGTGGTAATACATAAGGGGTTTTTGGTTAAATTGAATATTCTATAACTATAAATTTAGTATAAAATTATTTTTATATTTTTTTAACTTAGTTTGGCTATATTTATGTATTACCACTAAATTAAATTGGATATGACAAAAAAAAAATGTCTACCTCATGTCAAGTCAATGGCACCTAGTGAGTCTAATATTGTTAAAATTATTGTAGGCTCAACTGAAAACAGTTGTTGAAAAAATCTCATATTTTTGGTACAACAAACAACAATAAATGTGAGTTGAAAACTAACAATTACTTGTGAGGCTGTGAATTGTTGTGTCGACGTAAATGCACAATATTTATGAAATATTTTTGTACCATATAACACAATTTATTGCCATGCTTCTTATATAGTCTTTTCACTCATAATTGTCCGATCTACCCATTTTTTCTTAACTAAAAGTAAAAATAAAATAATAGGGAATTGGTTTTACAATTAAACCTTGATAAAATAATATTCGATAAAGTAATAATCTCGTTAAGATAATAATTTCTTCCGATCCCAATATGAGTCAATGCACTAAAATAATGTTCGATAAAGTAATAAATATTTTTTTCTGGTCCCAAGGTTATTACTTTATCGAGGTTTAACTGTACTTCTATAACCTTTAAATTTATAAAATTCACTTAAAAAAAATTAATATGTGGAAACTTTTAATTTTGATAAACCTAATCCAAATATTACATGTGTTTTATACTATTGCATATGTATCATTATTTATCTCTTGGTTTTCTCATCGGGTTGTTACATTATTTCTGTTATATATTAAAAATGGAAAAGATTAAATTTTTTAATCCTTAAATATATTTTATACTCCCTCGGTCTCATTCATCTTGTCTTACTTTTCATTTCATGTTGTCTCATTCATCTTGTCCTCTTCCAAAAATGATAATTTTTCTACTCATAGTCATAACTAACAACTCTATTTTTGTGGGACCCACCTACTTACTCTCAACTACCAATTATTCTTCATAACCGCACCGAAAAGAAGAAGGACAAGATCAATGTGACGGAGGGAGTACTCTTTATGTCCAAAAATGTTTCTCTCTCACGATTTCATTCCGCTTTGAATACAGAAATTTGTAATTCCTTTCAACCTTCAGATTATTTTTTTCAGCTATAATATAAAAAGAAAAACAGGAATATTTTTTATCTCAACTATACCTTAATAGAATTTGGATAAATTTTCATTCATTCAAAATAATTATTACTCGAAAACTGTGCTGATTTGTTAATACAATTAAAAAATTTAATAATTTTCGTAGCAAAATAAATCAAACGATAATAATAGAAGGGAGGAATAATTCCTAATTCAGAAGCCCGTTTGAAAAAGCCCATTCCATCTGCACATGGGAATGGAAGCCTTTTCTGCAAATTCAATAATTTATTGGAGAAGTTTTCTGATTGGTGCTTAGAGGGACTTGGGAATGCTAAATCAATCATCAACAATCTCTCTCTCTCTCTAGTGAAGTTCCATATTATTGATTTTAATTTGGATTCAAAGAAGGCAGATAGATTATTAGCTGTCATATTTTTGTCTAGTAGGGGGAGGATATGATAAAATTAAATTAAAATGCATGTATAATTGGATATCAAAATCTAGCTTTGATTTCAGTCAAATTGGAATATGTGTATTTCAAGACAGACAATATTGTCAGGAATGTGGAACACATAGTTCTAAACTATTTCCTCATTTTTTAGGTGGGAATATTATCTGTTTCTATAATAAATATAATTAAAGAGGTATTTGAAATAGTAGCCACATGCACTAAATAAAACACAAATATAATCAAACTTTAAACTTATATTCACTCAATAGTCAAGATACGCAAAAAGCCCCTCAGTTTTTCTTTAGATGTGCACTGCCTCATGTGTTTTTATAGTTTTTTGTGCCAAAGATGATTGATTTTCGTTTAGATTTTCATTTTCATATAAAACCTTTAGTGCCGATGGAGAACCTATAGAGTGTTGTGGAGAACTTAAAATTTCTATTAGCACCATTGGCACTCATAAGACCTTGAGTGCTTATGGAGTGTCCAGTGGCGGACGCAGGATTTTTTATAAGGGGAGGCAAAGTATAACTTCCATAATAAAATATAAAAATATTATAACAAAATATACCGTACAATTAAAGATTGATCTACAATTGGCCTCGACGATTCGACATACTTTGAAACTTCTCAATAATGACTTCATTATAAACACCACTAAATATTTCTTTCTCAATGTAAATCACGACGTTGTCGTTCATCCATTCATCGCCCATTCGGTTGCGCGCCGGTTCTTCACAATCTTCATAAGCAGAGAATGCTCCTTCCCACTAGAGTGTTTGCAATGGGTAAAACTAATACCAAAGTTAAAAGCTTGTAAACCAACGGGTATAACCCTATTTTTTTCCTTTCAACCATTCGTTTTGCAAGATCTCCAAGCCCTTTTATATCGAATTATAAAATGTTAAGTGCACATCCAATACAAAATTTTCAAGTTGATCCGCAATGCTAAAACATCGTACCTTGAAAGTCATTTGGATTAAATTCTCGTTAGTCATAATTTCTTTTTTTCAAAAGCTTTGAAAGAGTTTGACGGTTCAAACAAGCAACACAAAGTAGTAATTCAGTGTTTACCTCATTGAATCGACTATTTAACTCAAGCAACTCATTGAAACTAAGGAGTGGTGATTGGACCGACCGATGAGTGGTGAGTGAGGAGTGAGGACATTGAAGGCGCCGCACCGCAGGCGGTGGTGGGCTAGTGCGCGGCCGAGGGGTTGAGCCAAAGATGAATTGCTCAAAAGTGAAACTCAAGCTGCGATTACTTCGAGAGTAGAAACTCAAAAGTGAAACTCAAAAAGTGAAACTCAAAGTATATGCTCAAAAGTGGAACCCGGGTTTGTGATTTTGTGAAACTCATGCGCGTGGTGACGTGGTGTGGTGGACGAGGGTTTTTGTATTAATTATTATAAACTATGAGGCTTTTTGTATCACAAGCGGTTGTGGTGATTGTGGTAAATAGATTTGGTCATTTAAATATTATTTTAAATTATTTATTAAGATTGGGTTTGGGTAAATAATTTTTAAGAGAGAAAATATTTTATCCCTTTCATACCTTAATATATAATATTTAAATAGATTGGGATTTGGGATATAGATATTACAAAAATACATGTTGGTACTAAATATAATATTAAAGTTTGTTTTATTTTTGAATTGAATTATAAATTGAATAAAAATATAAAACACAAGGCATAATTGCATTTCATATAAAAATTGAGGAGAGGCAATTGCCTCCCCTTCACTATTGCTCCCCTTTTCTGTGTTGCGGATAGCCTAAAATTTCTATCAAGCACCCATAGGCACTCCATAACGATAAAGGTCCTATATGTTGCTATGGGGTGGAAGCCCTAAAATTTTTATCGAGACTGCATAGACATCGATAAGCTCCCTTAGGCACTGGAAGTTAATTTTCGGGAATCTAATATTTTTTTTGTTCTGGAACAAAAATGATTGGAAAATTTGAATATCAGTCAACTGACAAATAAATTATGAAAAGTAAGGCTATAATGGTCAAACTGAACATTTGATGAACATAAGTATGATATTTGGAAAAATTTGTATTTTAAATAGTGATTTTGGATAGAAACATATATTTCCACATAATTAAATGTGTATATTGCATAATTACAATTTAAGTAAGTGACAGAGGAGCAGTCAAAATGAGTACAACATAGTTTTTTGTATAAATGCATTATGCCTAATTTCTATTTACAATAATGTTTTATTTAATAATATTATTTCGTAGTTTTAGAATTTTAATAAATAAAGTTTCACTATACGCCAGAATATACCATGTGAAATTTATTGAATCATGTACGGATATGCTCAACCGTTGCCTAATTTATTTATTTAAAAAAATCCACGTTCTCAAGATAAATCTTGGAAACATATTATAATACTAATATTTATTCAAACCCCATTAATATAAAATACAGGATTAATATATTTAAATTGAATTCTGCAAATGGAAATGGATTGGATCGAGCATCGAAGAGGTGGTGGATGTCAATTGCCAGAGATGATAGCTAATGCTCACGGTGGGGTACATTCTCCTAGAATCTAGAGATTAACAAAAAAAAATTAATACCTCAGTCCAATCGAATTTGTCTCGTTTTCCTTTTCGAAATATTTCATTAATCTCGTCTATTTTTTAAAATAACATAAAGTAAATCATAAAGCTAATAACATTCGTAGAATCTATTCATTTACATATAACTAATAATTCTCCTTAACAATCGCAAAAAAAAAAAAAATGAAACAAATTTACAGGGACGGAGGAAGTATATTTTTCTATGACCTAAACTCAGACAATAATTAGAATAACATTTTTAGAACCTACTATTTTACATATAAATAATAATTTTCTTTAACAATCGAAAAAAAATGAAACAAATTTACAGGGACGGAGGAATTATATTTTCTATGACCTAAACTCAGACAATAATTAGAAATTTTACTTACCTTTTGATGCACACATGATAAACCTCGCTTCTGTGCAATAGTCTGCAAACCACATAGGAGAGTTAAACCACCCTAAAGGTGACAGACACACATAGTATTTCTAGTGAAATTTGAACATATGACATTTCAGTCTCGGGCCACCTACCTTCACCACTACATCATCACATGGGGAAAAAGAAATTTTACTTTTTCCCTTTTTCAATGGAGGTACAAGAAAAAACAAAGGTAGATATGAAAATAATGTTAGTAAGTTGTTACTTGTATGTAAAATGTTGTAAAATGGTGGGTCACGTAAAAGAGTTACGTATAATAATTTGTTAAAAAATGAAATTAGATAATATATTTGGGAAGACTCGAAATGATATACTGCACAAAATAATGGGGACGAATGGAATTTATAACTTATAAGAACGGTATTTATTCATTTTATATTGCGATAGTTCAAGTAACGGGTGTGAGTTTTTCTCAATAAATAAAAAAATAGAATAAGTTAAGTGGAGGTTGGTTAACGGTCAGGGGCGGACTTACCCATGGGCTGGGTAGGGCTCCAGCCCAAGGTGCTCAAATTTTTTTTTTTGAATTTTTGGTAGTATAAATTTCATTTTTTTTAGTCGAATATCACTATTAATTTTAGATAAGTTCGAAAAAAATAGATTAACCCAAAGTAATTTTTCGAGTTGGATCCGCCCCTGTTAAGGGTGGTGCGTTAGATTTGAGGAATAGTGTTGAAATGGATGTGAAGTGGCTCCACGATACTTGGGAATCGTAATATGCTGCCAAAACCCATGTTCCCTCTTCTCTTTTATCCATGCTCACACACCTCATTATCACGTGTTCCCTTTATTATTTATGCCTCTTCAACCCACTTATAATTGTATTTTTTTTATATATAAAAAAAATCTTAATCGTTTCAAGATGTTTATTAGATTTTTTTTTTTACATTGAGTTTATATTAAAGAAATAAATTGTATATTAGACTAATCATATGATGCGAGATGTGTTTGATCTGTAATAACGTAAGTGAAACTGAAACATGTGATATTTTGCCTATTTTTTATACGATCTGATTGATGGAAAAGCGTACCATAAACATAAATTCAATGATTTTCGATAATAACAAATATCACATACAGTGGCGGATACAGAGGGCGTGTGTGACGTGAGTATAATGTATACAGTATATTTTTTTTAAGTCGTATTCGCTATTTAAGATGTTTACTAAGAAAAAAGTTGTTCTCTTAGTAGGACTTATATTAAAGAAATAAGTCATATTAGATTAATCATGTGATACGAGATATGTTTGGGTCGTATAATGTAAGTGCCTAAGTGGGATATAAACATGTGATATATACCCCTTTTTTACAAGATCCGAGTGAATGAAAAGCGTAACATAAACGTGAACTCAATGATTTTCGACAATAACAATATCACATGAAGTGGCGGATGCAGAGAGCGTATGAGACATGAGTAGAGTGAAGTATAATGTTTTTGCTCCCCTACACAACCAACTTCACCAAACATATCTTAATTGTATGAATTGATCTTCCTTTAAAAAGCACTTAACTAATAGAAAAGCTTAACTTTAGAAGAACTTCAATTAATATAAGAGTGTTTATAATATGCATGCACTTAGACCAACTTTCCCTCCACATCAAACCTAATAATAATAATAATAATAATAATAATAATAATAATTAACAGAAATCGAGATTCAAAAGTATCTAAAGATGGAAAAATATAAGAAAATAGTAAGTGGCAACTTTGAAGATTTCCACAAATGTTGATTTGGTGCAGAGACCAAGGCAGAAGTATGATGCTTTCACAAGACTGCGTTGTTTAACGTTTGATTATGTTATTAATTATTAATTTCCCATTTTTTTAAAATATAGTTTGATTGATTGAATTTAGGAGATGCGTGACATCATAACAGCCCATGTTGCAGAATAATAATTTGGGGACAGAATTGTCAGTGTATTACTGATAAACTACAGCTTTATTAATTTTTAATTAGACATTACATTTTTTAATTTTTTCCTACAAATTTGCCTAGGTTACATTCCTTCTGCCGTTGACCAGATTTCAGTCTCATGATGTATCATATTTTGCATCGTGCTCTAATTTCACATGTTACAGCTAAAAGTGAGTGCGTTTTTTTATCTAAATGTCCCATTAAAAGTGTCACGTTTATAAACGATGAAGATTGTATGAAATATATTTAATTAATCCCTCATTCCATTTGTATTGGCCCTTGCCTTTTCGATATTGGAATTAAGAAAGAAAGTAGGTGATAAAGTAAGAGAGAAGATAAGTGAGATGGTGAGAGAATGAATGATAAAGTAGGTGAAATAAATAATAAAATATGAGAAAATATAATATTTTTTTTTGAAAAATGATCAATATAAATGGGACGAACCAAAATAAAAAAAGAGACCAATATAAATGGGACGGAAGGAGTACAAAAAAGTCAAATATTCTTTTTTTTTTTTTTTGAGCCCCCCCCTCCTTAGCGCCTTACCTCAACTCCTTTCCCAGTACCTGCAAATCACACAGAGATTAAACCACCCTCGTGACGTCACGCAGATGCTTGGTACCTCGCCCTGTCTGCCCCTAACCTCCATCAACCACTCGCCATCCCCCTACGTAGCGGGACAAAAAGTCAAATATTCTACACTATATTTTAACGTGAAGAAGGGAATACTACTAATTAAATGGCCCATACCCTTTCAAGAGACTGGGGCCCATTACAAATAGTGGGCTGGGCTGAGAATAAATAATAATTTTTTTCTTTCTTTTATAAAAATTAGGTGGCCACAACCTTTCAGAGACGTAGGATTTATTATAAATATAATAATTATTGATTTCAAGTTGATAATTATTATGGCTGATTATTTCATAGTTATATGCTAAATTAACTATACTCCGTACATCCTAATTGAGTATAATTAACTTTACTTAATAATTATGAAATTACGCTAAATAAAGTACACAAAATTAAATTAAATAAATATTAAATAAAAAAAATTGGACACAAGCCCATAGTAATGATATTATTTTTGTGTATTTCGTCAAAAAAAATTGCGTAAACCAATTTTTCAAGCATTCTTTTGAGATTTTTCTTACTATCTTTCAAACGTGCAAATGAGCTCTTTTGTGTTGCTGAGTCAAATTATCGAAAATGCATTTCTAATCAATAATGCTATTAAGAAGTTTCAATTTAAACCTTTATTCCAATTATTCCGCTGATTGCAAGATTGACTAAAGCGAGATTTTGTAACGTACTGGAGCACCCCATTAATATGCCGATTTGGGCCGAATGATCAGATTTTAATATTATTGATCGATTTGAGCGTATATGCAAAAATATTCAATAAATCTTTGAAAAGAAAAGATAACTAAATCAAAATAAAAATTAAATACCCACGTATGAATTAATGACCCTCGTATTATTTGTTACAAACAATGATTCTCAACATGTCACATACACCGGTCATTCCACCACGAACTATATCAAATTATTTAAAACCCCAAGTATTATCAAACATTTAAGACAACATTTCCAAATCCTAAATTATTCAAAAAAAAAAAAAAAAAAAAAACTCATACTTTTTGATGCATCATAGCGAGTTCATCCCCACCGTACACCGAGTTATGCACCGACTTCTCAAACTTCTCCCCATCCCCCCACAAGGCGTACGCCTCCTCCCCATGCACCGCCTCATCACCGCCGCTCAGCTGCTCCTCCGACATCCTCAGCGGCACGATCAGTTTAATCACGTTGCATATGATGCTCGTGACGACGACGTTTAGCACGACGATGTAGAAAACGCCGAGGATTTGGATCCCCATTTGCTTGAGGCCGGCGCCGGTCTTGCCGTTGTGGATGCCGTAGGCGAGGCCGATGTAATGCTCCCAATTCTCGACCATGTAGAAGTAGCGGCAGAGCTTCGGGTTGGCGAAGAAGCCGGTGAGGAGGCCGCCGAGGGTGCCGGCGACGGCGTGGGTGTGGAAGACGGCCATGGTGTCGTCGACTTGCTTGAGGAGCCACACCTTCTTGTGGAGGACCATCATGGTGAACCATGGGATTGAGCCGGAGAGTAGGCCCATTATGATGGCGGCCCAACCTTGGACGACGCCTACTCGATCGAATAATTAATCAGTGGCGGATCCAAAATTACGAGGGGAGACTTGAATTTCGGTAAAGAAAGAGTCAAAATGTAAGAATTTCAAAAATCATATATAAAAATCAGGGTTCGACACGATTTTAAAGGCGACTACCGCCGGACGACCCCTTGTATCCGCCTCTGGAATTAATGTTTGTTCACTCGAACTTGACTATATATATATAATCGTATTAATTATAGATATTGCATCGAGTGTAATAAATACGTGCATGTAAATATTCGTGCGTGTGGGTGGGTGTGAGCCTTAGTGAGGTCAATGAATAGGGGCGGGTTAGAAATATGAAAAACGTCAGAATTCGAAATATGAGATCAAAGTAATATTTGTTTACTCGAACTTGACTATATATATAATCGTATTAATTATAGATGCTGCATCGAGTGAAATATATACATGCAAGTGAATATTCGTGCATGTGGGTGCGTGTGAGCCTTAGTGAGGTCGATGAACAGGGGCGGATTCAGAAATGAGATAAAGGTCAGAACTCGAAATATAAGATCAAAATAATGTCTGTTTACCCAAACTTGACTATACGATACAATGTTATAAACGAACGTAAAGATTCGTGCTAATTATGACGTGTGCATGTAGATTTACGAGGGCTAATTCACATCTTTAAGAAGTTGAACCCACGACCTATAAAAATTATCAAACTAACTTACCACTGGACCAAAACTCAATTCCTACTAAAAAATCACAGTTAAATATTTCAAACTCAGTGGAAGCAGTGACCCCACTGCCCCACCCCTGCTTACGCAACTGTATATATGTATAAATTGATTATCAACTAGTCCACTACCACATAAATTTGTATTTTCGAAATTATCATGATCTAGCTTATTAACATATAAATTTAATTAATTTAATTTGATTTTAAATACGGTTTTTTTTAGTCCAAGCGTATTTTGTTTTCATCACGAACCATTAATTTCCTTTTAACATATACAAACCCGGTCCATAGAGTTTACCTGCGGCAGGAGTGATGCAGACCAAACCGGTGATCATGCCCTGGGTGGCGCCGATGACGGAGGGCTTCTCGAAGAAGATGATGTCCAGCATCAGCCACGTCAGCAAGCTGGTGGCGGCGCAGATGTGGGTGTTGAGAACGGCCAAGGAGGCGTCGATGCTAGCCATGTAAGGATCGCCGCCGTTGAACCCGGTCCAACCCATCCACAGCATCCCGGCGCCGGCGAGCATGAGTAGGATGTTGTTCGGCGGGAACCTCTCCCGGTCCTTCGTCTCCCTCGGCCCCACCTGCAAACGTACGAGCATGTCGGAAAATCGAAATTGAACGTATGTTAAACTAAATGTGCATTACTGATTTAAACTAATCTAGTTTAGATTGGTCGAATATTGATTTATTTTGGATTAAATTGTTTTACGGCAACCCAAATTTTTAAAATCTTAAAATTTATCCATATAATTTGAGAATTCCGACTTTCGAAAATTGCATATTCACACCTCAAAATTATGAAATTAGAATTTCATTCCTGAATTTTAAATTTTGAGTCTACCCATTCAAGAACACCAAACTTGGATATGCATTCTGGTATTTTAACACTTAATTTGAATTATAAACAATTCAACAAGTGACAATAGGGGTTGAGATATTTTGTTCCAAAATTTAATTTCATGTCTTAGTCAAAACTATACAGTTTTAATATTAAATTATGTAGTTTTGATAGCAACTTAATTAATAATTTTATCCCTTTACCCTTTATTTTTATCAAAATAACGTAATTTTAACTGAGACATAATTGAGATAAGTAAATTTTGAGACAACAGATCTCATCCTCACTATAGGAAGTGTATGTGGGATAATACACCCATCAATTTTAAAGAAATGTAATGGTTACCTATATTCTTTTAGAATTTACTATTTTACCTTCTAAAATTTTATATTGGCCCTTAAAAATCAAAATGTTACAATTTGCCCCTGTAGGGTTTTTTATTTATTTTTATTGGACTGAATCTTGCATTAATTTATGATTAATTAATTTTGACATATTATGCATGTTATAGTTTAACTATAATCAGAATATAAATTCGAGCAGATTCATGAATAAAGCATACCCAATACGCCGCCGTGAAGCCCGCCACGCCGGAGGAGAGATGAATCACATACCCGCCGGAGTAATCAATCAACCCCTTCAAGCTCAGCCACCCATTCACGCTCCAAATACTCGCCGCCCCCACCGTGTACGAGAACGTCAGCCACAGCGGCACAAAGAGCATCCACGCGATGAAGTTCATGCGTCCCAGCAACGCGCCGGCGATCAGTATCAACGTGATCGCCGCAAACACGAACTGAAAATACAGCATCGTCGCGTTCGGAAACTTATAGCCGTTGAAGGCCTGCTTGAGCAGCACGTGCTGGTCGAGCGCGTCGTCGATCTTGTTGAGGAAGGGGAGGAACTTGTTCCCGAACGACATCTGGTAGCCCCACCCGACCCAGCAGACCAGCACGGCGGCGAAGGCGTAGAGGGCCATGAAGGCGGAGTTGACCGCCCACTTCTTCTTCACGATGCTGCCGTACAGGATCACTAGCCCCGGTATGCTCTGCAGGCCCACCATGGTGGCGGCGGTTAGCTGCCACGCATTGTCGCCTTTGTTCATCCACGCCGGGTTCGCGTCGTCCGGGATGAGGTTCGACGGCAGCCATGAGAAGTTTCCGGCGGCCATACTTTCTCTCTCTAAGTGTTTCTTCTTTCTCGATGGTTTTTTTATGAGAGAAAGTGGAGTGGTTTTATATGGGATTGTTTGCATTGTTATGGTGGTAAGGGTTTTGGATTTGTTTGTGGGGAAGGACGATTTCGGGTATGGATTTGCACTTGATGTGTGTGAGGGAGATGAGGGTATAATGGGAATTGGCGAAGATGTTGGCGGATAATTCAATTTACAAGTTGGATTAATTAATTCAAGTGTGATTAGGATTAGCACAGGGTGTAAATTCTTGTGTGTGTGATTGTTCCAATGGAGAGGTATTTGGTCTGAAAAATCGAATGATACTTGATTTGTCACATTGTTGTATGAAATAGGCCAAATTTTGTTTTTACAACGAGGAAAATCGACAATCGCTATCTGAGGTGTATTGTGATTGTGTGGTGTATATTGTTTGATTTTTGGCTTGTTAATTTCTGTCCACATATTATTTGCCTTCTTTTAGAAACACGATGCTTCCAATGTGATACTCGATAAGGAATACAAGACTCTTCTATGGGACGGAATGAGTATATAACTACAATTAAACCTCAATAAAGTAATAACTTTGGGATCGAGAAAAAATATTCATTTAACGAGATTATTGCTTTATCGAATATTATTTTAGTGCATTGAGCCATTTCGAGACCGGAAGAAATTATTATCTTAACGAAATTATTACTTTATCGAGGTTTAACTGTACATTAGACTAATTATGTGTAACAAATTATATAAGAAAAACTACCTCTACCACTATGTCATCCCGAACGGGGTCACTTTCAAGTATCGCTAAGCTTTGTTTCAAATTTGTTGATTGTAATTTGTTTTTCTTGATTATTGGCTTGTTTCGCTTGTCAAGATCCCTTCAGACTCTCTGTTGTTAATTAATCAAACTGAATATTGCAAAATCTAAGTAATATAAATTGTAATTTATTCTGCAAATATCAGTGTGAGAGTTTTTAGGTTCACAAACTCCCTACAACAAAGATCTTTTTTTGTTTGGTATTATGTTTCAATTTTGTATTTTTTTTTCTTTATTACTTAAATAGTGATGACATCATAATGTTGGGCTTGGGCTTGAAATAATTGGAGCTAAATGAAATAAGAAGAGAATTGTTATGATGACCAGCCGTGAGAGAAAAGAGATCAGCAAAGAATAGAAAAACTTCGAAGAAAGAACATGGCCAACAAAGAAGGCCCATCAACAAAAAATGGGCTACAAAGAAGGCCCATTAACAAATAATGGGCCACATAAAAGGCCTATGAACAAAGAAGGTCCATTAATAAAGAATGCTCATTCAAAATTATAATTGAATTAATTAAATCAATATGAAATACTCATTCCATCTCATTTGATTTGTCTTATTTTGTTTTGATGCGAATATTAGAATGATAGTTGATTGTGTATAGATGAATGGTTCAAACAAAGAAAATGTAGGAATTTGTGTAACAATTATTTTTCTTATTAGAAAATTAGACAAATTAAGTGGAACTGTCCGAAAAGAGAAACGAGATAAGTCATGCGGAAGGGAATACTAATTAGTCGTGGAAGTGAGCAAAATTGGGTTGCGCCAGAATTGTCAGAGCCAAGGGCGGATCTAAGATTACGAGGAAGGGAGTAAAATTTAAAAATTTGATTGAAAAGATGACGAATTATAAATTTCGAGGGAGCATAATACAGAAAAAAACGAAAATTATATGTAAAAAATCAAGTTTCGAAATGAATCGGGGGTTGACCGCCGCCGGACTCCCCCCTTGGATCCGCACATAAACGGCGATGACACGATTTCCTCCTTGCATTTTTTACTCAATGCATTAAATACGAAAAATATAATACGTGTGTGTGTGGTTGTACGTGTCAGCTACTCATAAATATATTAATATACATGCACATATAATGTACAACATAATTATGAAAATAAACATTAACGTCTCCGGTTCGCAAACTATTGTATACTTAGGGGGTGTTTGCAGTAGCTGAAGCTTATCGATAAGTGCTAAAAGTTGTTGGAAGCTGCTGAAAGCTGTTGATTTTGATAATTTGTAAGTGTTTGCAAAAAAGGCTGAAAGTCAAAAATTATAATACGTTGTTATTATACAATTATAATTGAATAATCTTTATTACCCCTAGTGTTATTATACAATTATAATTATAATAAATAAATAAAATTGAGTAATTAAAAATGAAATAAAATTATTGTTTTTCATGCAATGTTAATAAAATGGAGTATTATGATTAGTATTATTTAATATTATTTTTAATTTAATCAATCAATTTAATAAATATGATTAAATGGAAAAATAAAATTAATTAAAAGGAAGAAATCAGCTTTCAGCTAGTTTCAGCTGCCCTTCCCCAGCTTTTACAAATCAGCTGAAATTATCAAAATCAGCTTTCAGCTAGTGTAAACAGTTGTAGATGCAAACACCTAGCACAAAAATCGATGCAGCTTTCAGCTATTTCTTCAAATAGAGAAGCTATTGCAAACACCCACTTAATATAATTCATGTCTGTGGTTGTACGTGTCTTGCTTTTTTATTTTGCTATTAAAAGGAAAAAATAAAAAATAAAAGCAAAAAAATAAATAAACAGCATTTGATAATATAATTTGTGACAAACTAAATTAGACTTATCTTAATTTGGCATATTCAACATAAAAAACATTGGCAGATCTTAATTTGTTAATGTACATTTTGAAAAAAATATTATTTCGTTCTCTTACGGATTCTATCTCCCCATCTTCCTCATCCGCCCCCGAATAGAAGTATTAGCAAAATCGAACTTAATGAAGTTTGATGACAAGCATAAAAACTTATGTGTCATATAATTATATTGTGTGTTATCTCCACATTAATTGATAAGTAACATTTATTTGAATTAAATAATACTCCCTTTGTCCAATAATTCTTATACCACTCTATTTTTTTAATTGTCCCACAATTCTCGTCATATTTATTAAAATAACAAATTATTACAAATATTTTATCGATAAGTCCCACAATTTTACATAACAACTCTTTTGATTTACTGTACCCAAAAAAAAGTAAAACAAGAATTATGACATGGAGGGAATAAAATAAATTAAATTAAAAAATATTATTTAGCCAAAATACCTAAAATAAGTCTTAGTAGAATTAACAAATCCCAAATAAATTGTCAAATCTACGATTTGATTTTGTTATTTAAATTAAAATGCATGTCACGTTCTACTGGTGTTACATAGAAGAGCACAAAAGTTTGTGTGTACCACACCACAAATGTATTGATATGTTTTAAATATGTCTCACTTAATTTAATGAGAAATGTCACATGTCAATATTTTTGTTGTATGGTATACACAAGGGTATACGAAAGTGTATAGAAGTCGATCCGAATCACAAGACATCTTCATTAGTTAAAGATGATGTATAATTTGGAAAAGATAAACAATTAATGATGTAATTAAGTCCGCACGTCTCTCCGCGATTCATTCGATAGCTGGCGACAAGGGCATTTGCAAGTTGTATTACTTCAACGCACGTCCTGCAATTAGTCCAATTTCCACTTTTTCTAAAGCAAAAAATGAATATTTTTTTTATTAATTACTTATTTTCTGTTCACGCGTTCAAACGAAGTCAACTTATTCAAGAAAATCTCTAATTAATGATACTCGTATAAGTTGGAGTTTCGATAAATATTTTTCAAAATCGAATTTTTGAGATCGGAGAAATCCACTATAATAATAAATCCTCATAAATTACTCCTTGATTACCGCCCACCTATCAATAATAATAATTAATTCTGTACAGCCCATCAAATCTTGTTCCGGTCTTAAGTAGTTATATTTGATTTCTATATTAAATATTCTTACATTAAATTTATATTGGTAGAATTTCTATTAAATTTTGTCACGATTCAAATTTGAGACATTTTATTATAAGCTAGGAGTAGATCACATCATCAGTTTATTTGGTGCTTTTATAAACAGTTTTAGATTATTTATGATTAAAGTTGTTTAAATTTTTTTTAAACAAAAAATGTTTGTGTTTGCAAAATATTAGAAAAAAAAGCAATTTACTTTTAGAAAAAACAGTAATACAGACAATATTATAAACTATTTTTCTTTTTTTTTCTTCTTTTAAAGAGCACCCCTGAATAACTTGTTTATCCTAGCTTATTTTAAGTTCCAGAAAAACAGAAGCACATATTCCAAAAAAAAAAATTAAAAAAGTGTTTCTATAGTGAAAAAGTTTATAAGCAGTTTATTTAAGTTGTTCCAAACACTGTCGGATGCCCGGACAATTTGGTAAGAGGGATTCGAATCAAAAATTGGAATAAACTTCATATAAACTTATAAAGTGTTTCAGTTAAGCAGGTCAATCGTAATTAAGATTCTGAATAACCACGAACCTAAATTCAATTTCAAGCAACGAGCTAAACGCCTACTTTGTTCCAATGGATTCCTTTATTAATTTATGGATGAATTATTTTCAATGATGAAGTTTTATCCTCATTTAAAAAAATATCAAGTTGCAGGGGGGTCAGATAATTATTAATTAAGCAAAGCATATGTACGATTGAGACATAGATCTACAACATATCATTATTATCATCATAATATAATTATATTAATTATTTGGTCTTCATTTTTTCTGAGTGAGGCAGCACCTGCAAGATAATTAATTGTCTCAACCCAACAAAATATAATGTAAGTGCCTGCCTTCAAATTTCAAACAAACACAGTTGAAAATTAAGAGCCAAGATTCAAGCTCCAAAAATGGCAGATTTAGGGTTTGTAATAATTTCTGCAATATTTGTATTATCATTAAATTCAAATTTAATCCAAGGGAGAAGCATGTTGAAGAGCATGCATTTGAGCTGGGGAACTCAGAATTCCGGCTTTCTTCAGTCCGGTAGAGATGAAGTTACACTCACCCTCGACTCAGTCTCAGGTCCCTCTCTCTCTCTCTCTCCTCTCTTTCTCTCTCTTCACCAAATTTACATACACTAATTTTTATTTATTCTTGCCTTTTAGGGTCTGGGATTCAATCAAAGGATCAGTTTCTGTACGGAAGCGTGGAGATGCTGATCAAACTCGCTCCGGGTGACTCAGCCGGCACAGTAACTGCATTCTACGTGAGTAGCGTCAAACGGCGCCGTTTAACGAGTTATGATGGATTTGGAAATTATTAAGATTCTGAGATTGTTATTGTTTGTTTGGGCAGATGCATTCTTTAGGAGATAAACACGACGAGATTGATTTTGAGTTTCTTGGGAACGTGTCGGGCCAACCCTACACGATCCACACCAACATTTTCACGCAAGGGGCGGGTGGGAGAGAAGTGCAGTTCTACCCGTGGTTCGACCCGGCCGCCGATTACCATAACTACACGATCCTTTGGAGCCCGGCTCATGTCGTGTAAGTTCACGTTGTTACGTATTTGAATCTCACCGATATTTTTTTATTTTTTTTATAGGGAGTTCGGAATTGGATTTGAGTAACTTTAATTCTTCGATTGGTCGTTGGATTATGTTTTTCCAAAATCACTATTTTACCCCCATGAAATTACGTTTTTACTGCCGTGAAAATTGTAATTTTACCTTTTTTTATATAAAAAATTGATCCCCTAAAGTTGTGTTGCAGCACACTCTAAATTCTCTAAAACTGTAAATCTTACCTTTATTTTTTGGAAATTAATATTTGTTCCTAAAATTGTATTTTTCACCCTCAAATTTTAAAAAATTGTAAGTTTTGCCTATATTGTTTGTAAATTACTATTTCACCCCTAAAGTTACACTAATGTACCACTAAAATTGCACTTATGCACTCCTAAAACTACAATATTTGAAATTCACACTCTTAAATCATAAATTCTTAATTTGCATGACTTCAATTCATTAAATTGATGTTTGTATGCCATTTAATTGTGGTTAGAATTACATATTATGCATTTCCAATCATATAATAATATTCGGCTGCACGTTTCCTCGTCATATTAAAAAAATAGATTTAACTTCCACCAATTGAAAATCGAGATTCCTAAATTAAATATATGCTCATCAATGTCTTGCTTCTATAATTTCTAGCTAGATCAATACATGACACGTGTATGAATCGTATAATCAGGTGGTACATCGACAGTATTCCGATTAGAGTCTACAAAAACTTCACCGAAGACGGGATCCCGTACCCGAGCCCGACCCGGCCGATGCGGGCGTACTCGAGCATTTGGAACGCGGACAGCTGGGCCACGAGAGGCGGGCAGGACAAGATCAACTGGAGCAACGCCCCCTTCGTCGCCAGGCTGCGCAAATTTCGAGCACGTGCGTGCAAGTACGATGGGAGCACGAGCACCGCTGAATGTACAAGAGGCGCTGCAGTGAGTACAAGCTCCCAACTCCGGTTTGACGAGCAGAACAAGATGGAGTTGGTTAGGAGTAAGTGGTTGGTGTATGACTACTGTAAGGATTATGTGAAATACAGTGGATTATATCCCGGTGAATGTTTCAAGCCGCAGTACTAGGTTTGTTTATTTGTTCATTTTGTTTATTGTTTTTTTATTCTTTTTAGGATAAATTGGGAGTTTTTTTCGTGTATATTTTTTTATGATTAGTATATTTTTTTTAGAAATTTGAAGTTTTAAAATTTTTTATATTTTTGAGCTAGATTTTGAATTTGGGCCGAATAAGAAGTGTGGGCTATTTAGTGGGCTTTAGATGGGCCCATTAACACTGGCTGAACTAGGTGACCAGGCCCATCATCATTTATTATTATTATTAATATAAGTAATATATTTAAATAATTGTCACATCATAATTAAATTAATAATATTTTTAAGATGATTTCTTTTCCAAAATGAAGCATTTATAAAGATATATATGAGTAATCCACTTCTTTAGTTACACTTTCTTGATTTTTTCCCTTTTCCCTTCTCAAATCAAACGGTCTCTAAGTGTGTTCACGTTGTAATCCAGTATACATTTTCGATTATTCCATTGAAATTGTTTCAATTTCCTTTTTTCGTAATTTATTATAAATATTTTTTAAGAAATCCACAACTTTATACAACTACACATCAATAACTCTTCTTACAAACGACACTAAAAAAAAAAAAGTGGACTAAATCTATACACGGAGGGAAGTTTATATCAACAAATAGTGAAAAACTCATGATTTAATCAATAAAACTTCATTTAATTATAATTTGTAAATAATTGAAAATGTATTTGATCCGGTAAGAGTTTATTGAATTTCTCGAGCAAAACCCACTTTAATATTATTTAAATTATTTAAATGCTTTACATATTATTTTATTTTTTTCATGAAAAAACAAATATTAAAAATATTTATTTGATTTAGTATGTGAAATAATGTTGTGGCTGTATCACTCTCAGCAGTGATATCCCAGTGGTTCCTCGCCGCGCGTCTGCCTCCACACAACTCTACTCCTACACACATTCAGCCAATTCTGCGTGATTTATCCCCTCATTTTTGCCCTCCCTGTTCGTAAGTAGGTTGTTGAATCCTTCTCGCTAAAGGATTCTCGCAATTGAGTTGCTCAATGGCTTCGGCGATGCTCAACGGAGCTGAAAATCTCGCTCTCATCCGAGGAATCGCCCCAAATCCGAAGGGGTTAGGGTTTATCGGCTCCGATTTCCGCGGAAAAAATCTCGTCAGCTTTTCCCCAACCTCTCACGGTAAGATTTCAATCCGAACCGCGAAGAGCGGAATCATCGCTCCTAAATGCATGGTTTCAGCTCCCCGGCCGGCGTCGCAACCGAGATTCATTCAGCACAAGAAGGAGGCATTCTGGTTCTACCGGTTTCTTTCAATTGTGTACGACCACGTGATTAACCCGGGGCATTGGACCGAGGACATGAGGGATGAGGCATTGGAGCCGGCAGAGCTGAACAATCGGAATTTGTCGGTGGTGGATGTTGGCGGAGGAACGGGGTTCACCACTTTAGGGATTGTGAAGCACGTCGATGCTGAGAACGTGACGATTCTCGATCAGTCACCGCACCAGCTCGCTAAGGCGAGGCAGAAGGAGCCGCTCAAGGAATGCAAGATTCTTGAGGGCGATGCTGAGGACCTCCCCTTTCCCACTGACACCTTCGATCGATATGTTTCGGCCGGAAGGTATACCCTTCGATTTTGTTGTGTTTTTTTTCTTTTGCTGCATTCAAGTAGTGTTGATGACTTTAGCTTGCTTTTTTGCATGCTTATTAACTTGGTGTTCTTGCATTGCATCGGAAATTTCGTTTTGTAGTTACTGCTTATACCTCCATGGTTCTATCGAGCTACTCGGTTTTGATTTTGATGTGTTTTGCTGTTTTTAGTGCATTTAAGTAGTATTAGTAAACTGTAGCTTGTTTTGTTGCTTGCTTATTAACTTTGTGTTCTTTCATTTGATCAAAAATGTCGTTTTGTTGTTACTGCTTATATCTCCGTAGTTCTATCGATCTACTCGAGCATTGTACGGTTGTGAATTGCCAAAATCTTCCCTTTGTTTATGACTTCTTGATAGTTATGACTTGGAATCGAAGTCTATATATTATCAAATGGTATTAGGATGGTAGTTTAGGCGCCAAAATTTATTTTAAGATTGACCATGAATAAACTACTAATTGATTCTGTGTGGAGATTTTTTGGGTGGAACCTATTGAAGTGAATGATTTGTCTGCACCTTCTCAGTATTGAGTACTGGCCGGATCCGCAACGCGGAATCAAGGAAGCTTACAGAGTTCTGAGGCTTGGGGGAAAGGCGTGTTTGATTGGTCCAGTATATCCAACATTCTGGTTGTCGCGTTTCTTTGCAGATGCGTGGATGCTCTTCCCGAAGGAGGAAGAGTACATAGAATGGTTTGAGAAGGCGGGATTCAAGAATGTGGAACTCAAAAGGATTGGCCCAAAATGGTATCGCGGGGTTCGTAGGCACGGCCTCATCATGGGATGCTCGGTTAGTGGCGTTAAACGCAGCTCCGGTGACTCCCCTTTGCAGGTAATTTTCTTATTCTTTTGTCCTAGGACAATGAAGCATAAATATGTTGAAATCTTGATGAAGTTGAGAAGCATATTACTTACATATCAATATATATATATATATATTACTTACATATTCTTTTGGTACCTCGTCTAATGCTCCCTCCTTCCCTTTTGAAGCAACGCATTTTCTTTTTCGGGATGTCCCATTTGAAACGACACGTTTCCGAAAGTGGAAATAACTTTTTAAAAACAATTATAAATTCTCTCCTAATTTATCATGTACTTTCTCACTATCTCACTCATATTCTCTCACTTACTTTATCATCTACTCCTCTCTCATACTTTATCATCCACTTTCTTAATTATCGCGCCAAAAAGTAACGCGTCGTTTCAAACGGGACGGAGGGAGTATGAGTTTTTCGTTCGAGTTGTATCTTCTGTAGCCGACCATTTTGAACTTTGAATCATAACTCGATTCGAATATCATTCCACATAATCGATATCTCCATCCTTTATTAACTCCACTTAGTGAAGCTTGGCACATTCAAACTCGTTAAATGTCTACTTTGTGGATAACCCGATAACCAGTTCTTTTTTTTATCGATAGTAATTTGCAGCCGCTACCGAAGTGCGCATTGGTTCTTGTTAGAACTGTTGGTCATACATTTGTGACAAGAGTGACTTCTATAGTTATATTTTTTCGAACCCACCATTAAATCCTTATGTTCTTGCTATGCAGCTTGGTCCTAAGGCTGAGGATGTGTCGAAACCCGTAAACCCGTTCGTGTTCTTGGCACGGTTCCTCCTCGGCGCCTTGGCAGCAACTTACTACGTGCTAGTTCCAATTTACATGTGGCTCAAGGATCAAATTGTCCCCAAAGGTCAACCCATATAGGTAGAGGGCTGGCACAAAAATAAAACCCTTTCTTCCTTCTGTTTGGAGCTTTCTTTACTGTATGAATCTTTCTACTTAACTGGCAGTTTTCAAGATCTTCTAGTTTTTCACTATGCAGATTAATAGGCAGGCTTGGTTGTGATTTCCCAGTTATGAACCAAGATCAGTTAATGGTTGAAACCAGGTTAAGACTGTTCAAGAGCTAAAATCCACACATTTTAGTGGGAGGTTTTTTGATGCAGAACGAAATCGTGACAATCAAAAACACGTTTCTGTCTCACCGATCCGATTTTCGAATCGACTATTTTGGACCTATGAACGAAAAAAGCTTCATCGTTGTCCCTTTAAGATGACATAGCCGAAAAGCCTCATCGTACGTCGAATTCCATCAATATATGATTTGGGATGTTTTCCCTCTTCATATATAGTTGATGAAATAAAATGAATCTAAGTATATGTAAATACTATCACAAAGAAAATTCAAAATCAAGGTATGACTGAAAACAAACTAGAAAAGGTTGGATTCATTAGAGGAGTTGGAAATCCAAAGATGAAATGATATCCCACAAAAAGTAATACTACAACAGAGAATAATGATCCATATAGTAACTTAGCTCAATCCATTACCGGGCTAATATCTCCGTACGATACGAGCCCGCGCTGCCCACCGGGTGGGCTGGGCGAACTCTGAGGCGAAGGCGGTGACACCTTGCGAGGGTGCTTTCTCGAGGCACCATCGGGCGATCTTGATCGAGAGGGGCTCGGGCTCCGGGAGAGTGATCTTGACCTACCTCGAGGGGATTGATTGCTCTTTCGCGGGCCAAGACGAGATTTGAGTTTGTCACTGAGCACGCGATGCTTATCGGTAGGGCTGGGGCTGCGTACGGGGCTTCTGCTGTAACGCCTCCCACGGCCTCGGTAGGGGCCGGGGCTTCGAGAACGTGACCTGCTCCGACTCCTCTTGCGTTCATATCTAATACCAGTAATGAAATATAGCATTGATATATATAAATTGAAACAAAGATCCATAAGGGTTATATATGCATATATCCTTGTCTTTCAATATCCGAACGAACCGTAGAAGTTTCACATAGCAAGACAATGAGCAAGGGATATACATATACCTAGGTGGGCTCCTTCCTCTTCGAGGTGGACTACGGTAGCGTTGTTGGGATGGATTTTCGTATCTGCTTCTATAGCTCGGGTATCTGAAACAGCAATAACGACACACGATTTAAAGCCATATATTCAGAGTAAACGCCCACAATGATGCTTTATAGAAAAGCCATTTTGATATATAAGTGGAAGGAAGCAAGAGAAGGGATTTGAGAATGGGCACAAATCATTATATATTATACACGGGCAAACGAAACTTCTAAAAATTCATACTTCCAATACGAAATTACCTGTCATTATTCCTTTGGATGTTTCTTCCACCATAACGGTAAGATCTATCAGGTGATCGTTCAGGAGAAGGTGTACGATACTTTCTTACATATGCATATCTATCGGTGAAGCCCCGGCCTTTTCTAACACGCTTTGGAGTTCCACCTGGAGAGCGGCTTCCCGACAAATCACGGCCGCGATTAGAAGCAGATGGGTGCGTGACTTCTCCTGCAGGACTTTTGACCGGACTCCGACTCCTGCTAGTCAAAATAAGCAACTACTAGCCTTAATAATTTGTATAGAAAGTAGATTATCAACTAGGCACAATATTGAAGATCGGATGACGGTCAAAATCAAAGAGAAATAAGGAGGTATAGAACATAAAGCAAAGCCTTCTAAATACCTAGATTTGCTCAAGCCATTGCCTCGCTTCCCTATGCTAGCATCTTCGTCATGCTCTACACGCCCTTTGCCATTATTGATATGACTTACATTCTTTAGAGGAAGCTCGCCCTCTTCGTGAGAGGATGACTCCCTAGTGTGCTTCCTATCATCATCTATTTGCTCCTCTGCGGACCCTATGCGAGGACTTGGTGACTTTTTCTCATTCCCTTCACATTTGCAAGTTGCACCAGATACACAGATCAGATAGTGGGCTAAGTTCAAAGTTAGTATACATCCATCTTCACCATTGCCAAGTCATGAAAAAAAAAATCTTATCCAAAGCAGAGATCAAAGAACTATATACCATGTGTTGGTGCTGGCTTCTTCTCTAGTTCACTTATCTGGTTGGTTTTCCGTGAAGATTTTCCGCTACGTGCATTTTCCTCACCAGAACTGATGGATCTGCTGCTACTGCTTCCACTATCTGTATCACTAGAGCTTCCCGAGTACCTAAAGATCAAATCGAAAAAACATAGATAGGATTTTCAAGGACGATATGCGGAAACTTCAAGAAAACCCAAAGTTATCTATATATATAATATAGATAACAACTTAGAAGAAAAATGATCACAGAACGTAGAGAAGGACCTTCTAGAATTTTTATTTGATTTTCTACTGCGATGAGCTCTTCTCTTCTTCTTTTCACCCGCCTTCCCTTTTTTCCCGTGTTGATGTTTTCCCTTCTTTGCCAATTTCCTCTTCTTCCTACGCCGTCTATCACTAGATGAAGTCGAAGAATAAGATTCTGAAGAAGCATCCGACTCAGATTCTGAATATGAATCAGTTTCTGATGATTGCGAATCAGAACCGGAGCTATCAGAATCGGATGAAGTGTAGCTCCTCTTTCTTCTTTTATCTTTGTTCTTCCGTTTGGGACGATCGTCAGAACCATCACTAGGTGTATCATCTCTTGCTGACCTTTTCTTCCTTTCTTAAACATGCCAATAGAAAAATATATATTAAAATCAGTTAGATATAAAGCGAAAAAAAATATTTTCCATCTTAAAAGTGCAATACCTTTCTCAGATACAACTGACTTTTGCATCTTCATATTAGATGCCTCGCCACAATCTACAATCTTAACAACTCCACTTGGCTTCCCATCAGCCGTTCCTAGCTGCTCCATTTTCTTAACAATATCCATCCCATTGATAACCTTTCCAAAAACAACATGTTTCCTGACAAAAGAAAACGAAATTGAGAGAAGAAATCACTGCATCACGATGCAATTGCAAGCAAAAACTTTACACAATTATGAAATAATGAATGTAATATAATAGCATAGGATGATACCCGTCAAGATTAGGCTGCCGCTTAAAAATTATAAAAAACTGAGACCCATTTGTGTTTGGTCCAGCATTAGCCATAGAGAGCACACCAGCCTCGGAATGATCAAGCTTGAAATTTTCATCTGTAAGGAAACATCATATTTTAATAACCAATAGCTACGAGTAATCAGGAATGGTTGAGAGTTGAGACCAAACAAAGGAAAAACTACCAGCAAATTTTCCTCCATAAATGCTTTCTCCACCAGTTCCTGCAGGCCACGAGTCAGCATGAATACGCAAGTTATATCGCATATCAACGTCATTTGAAAGCACCAAAGCCGGAGAAGAAAAGCGTACCATTTCCTTTTGAAAAGTCACCGCCCTTCACAAGGTAAAAAAAAAATTCCAAAATGTAGATTAGGCTTTTCAGAATAGTATTCTATATACATATCCGATGTTAAACTATTCGAGATAAAGAGGATACACACATAGATATCACTTTCAGTTAACTAATGGCAAGGCACGAAAAATGAACTAACAAATTCCACGATAGTTAACAAAAAAAATGAATCATAATGAGATATATCATCTATCTTAAACACAATAAACAACATACTTGAGCCATAAACCCCTTGATTATGCGATGAAACGTGGCACCCTTGTAGTGCAGCGGTTTCCCTGTTGAGGCTCCAATCCCCTTCTCCCCTGCAAACAAAAATGGAATATTACTTAAAGACTACTAACTCTTAAAAAACTCCAATATAACAAACAATCATGCGAGCTTTTGAGTTAATTTTACTAAAACGTTCTCAAATGAACTCCGAATAACAAATTACCTGTGCAGAGAGCACGGAAATTTTCAGCAGTCTTGGGAACAACGTCAGCAAACAACTGCATTACACATAAATCCAGTCAAAGAGGAAAGCCACAAGTTATAAATACTGGCTTTGTATTTAAAATATTGACAATCACCTCAATAACAATTCTTTCAGCAGCATCACCATCAATCGAAACATCCAAGAAAACGGTCGGGTTCTTTGTCTTCTTCATATTGCTTACAGTGTTAAGATAATAGTAGCTGAAAAACAATTTCTTCCAATATAAGCTCAATAAACTCCTATAGAATTAAACTACACGTCCAAAAGCCACATTCTGCAGAGAGGAAATCCAACCGACTAAATCCACACCAAATTAAACTCATAGAGATCGAGAAACCAAGAAAAACAAGGTGAATCTTACTCAGTTATGGATATAATACAGTTCAAACCTAATAGAATCATAAAACCCTAAACCCTAGAGTAATGCAGAAATTCAATTTGGCGTATACCTCAAACAGTACGGCTCCGATCAAGCGAAGAATCCAACTTCGAGAGAAAAATCTGAGGCGTCTGAAATCCAATCGACGAAATTAGCTTATGGAGATCTTTTGCTATTAGAGGATTCTTGTTTCTTCGATTTTTTATTTATTTATTTATTAAATTTTACTGATTTATTTATATGGTCCTTTACCTTGTTCTTTATGTACGGATTTGGGCCCAATTATATTTACAACTGAAATTAAAAGCCCAATTTGAGTCGAATAAAAAGCCCAATTTAAATTGAATCAAAATCGTCGCCCTCAAAATTTGTCGAATGAGTGGGTATTAAATATTAATTTATAAAAATAAATTAAAAGTAACTTATAGAGGAGAACAAGTTATTTTGATAAATTATCGCAAACAAATGCAAAATAACTTATTATTTAGAGCAAGTTGAAATAAGTCAATTTTAAACTCTTACGAACAAGGCCATATAAACATATATTATCAAGTCATAACTATGATACTATCAAAACGAGAATTCGGAATCGAGAAAATAGGGTTAGAACTTAGAACGGATTCAATAGATAAGTTGGAAAATTCAAAGACGAAATTCAATCTCCCTTATCTTCTTCCTTTATCCATCCTTTCCGTTTATACTCAATTTCAATTTCAATTTCAAACTCCGTCCATCAGTAGATGAAGCCAAAGAATCAGAATCGATATCAGAATCGGATCTGCTTTTATTTTATTCTTATGATGTGTCTGCAAGAACTTATTTTAAGAACTTATCTGTTTTTTGACCGCATAAACAACTTTTTTTTATTGTTTGTAAAACCTGCTTTTTGCGTTTGTTTTTCTAAAATTAAGCAGCTATAAAGATACTTTTGGTGCTTAAAAGCACCATAATTTTTGAATTTACCAAAAATATTTGCTAAAATCAATTAAAAAAAACTTCATAATTCTGCTTAAAAGCAATTATCTTCAACTTTAAGTAAAATAAATAAAAAGTGCTTATAATAAGCAATTCCAAACACACTCTTAGCCAATGATTTGACTCTACAATGCATTGCGGAACCTTTCTATATCGAGACTCCGACGCCCTTCTCATCGAGTCCGGATCTTCTATCCCATTTTTTGTGTCTCACTCGGTGGCCCACCAATCACGCGGTGCCACGCGTGCATTGATGGGCCATATTACCAGTAAAATATTATTTATTTACTGGTAATATGGTCCACCAATGCACGCTTGGCACCGCGTGATTAGTGGGCCACCGAATGGAACATAAAAAATTGTGATAGAGGATCTTATGCCTTCTCATCTGCAAATGAAGATGGAATATTACTTATTTGGACATCAAATCTATTTTATTAATACTTTTTTTTTTGTCGATGAAAAGGAAACGAGGAAGAAGATATGAATTACCCTACGGACACTGGGTAATTTTCTTGAACAACATTAGGCCATAACTTAATTACACAAAAAATAAAAAATTATTATTATTATTAAATCAAGTTCAATGAAAATTGATAATTAGACATTTGAAGCAAAGACAATGGCTTAAAAGGTGTTTGGAATATGATAATTAGATAAAACATCATTTTATTTATACATTTTGATCCGTTATTTGCAATAAAATCCAAATATTCTATTTATATAAAAGTTTAATTTTAGTCCGTTTTTCAAAATTGTGACGTTTATCCTATTTTGGTATCATTTGATTTGAATGATGGTATTAATTAAATCTATTAGATAAAGTTTACACCATCGTTATTACAGGATTAATTTTTAAACTGAATTGGAAATTCGATAAGATTTTGAAATTTCACGGATTTCGGTTCCGGTAATATTTTTGCCTCATCAGTTGAGATTCTGACGGTGAGTAGTTGCTGATTCTTCTGCTAATTGCTTGATAATCATAGTAATAATTGCTAAAATTTTGATACTGAAATTGTTTATCTCGCAGCAGTTTCGTGATTCACCGCCGCCGAATCCGCACACAACCACCGATTCGCCGCCGGATGGACGGCGGCGCGCCGAAGCCTCTCCCGAGCTCCGATGACTACTCCGCGGCGGCAACCCTAATCGCCTTCCCCCGCCCGCTCCCCCTCCTACGCGGACCGGTCGAAGCCGGTCCGCTAGACGAACCATCTTCCGGTCCGTACCTCCTCGCGTTCAAAAACCGGGGCGCTTGGGCTGCCGCGTACCGGAATTGCCGAGAGCAAATAATCGCGCAGTGCGAATCGGGCACGCGGGTCGGGTGCTCCATTTCGGCCTCGAGCAAATGCAAACCCCCTTGGTGGAAAACTGTTCTAGGGATTTATTCGGAACAGGATTTTAGAGAGAGGGAGAAGTGCGAGGAGATTGAGATGGAAGCGTGTTTTGCGGCGGCGAAGGAGAGATGCGGCGGCTACGCGAAGACGAAGTGCGAGCCGGCGTTTAGGAATGCGACGATTGAAGCGAGTGGGTTCGAGGCGGACGGGAAGGAAGTTTCTAGGTTGATTTCTACGGTCTGTTTTGCAAATGAGAAGAGTTATGGGGTTGGATTTTGGAGTGTGGAGAAATCTTGGGGTCAATTTAGGCAAAAATATGAAGTTACCACTGTTAGAGGGAAGGATTTATTGGGTCCTGATTATGCTGATATTGATGAGTATTTGAGAAAGATGTGTTAGAAAGGAAATGTATGTAGATTTTGCTGTGAGTTCTTACGATTCATTCTTCGGAGCTGGTGGAGACTGCGAAATGAAATGTTTATGAGAATTGAGTTTTCTTCTGGAGTGCAATTCAAAATGTGAGCTTCGTCCCCGTCTTTGTTTACATGATTTCACTTCCCTTTATATATTTGTTATGGTGTTTTACGAACTTTTATGTATTATGACTTGCACTTCTCGGTTTGTTTTTTGTGTGTGATTTGTTATTGGCATTTTGATTGCTGTTATTGCTTTGTTGCTCTTTGATTTCTTTGCTTGGCTCTTATACATGCATTCGACAGCAAACCTGCACATTAAGTGTTTTAGTTAGAGTCCAGTCTTTTGCAAGGATTTCTAATTCCAAGTGAGAAAGGGCTTAACAACGTGCTTTGAATTCTGCAACCTCCGAACACTATGATTTGAAAAAGTACTCGCACTGTGACTCTTAAAACCGAATATAAAGGTTAATTTGTTTGTTGATAATCAATATATGTTCACACTTGAGTTGGACAGTATAAGTCTAGCTTCTAGAAAACATGGAAACAGAAGCTTGTGGATGTTGGATCAGTTATTACAAACCTAGAAAATCTTGTAGCTCTCGTCTTACTTGAAACTAATTTCTGTTAGAGCTCCTTCATGTTACATTGCTATGAATGACGTATGATCTTACAATATTATGTAATAGATAATAGGTTATGCTAAAAAGCAGATAACTACGGATCTCTATTGAGGCTGCCTTTGTCCTCAAGTGCGATCCCCCATGTGTTCAAAACTTTCTACTCGTAGAACTTCGATTAACTTGTCAAGAACTACCCTTAGGGTAATTGAAATGAGTCATCTACTTGACGAATTGATAATGTGGAAACAACAAATCTCTAAGTTAATGCAGACCTTTCAGTTGTTTATTTGGACAGACAAAACTTCCGGGTTGGCTGGATGTTGTTTCACATTCTTTTTCATTTTGATGGCCTTCGTAGTTTAATGCAATGGGGTGATTAAGTGGAAAAACATCAAAACCCTTCATTTGGTGAAACAATGAAAATTAATGTGCTACTGGTGTGGCTGGAACTTGTGTTTATTCATTCTATTTTGGTGTCTTACCAATCCCGCATTTGATTGTGATATTCAAGCATGTTAATATTGGAGACTCTGCTGCTCAGGTAATTTCTAGGCTTGTCTTTAGTTGCACCGTTGATTCATCTCCTGATAATCGAAGATGTCAATGCCGTATAATCTATTTGAAAACACTTGTGGAGCTGTCAGTTTATCAGCTTCAGTTGAACTTTCCGATTCAAATAATGTATATTCTCCGTTGACTATCTTTTTGCTTGTATCAAAAGCCTACTTATGTATTATTTTTGTTTTCTCCAACTTGATGCATATTTTTTCATCTGAAATGTCTTAGTCCATTGTGTTGTTTTCATTTGTTGCATCATATAAGATAATATTGTTGAAAAAATAAGATACGAAGTCGCTGATGGCTGGCAAAACTCCTTCAGATTAGTAGTGCTTGATGGTTCAAGTGCTGCAATAATCTGGTCGTTAGTGATATTGCTTGATCTTATATCCAACTCCATTAGGAGTTGGGTTTTTGTAGGTGGATGCATTTTTTTGGACCTTGATTTGGATCTCTAACGAACAACTATAAGCATATCTTAGTTTTCTAGCAATTAAATCCTTCTAAGTATGTGAATATTACCATCATACTGCTGGACAGTTTGCTTTGACAATTCGAAAAGTATTATTATAGCCCATACGGTTAACTCAGTTCTTGTTTAATAACTTTGATTCTGCAGTTTGAGTCTCTATGCTTGCGGTGCCATTTTGATCAAAGTAACATGATCAGATGGGTGCTTGCTTGTTGATTAATATTGCTGCATTTCAAGATGCTTTCACAATATGTAATATTTTATATGTATGCACTTTTCTTTATTTATTATTTTTATTTTTTATATGTAAATGCTTGAGATTTGTTGAGAGTACAATGTGGGCTAATCTTCTTCTAGATGGTCGACGATAAATTTATCTTCTCACTTTATCAGAGTAGATTCAGTAGAAATATTACCCAGGACCGTAGCCGATGAACCGTTATTAGTTTGTGTGTACTGAATGACAATTGTAGGGAGTTTGCAAAGAAATAGTTGGCCCAAATGCATAATTAGTAAAGTAAAATACTTTAATGACTAGGAACTGCTAGATGGTTTCAGAGACTTTTTGTTCATTGAGAAGGTAAAATGGATAAACTGCATAAGATTTCAACTGTCAAGCATTCACACCTGAGTCATGGAAGTAGTTCTAACCATACTTTTATATGCAGATTTCTTCGTCTTGTTTTTATATTTTTACTTTTAATATGTGTTCGGAAATTTGGTGGCATCCGGTTGGTTACCGACTCGTAATCCATTTGGAAATAAGTTGGTGCTTGATGTGTGTACTTTCAAATAGGTTTTTGGAATTTTTTGTCACCAGGTTGGTAACTGACTTGTAAATTGTAATACACCTGGAAAGATTTTGGTGCTTGATGTTTACTCCTTCATCTACGCCGTGAAGGTATACTTTTTAACGGTTTATTCTATTGACTTGGGGATAATGCTCTTAAAAAACTATACGGATGATGTTATTTCTTTCTATTGTCAATGTTGATCTGTTTTACCACTCCATTGCTTGTGTAAAGCAACTTTCTGAACCATTCTAAGTATATTATTTTACTTGGAAAGTATGTTTTTCTTCCTTGGTGAAACAGGTAAACTTCTTGCCGGCATTCTCCAGCTGGACGTACGGGAAAACGCCGAAAAGGGTTCCCATTGGAGCAAAACTATCCAAGTTGTCCACCGAGCGACGAAGACATGAGAAATTTGGTACGAGGTACTTACATGATTATTTGACTTTGTAGCATGTGTTTTTTGCGTGTGCCTTCTATGATGACATGGTTAGTGATGATGTCACGTTGCAAGTGTAGTAAATAATAATGCACCCCTCTTAAGTTATTCCTCCTTAATGAAAGGAGTATGATAAAAGACAAAGACGAAGACAAAGACCAAGAGATGAGACTTTGTTTAATTACTGATTTAAGGGTGTGGAAATTGTGAGTCTTGAGTTGAGTCTGAGTCTTTCCATTTGTTTACACATGTTTGGTTGCCTTTATTCCACAATCATGTCCTAAGTAGGGCTTGTGTCTTACGAGTCAAGATCCGTAATGGAGTGGTTGAGAAACCGCGATTCTTGATATCGGATTGCGAAACTAAAAACAACATTAAACACTATAGTTTATGTTTACAAATTCTTAAGCATGCTTGGTTCCGTTATTCCACAATCATGTCCGAAGTAGGGCTTACGTCTTACGGGTCAAGATCCGTGGTGAGTGGTTGAGAAACCGCGATTCTTGATATCGGATTACGAAACTAAAAACAACATTAAACACTATAGTTTATGTTTACAAATTCTTACACATGCTTGGTTTCCTTATTCCACAATCGTGTCCTAAGTAGGGTGGGGATCTTCTATCCCACTCTATGTCCCACTACATGTCTCATCCCTTAAGATGAGGACATGTGTCCTTTTAGCCTAACTCCATGTCTTCATCTAACCTTTAATTGAATCAACCTTGAGAGTAGGACATGTAGTGGGACATAGAGTGGAATAGAAGATCCCCACCCAGGGCTTACGTCTTACGAGTCAAGATCCGTAGTGAGTGGTAGAAACCGCGGTTCTTGATTTCGGATTATGAAACTGAAAACAACATTAAACACAACGTAAGATTCATTGTAAGTGGGGTTTCTTAGTAGAGTTCCTTTTTTTCTTTGTAGGGTTCCTTTTTCTGCTAGCCTAACTTGGAAGTTTGTAAGTGGATGATTACTAAGTTAGTAGTTGGTTTACTCCATGATCAACATCTTGACATATTCATAATTTAAGATCGTAGGAAATTGTAGTGAAGTTTCGGAGTTTTGATGTTTGTGTTTAATTATTACAATGTAGCGTGCATGATGATTTATAGGGAAATTTCCTTGCACTTTCCCAATGTTTGTTTAAAGTGCAAATAGTCAGAAATCTCAACTGCAGTAAAGATAGCAGATATGTTTGATATTTTCTTGTTATGACAGTGTGTTGGGAAGATGAAGCTTTCTGTATTTGTTGACTTCGATTCGTGTGGATTACGTTCTTTGCTCGATGTTTCAATCTCGTATTTTATTATTACCGTCGGTGTAATAGTAAATGTGTGTATAATGTCTTTCGTATAGGATTGCATGAATCATCGGATGAGATCACCTGTCCAATAAATTTATGTCCAATTGGTGTTCAATTTAAAACGACGTAGTTTTGTATTGAAAAACTACAAATTAAAAGGATAAGAATTGAAAAAATAATTTAATAAATAATTAAGGAGTGTATTTTTTAATATAAAACTACGTCATTTTGAATCGGACACCAATTGAACAGAAATTTATTAGACAAGTAATCTCATCCCATGAATCACATATCAATTAGTCTTATAGGCTTTTTAATGTATATTTTTGCCATATTTGACTTTATTTATATATCTACGTAATTGATATTCTCACTTCTGCGTAAATAGTAGATGTAATATTCAATCTTCATTAGGATCGATTTAAATTAATAATATATATTAATTTAATTATTGCTATTTTGCATTTAAAATTATGACTATTTTGCAAAAGTTGTAGGTTTTTTTTTTTTTGTAATTATTATGTGGTAGTTAAGACTATTCTTTTAATTTTTTTTTTATATTTATGTAGCTTTGTTGAAAATATTTTATATTTTCTCCATATTTTAATTCACAAATTTGAATGGATTAGTAACGATGAAGTCACCAATCACGCTACCTAAGATTTCCTCTCAATCTTGTCTTTATCTCCACCCTTTCAATTTCAAAGAAATTGTTAATAGTCCCTTGGGATGACAAAGTTGGTGAAGGTGGGTGGCCCGGGACCGATAGGTTATGGGTTCAAATCCCACTGGAAGCAACTTTGTGGAGCCTGTCACCTATGGTTAGTCTAGGGTGGTTGAACTCTCCTGTGTGGTTTGCAGGCTACTGCACAAGGAGCGAGATTTACCCAGTGCGCACCGAAGGTAGCGGCTGCGGGTTCCACGTATAAAAAAAATAAAAAAAAAAATTATTACGCTTTTTTACTCATCCGACTCTCAATCTGTGTTTCGCGCGTTTCTTTTTTATAATAAACACAATATATTGAATTATTGAATGATGAATTTCTCAAAATATATTTTCATAAAACTTCTATGTGTAATTACAATCTTTTTTATGTAATCAGCATTTAATAAAAAAAATAGTTTGAAATATATTAATATAAAATTACCCTATTTAAATATGTGTTAAATTAATATGCCGACAGGTTTCTTACGTGGCACATGACAGCGAAGGATAATTGACTGTGAATATTATATTGATTGATAGCAGCCAAAATATAACCCAAAAAATTGAATTACTCAATAATAAAGAATTGATTATACGCAATACTTTGATATCGATTATGGATTTCCCTCGAACTTTGAACAGCCATTGTAGGCGAAGGGATAAAGATGCTGAGTAAGATGAACTTTTGGAAGATTCAAACTACATTCCTTGGTATATGTTGACCAACAATCTTAAAACAACGTTTGAGTTTGAACTTTAAATGAAACTTTTCTGAATCTGGACAAGATTCATGCAATAAAGAAGTAGTTGATTTACTTCTTCTTCTTCTTCTTCTTCATTGTAACTTCACTCTGAATTGCAGTTTCTTGGACGTTAAGGAGACATGAGTATTAGATTATGTTAACAACTTGCATTTTGGTTTTAAATGGTTGCAGGGTATGAATGTCAGGTTTCAGACAGTAAGTTTCCTGGAAATTTCTTAAATTTAGCTGTGGCATGGCTATAAGAAGACTTGGTTATGTGTGACATTGAATGAAACTCTACGACTTTCTCTAGTACTCTTATTTTACTAGTTTTTGTGGTACATTCTTGTTTCTTGAGTTTTTTGGGGGGAGAGAGAAGAGAGAATGATGGGTAAGATCAAGAATTCACCAAATGTTTACTACGGTGGAGTTCAGTCAGTTTTAATGGCTATCACCACCCACCCTTTGACAAAATCTCAAAAGAAATGGAGGGTTGCTTGCATTGTCATATACGTGTCGTTATCCTTTGCGAAACGCGTTGTCGCCCGTAAGGGGAAGTTGAGGGACGGTAATGTTTTACATGCATTAGCCTCTCCTCATGCTGTTCTTGAAATTAGCCCCATTGGTGTTGAGGATGGTGGATGGATTGATGGTGAGTTGGATCAAGAAAGGTTGAAAGAAATGGTGAAGGGGAAGAAATTGGATGATTGGGTGAGGTTTGGTGGGATTCAAGTCATTTGTAAGGTTCTGAATACAGATATGGAGAATGGGATTATTGGAGGTGAGGAGGAGTTGACGAGGCGGCGCGTGGCGTTCGGTTCCAACACGTACGAGAAGGCAAAACCGAAGGGGCTAATTTACTTTGTGCTTGAGGCTTTTCGTGACACCACCATTTTGATTCTCTTGGCCTGCGCCGTGCTCTCGTTGGCCTTCGGGATCAGAGAGCATGGCATTGAGGAGGGGTGGTACGAGGGAGGGAGCATCTTCTTGGCCGTTTTCCTCGTGGTGGCCGTCTCCGCCGGTAGCAACTTCCGGCAAGAGAGGCAGTTTGATAAGCTTTCTAAAATAAGCAATAATATCAAGATAGAAGTTGTAAGAGAAGGAAGGAGGCAAAAAGTGTCAATCTTTGATGTTGTTGTTGGCGACGTTGCTTTCTTGAACATAGGTGATCAAGTCCCAGCTGATGGGGTGTTCATAGAAGGGCATTCTTGTCAAGTCGACGAGTCGAGCATGACGGGCGAGTCCGACCACGTCGAGGTCGACCCCACGTGCAACCCGTTCCTCCTCTCCGGGTCGAAAGTCGCCGACGGGTACTCAAGGATGGTGGTGACGTCGGTCGGGATGAACACGGCGTGGGGCGAGATGATGAGCTCGATCACGCGCGGGTCCAACGCGCCGACGCCCCTGCAGGAACGCCTCAATAGGCTCACCTCCTCGATAGGGAAGCTCGGGTTGTCCGTGGCGGCCCTCGTGCTATCGGTGATGCTCGTTCGCTACTTCACAAGAAACACTGAGGACGAGAACGGGTACAAAGAGTTTCGTGGAGTTGACAAGGATTTGAATGATGTGTTCAATTCAGTGTTAAAGATTGTCTCTGCTGCTGTGACTATTGTGGTAGTGGCTATACCGGAGGGGCTTCCGTTGGCCGTCACGCTAACGCTTGCTTACTCGATGAAACGGATGATGGCCGACGGAGCGATGGTGAGGAAGCTCTCCGCTTGTGAGACTATGGGCTCGGCAACAGTAATCTGCACAGACAAAACCGGCACTTTGACATTGAATCAGATGAAAGTCACTAAATTCTGCGTCGGAAGAGAAGAAATTCAACCGAACGCTACTCGTCCGATCGCCCCACGTCTTCTCGAACTCTTCCACCAAGGAGTTGCTTTCAACACTACAGGTAATGTCATAATGTTTATTACACTCCCTCTGTCCCATTATTGATGTCCAGCACACCCAAAATGGTTGTCCCGTTATTCTTGAAATGGAAATAAATTAGTAGGAAGATAAAGTATGGGGGAAAATTAGTCATTAACACCGCCTTATACTGTTCATTCTCTAACTCTACGTTTTCTATTTCGTTCTTTCCGCCGATTCATTACTTCTTTGTGCAGTTTAATTACATATCTTTCTTTACTTAAACATTGCAGGAAGTATATATAAGCCTAAAGAAGGATCTATAGTGGAGTACTTTGGAAGCCCAACTGAGAAGGCTATTCTTTCATGGGCTGTTGAAGATATGGGCATGGAGATGAACAAACTAAAGCAAGAATACACTATTCTTGAAGTCGAAACGTTCAATTCGGAGACTAAACGAAGCGGGGTCTTGATTCAGAACAACAATGGAGAAAAATCCAACCATCTGCATTGGAAAGGAGCTGCAGAGATGGTGCTAGCAATGTGTGCAAACTACTATGACTCCAATGGTGAAATCAAGAAAATGAGTACAGAGAAAAGGTATGAATTAGAGAGAGTTATACAAGGGATGGCTGCAAGTAGTCTCAGATGCATTGCATTTGCTCATAAGCAAATGGAAAGACAAGAATCTATACAAAATAATAATACAATTAGCTCCAAAAATCTAAGTAAAGAAAATTTGACATTACTTGGGATAGTGGGCATGAAGGATCCATGCAGAAGTGGTGCTTACAAAGCAATCCAGTCATGCAGAGTTGCAGGAGTAGACATCAAGATGATTACTGGGGATAACATATTCACAGCCAAAGCCATAGCTATGGAGTGTGGGATACTCGATCCGAATCAAATGGTAACCGAAGGCGAAGTAATAGAAGGTGTAGAATTTCGAAGCTACACCGATCAAGAGAGGAGAATCAAGATCAAGAACATACGCGTGATGGCTCGATCCTCCCCTCTCGACAAGCTCCTAATGGTGCAAAGCCTCAGAGAAGCCGGTGAGGTCGTTGCAGTGACGGGAGATGGGACTAACGACGCGCCTGCTTTAAAAGAAGCCGATGTGGGACTCTCGATGGGGGTCCAAGGGACCGAGGTGGCAAAGGAGAGCTCGGATATCGTAATTTTAGACGACGATTTCGCCACCGTGGCGACGGTTTTGCTATGGGGGAGAGGAGTGTACAACAACATACAGAAGTTCATCCAATTCCAACTTACTGTTAATGTAGCCGCTTTAGTGATCAACTTCATCGCCGCAGTCTCGGCCGGAGAGGTTCCTCTCACGGCCGTGCAGTTGCTGTGGGTTAACCTCATCATGGACACGCTGGGCGCTCTGGCGCTGGCCACGGAGCGGCCAAGCCATGAGCTTATGAATCATCCTCCGGTGGGCCGGACCGAGACGCTCATTACCAACACCATGTGGAGAAACTTACTCCCACAAGCCGTATACCAAATAGCTATCCTCTTGATCCTGCAGTTTAAAGGGAGGGCGATCTTCGACGTAAACAAGGAGGTGAGGAACACCATGATATTCAATACCTTTGTGCTTTGCCAAGTGTTCAATGAGTTTAATTCAAGGAATTTGGAGAAGAAGAATGTGTTTAAAGGGATTATGAAGAACAGACTCTTTGTTGGGATTATTGGGGTGACAATTGTGTTGCAGATTGTGATGGTGGAGTTTCTTAAGAAGTTTGCTGATACTGTGAATTTGAGTTTGGAGGAATGGGGGATTTGTGTAGCCTTCGCAGCCATGGCTTGGCCTATTGGTTGGGTGATGAAGTTTGTGCCGGTTTCAAATAAGCCATTTCTAAACTACTTCAAATTCAAATTCTTGCATTGATCAGTTCGATTTCTCTATTACAGATCGTGTTGATTGGATGATTTGAAATATGGTACGGAACATTGCTTGTAATATTCTTGTTATATTTCCTATTTATATGTTTTTGTCTTCTATTTCAAACTCTTTTTTAATTTTCTACTCTTATATAGTCGACAAATGTCATGTGATTTATCCTTTATACACGTGACGTGTGTTGATTATGGGAGAGTAGAAGATGAAACACAATTTTTAATAGAGAAATTATATTGTTTAGTCTAGTCTAGTCTAGTCTAGTCTAGTGTAGGGCTTTGCTTTTTCATGTGTATTTTTCCAATATGATTATTATATTTCGTTTATGTTATTCATGATATCAAAGTATATTTTGATACAATAATATAAATTACTTACTATTATCATTATTCTGTTAGATTTTTTTTTTAAAAAATCATCAAAGATTAAGTAAAACATAAAAAATAGGAAATTGTTTTTGACCGACCTACTCACATATTAAATCTCGGGAGTGATAATAATTAACTAATTATATTCAAGCTATCAATCCAAAAACAGTTAAATTTCTTTAAAGTAATATATTTGGGATCGGATAAATATTCTTTTATCGAAGTTATTTAATTATCGATTCGATAAATGAATATTTGTTTTGGAGAATTTTTTTTGATATAAAACAAGTTAAATGCGTATTTTAAACTTTTTTTTTAATAACTTAGTTCGTGTAAATATTAAAAAATAAAAAGTTTTACTATTTGCTTTAGGAAAAACATGTTAAAAAAGAGTACATTGAATATGTACTAATTATAAAAGCAAGTCTTATTATTCAATTTTAGGAAAATTTTAATAGTTTATAAAAGAATAAATCTCATATACATTAAAAAAAATTACTACCTCCGTCCCATTATTATTGGCACAGTTCATTTCGGCACGGGAATTTAGGTAGCATAGTTTAAGTAGTAAATTTCAATGGCCCACCACTTCTCTCTCCACTTTAAGTCAATAATGACAATTAATGATTTCATTAATTAAATTAAATGAATTTATGGATAGAACAAAAATTCTTTATCGAATTTATTATTGGCACAGTTTTTTTTTTGGATGCCAAAAATTCAGTATCGAATTTATTTAATGAACTGAATTTATGGATAGAACAAAAACTAAAATTCTGTATCGAATTTATGTATAGAAAAAAAAATTACAGACAACAAAATTCAAACTGAATCAAAATCCCACATGAAAAATGGCGGCAGTAAACATATGGCGGCAGTTAACAAACTTTAGATAATCCCACAGAAACTGAATGAGAATCCCACATGAAAAATTCAAAGTTGACAACCCAAAAAGAGGCGGCAGCTAAAATCCACTAATAGCCTAACAAAATTCAAAGTCTGCCGCCTTAATCCACCACCAAAAATCGTCTATATAAGCAGAACATACATATTGCTAAATTGTCCATTACACAACAAGATAGAAATGGTGAGGGATAAAAATTTAACCGATGAAGAGCGAAATCAAATCGTCCAATGGCTGCTGTAGAACTCGAAGGATGGCAAGGCGATCTACGGGAAGATAAAGGAAGCAAAATACAAGTTTAACTGCTCGCGGAGGACCGTCCATCGTCTTTGGGCTGATGCAAAAGAACAAAGAGACAATGGTAAGGTCATTCATCTTAAAGGCAAGAAACCAAAAGCATTAAGAAGAAAGAGAGACAATCGGACAATTGGTAGATGCAAAAGAACAAAGAGACAATTGGACAATTGGTAGATGAAGGCTGACAGCAAAGAAATGGTTATGCTTGACTCTTTTGTATAGGTATTAATATAAGTAAGTCTTTTGTATATGTAAGGATTATTATAAGTAAGGCTTTTGTAAATGTAGTAGTATTATTATAAGTAAGGCTTTTGATTATATACAAATATAAGTTAATCAGTTCATTGGGCAATAAACAAGGCAGACACACAGCAATCAAGGCCACTTGCCAAATGCAGAAACATCATTAAGGAATACACAACCTTATAAACAAGGCAGACACACAACAATTAAATGCAGAAACATCATTAAGATCAAGACAATTAAATGTTCTTTTCTAGGGTAATAAACAAGAAAGACACACAGCAAAACACAGCACAGAGGCCATGCATAAACCTCTCAGTTTTCATCATTAAGGAATACACAACCTTACAAGGCCACAAGCCAAGATCAAGGCAATTAAATGTTCTTTTCTAGGGTAATAAACAAGAAAGACACACAGCAAAACACAGCACAGAGGCCATGCATAAACCTCTCAGTTTTCATCATTAAGGAATACACAACCTTACAAGGCCACAAGCCAAGATCAAGACAATTAAATGTTCTTTTCTAGGGTAATAAACAAGAAAGACACACAAAGAAAAACACACGACACGAGAGGCCATGCATAAACCTCTCAGTTTTCATCATTAAGGAATACACAACCTTACAAGGCCACAAGCCAAGATCAAGACAATTAAATGTTCTTTTCTAGGGTAATAAACAAGAAAGACACACATCAAAACACAGCACAGAGGACATTCATAAACCTCTCAGTTTTCATCATTAAGGAATACACAACCATAGAAGGCCAGAAGCCAAGATCAAGGCAATTACATGTTCTTGTCTAGGGTAATAAACAAGGCGGACACACATATCCCCAAGGCCAGAAGCCAAGTTCATAAATCCAAAGGCATAAATCTCTCCAACACAGCAATCAAGGCCAAAAGCCAAGTTCAAATCATGTGTGCAAGGGTCTTATCATTTCATATCCCCATCTAAACACCTCCAACACATACTCTCACCACACAAGACACAAAGGCCATGCATATAAAGAGAATAAGGGATCGATCTCACCAATTTGAAGTAAGTCGGAAGCCATATCCGTTGAAAGCTCTTGGTTGTAGCTTTAACACATGGTCTTTCCATATAGGCCTTCAAGGCAGCCATCGACTCTTCATAAGCTAACGCCATCTCAGCCTCCAACGCCGCCCGTGAGTCAACCGTCGGCGACGCCAACTCACAACCCATTTCTGTTTCTGGAACATAAGATTCTATTTCCGTTTCTGGAACAGAAGACTCAATCTCTGTCTCTGGAACATAAGACTCAATTTCAGTTTCTGGAATGAACTCTTCAAAATCCGAATCTGGATCCAAAGGTACCATCTCGGCACGAATCAAGGCCGCAAGGCACTAGTCACTTTGGATCGGCGACGGATCTGAAGGCTCGATGGTGGTTTTGCAAACAAACCGCGAAGGGGAGTTGGTGGCGTCGCCGGGACGACTTTCTTCGCTCAGGAAACCAAATCCCCAAACCTTTTTGGCAACGAGGGTAGTATCTGCTAAAGAATCGTTGGGATCCGTTGGATTCATCACGGCGAAGTGGGAAGATAGAACGCGAGAGAAGATTCAATCGCGGCAGCGGTGAAGAGCGATTAGGGTAAGAGAATGAGGAGAGATAATAGGGTAAAGAGAGTAATGAGGAAAAAATATCGTAACATCAGTTTTTTTAATAAATGTAATTAGTGGGTTAATTAAAAAGGTAATAAGGGGAGTCATTAGTTTTAAAAAATTTCCAAAAATAGAAACGTGTCAGTAATAGCGGGACGTCCATTTAGGGAAACTGTGCCGGTAATAGCGGGACAGAGGTAGTAAAAGTTTATTTTTGCTTATACTGAAATTATCCTAGAAACATGTTTTCGACATTGCAAAATTCTTTTAAAAAAATGATCTACCCAAACCGAAGTCATTGAATTAGATAAAGATCTCCAAACATTAGGTAATGTCATCTGTAATATACGATACACAAATGCTATGAATGTTCAAGATCTTTTAACTATCATATCAAGAAGGATGATGATGAAGAGAATGACTGATGAATGAGAAAAATATTCAAACAGTTATGAAAAGTGATGATGATGAAGAGAATGATCATAAAAGCATGATAATACATTTATTCCAATTGTATCATTAAAAGATGTATTTCAAGCAATAGTCACTTTAAATAATTACTTTTTACAACACGAACAAAATATTTCAGCAGTTGTCTATACTTTGTAAAAAATTAAAGGAAGAAGATAATTTTGGTTTATGTGGAAAAAAACAATAAATATGGAAGCACATATTCATAAGAAATTATAATTATACAATTGTAGTTTTCTAATTGTCTACGTATATTTTTTTTAAATAAGTAATTATTACTTTATATTTTTATTGGGTCCTTAAAAATTTAAATTTTTTTATATTACTTAATGCATTTAGCGAAATTATTACTTTAATATATTGACACAAATCCTGATAGAAAAAATATATTATCTAAGCGTTATTATTTCATCAAGGTTTCATTATATTAAAGATATATATCGCGGTGATTTTTAATTATGTTGATGATAAATTACTCATTAATATTTTTATTGAATTTATTGTGAATGAACTTAATCAACACTTCTTAAAAATAAAAACAAATCAATGATTTTTTTTAATTATAATTCAAATTTTTAGGTAAATTGATTACTCCCTCCGTCCCGCCTGACTTGTCTTGTTTTCCTTAGGCCATCTCATCCGACTTGTCTTGTTTATATAAAAGAAAAATAATTACTACACAACCTACCACTTTTTCATTGTGGGGCCTACCTCTCTACACACAATCAATCATTCATCTACACACAATCACCCACTCATTTTAATCTCCATGTCAAAAAGAAACAAGGCAAATCGAGCGGGACAGATGGAGTACTTTTTATGTAAACCGTGCATGTTAAGATTGCACTGACATGCGACAAGATAACATTAAAAAAAATAAAAAATAGAACTAATAAAAGAAGTTAAATTTGGCATTACAATTCTTTTCACATTTTATTAGTAGTATTACTACTTGAGGCAAAAGGAATTCTACCCCTAAAACAATTGTGCAGACAATATCATTATCATTATAATTATAAAATTTACAATTTTGCAGATTTATAATGTACAGCTGCCACTTACAAGGAAAAACTCGTATTTGTTTCCTCTCTCTGATCGCCGGCTCTCTATTCTTTGATTGCACTCTACGCCGGCGAGATCTCCGATTAGGTATACATAATTCCCGGGTTTCTCGGTTCAATTTCTGTTGGTGAGTTATTGCAGTGGCGAATCTCTCTTGCTTTCAATTAAAGTTTGGGTTTTTGTGGATCAATTTTATGTTGGATCACTGTGATTGTACCAATTCGCGACTTATTCGGTGTTGCCCGATCTTGGTAGATTACGTCGTGTCTGCAAAACTAGGATTGAGTTTTGGCGCGTGTGAGTTCGTGTAGTCAACACCGAATTGTGAATTTTCAAATTTCGATTTTCTTATTCTGTTTGCTTGTGAACTGATGGGTTTGGGGGTATGGATTTGTGGAGATAAAGGATGCGCCCTTCGTGTGTAATTGTGTTTGATTGTTAGGTTACTAATTAGGGCAACGCTGATGTTCATTGTTCTTGTTAGTTTGTTACTTTTTGTTTTGGTTATCTTCTGCTTCAAACTGTGTACTTGATGAGATCATAGATATGCATTTAGAATGTGTTTGTAGTGTTCGAATCTAAAACATTCCTTAGTGTACTACTTCAGCTGGTTGTATTTGCATTGGATATAAGATTGCTGAAAATAGAGAATGTACTAAGTTCTCCCCTTACTTCCAAGTTCGTAATGGGCATGCCTTCTATCTTTTCTTGAGAAAACCCCCATTTTTAATGGGGAAAATCGGCAATATGTCTTGGATATGCAGATTGTGAGTATTGACATTATTTTATAAAGTTATTTACTTTTTGTTTCTTATTTTTATGGAACTATGTCGGGACTAAATTTGCTGCTACAGTTTCTGTCTTCATATATCCAACTATCCTAGTATAACACACACAGATGTCTCCATTTATTATGTATTTCATGTCTTGTGCTTCATGAATTGCAGAAACTCATTCATTTCCATAGTGATCGAGCTTGAGATAAATCGTTATGGGGACTGAAAATCCTAATCGCCCAAATTACCCATTAAGACCGTCTGCAACGCCCTTTGCCTCTCAGCAATCTTCAACACCTTTCTTATCATCTGGTCCTGTGGCTGGGTCAGAAGCGTCCGTATTTAGGCAGGTACCTCATGCGGCCTCGAATGTTCAAGGGCCTCCCTTTTCTGGAGGACCTTTGGTTGGAGCGGAAGCCCCTGTTCTTAGACCCCCATCATCAAGCAGACCTAGTGAAGTGTTCAGGCCACCTCCTCCATCATCCTCTTTTGGCCAACCTACTTCAGGATTTCAGAGTTTCCCAAATCCCCCAATGCCCTCAACTGGGCAAGTTCCACCCATGCACGCATCCCTTACAGGCCAGCCTATTGTAGCTCCACTGAACAGACCTCGTCCGGGTCCTTCACACCCCCAGCCACCTTTGGTACCACCCATGGGACCTCCCCCTCAAAGCATAAGAAATGTACAACCTAATCCAAATGTTCCTATGCCTCCAGAACAACATTTCGCGGCTCCCAGGCCAAACTCTCAACCTTCTTCGCCACCAATAGGGACATCTTATGCAGCTGGAAGGGGAAACTTTCCAGGTTATGCTAACATGCAACCAAATTCTGTTGCCCAAGCCCCGCCTATGCAGCCTGCCTCGTTTCCATTGCAACAAGGAGGTTATGCTCCGCCAGGGCAACCTAACTCCTTTCCTTTACAACAAGGGGCCTATGCTCCACAAGCACCTCCAACTCATCTTCTCGCTCAACAAAGAGGTTATGCTCCTGCTCCGCCTATTGCAAATCCATCTGGCTTCTATTCAGGGAACCAAGTCCAGCAACATGGCTTAGCACCTTCAGTTGGTGCTCAACAGGGTTTGGTTGAAGATTTTAGTTCACTCTCTCTCGGATCTGTACCTGGATCATTTGATGCAGGACTTGATATCACGGCCTTACCAAGGCCATTGGATGGTGATGTGGAACCTAAGCCTTTATCCGAGATATACCAAGCAAATTGTGATTCTAGATTCTTGCGACTAACAACAAGTGGCATTCCTAACTCTCAATCATTGTCATCACGGTGGCATTTGCCTTTAGGGGCCGTTGTTTGCCCTTTGGCAGAAACTCCTCCTGGGGTTAGTTTCCATTGAACTTAGTTTTAATTTAAAAACAATATGACTTGCATCTGTCTGTTTAGTGTAACTTTATTTTGTGTTCAGGGGGAAGTTCCGGTAGTTAATTTTGCCACGATGGGCATCATTCGATGTAGAAGATGCCGCACTTATGTGAATCCATATGTCACATTTACAGACAATGGGAGAAAGTGGAGATGCAACATATGCTCGTTACTAAATGATGGTAAATCATTTCCCAAACTTTATTGCTTTCTTAAATCTTATATATATGTGTACATAGTTTTATGTTTCTAATTTTTTTCAAGTTTTCTTTGAAACCTCTCTGTAGGTACTTCCCACCTACTTTTTCCCTCTTCTAACTCACTATTATTTGATCATATATTTTCGCGCTGCATTTTTTAGTCCAAAGTAATTCTTCCAATTTGATCAGTCTCCATGAAAGGTCAATCGATAACTACGTGAAAGTACCAACTTTTAGGGCAAATCAGAGCTTATATCTAAATCTTATTAGTTGCAACACAATTGATCTACTGTGTCTGTTTGAGATGTGTTTTTTCTTGTTTTGGGCATTATTTGATAATCAGTGTATAATTCAGGTATAGTTTGCGTCTAGCTAGAAGATCCAATTGTTGCATTACCACCATATTTTTATGCCTTGTTATCTAACAAGACCTTAACAGATTTTTTTAAGGGGGACTTGCAAGCAACCACGGGGAAATTTTGTTTGTTTTATATTACATTATAATTGTAAAAAGTGATGCACTCATAGCTTCTCATCTACAGTTCCAAGTGAGTATTATGCCCATTTGGACTCTAATGGAAGAAGAGCCGACTTGGATCAAAGGCCTGAACTTATAAAGGGCAGTGTTGAGTTTATTGCTCCAGCAGAGTACATGGTCCGCCCTCCCATGCCACCATTGTATTTTTTCCTCATCGATGTATCAATATCTGCAGTTCAAAGTGGAATGCTTGAGGTAACTTTTTAATGAAATTACATAATTGTATATATTAGGTTATTTTACTTTTTTTATACTGATTAAGCAAATTAAGTGTTTTTTGCATAATAGTATCTTAAATTTATAGTTCACAGGACAATTACCAGTTGTAGGATATATTACTCCTATGTTGGAGTTATTTTATGTTACACTGTATAAGAAATCAAAACACTATTTTTTTCATTTTACGAAGAAGTCGCTTGTGGATTTGGTACAGTTTCTAGGTTATACTCCCTCCGTCCCACTCCGTTAGTCCACTAACTTAAAATAATACTCTAATATAATCTACTAGACCCCACTACTTTAGACACATCTAACAACTTTCTTAATCTAGGGGCCGAAAGAAACTGGACTAATGGAGTGGGACGGAGGGAGTATATTTTTAGCCTTAATCTAAGTGTGTGGATAGAAGAGTAAGTGGAAGCAGATGTCAACTGTAGTTTCTGTAAATTATAGCAACCTCCAGCCTTGGTAGATTATGTAGTTTTTTGTGTTTTCAAAGAGCGCCTTATAATCTTTTATTCCTCTTAAAATGAAATTCTTGTTATTCAGCTACACTGCTAGCACGAGTTATCATAAGCATCTGTTATTCCAATTCTAATTATTGAAGATTTTTCATGGTCTTTATGACAAATTTCATAATAATACTTTAGGGGCTCATTTTCGCTGTCGTTAATTTAATATAGTGCAGTTCTTTAATAGGCGCTTCGATCTAAACAGTTTAAAATCACAACGTATGATTTGATTTATTTGGAGATTTTTTTCAGTTCCTGATAACTATGTTATTTAGCTATCATTTAATGGCTTAAACATCCTGGCATCGTACATTCTCTTTCGCCTCAAACTGACTGAAGAAAACATTCTGGCATCTTACATTCTCTTTCGCCTCAAACTGACTGAAGAAATACTTACTTGGCTCCAGCGGACAATAAAGTATTTAATACTCTTTCCCATCATTTATAGGGTGTTCTGTCAACTGAGTGAAAGATTACTTCTATATATTTCAGGTCATGTCGCAAACTATTAGGTCTTGTTTGGACAGATTGCCTGGTTCTACTCGAACGCAGATTGGATTTATAACTTATGATAGCACCATACATTTCTATAACATGAAGGTAACATATTCTGCCTAAGAGTTATTTATTAAAGTTTTATCTTGCTTAACATAACTTTATTGGATTTCTCTTGCCTCAGTCATCACTGGCGCAGCCTCAGATGATGGTCGTCTCCGATTTGGATGATATATTTGTTCCATTACCAGATGATCTTCTAGTCAACTTGTCAGAATCTAGGAGTGTGGTGGAGGCATTCCTTGATAGTTTGCCTAGCATGTTCCAGGATAGCATGAATGTTGAATCTGCATTTGGTCCAGCTCTTAAAGCTTCATTCATGGTTATGGTGTGTTGCCTCTGTTACTTAAACCATTTAAATTTCATTAGTAATTCTAGAATAGATTTTGAAATAAACCTGCTGCTAAAACCTTCACCTATTTAGCATTGATATCAATGATCTTTATTTCCTGTTCATGGGTTGTACCTATTGAACCTGTTCTGCTTTAGCTTGGACTAATAAACTTTTATTTCTATTGTCAGAGCCAACTTGGCGGTAAATTGTTGATCTTCCAGAATACTCTACCATCTCTTGGTGTTGGCCGCCTGAGGCTGCGTGGGGATGATATTCGAGTTTATGGAACAGATAAGGAGCATACCATACGAGTACCGGAAGACCCATTTTATAAACAGATGGCTGCTGATTTCACGAAGTATCAGATAGCTATAAACGGATATGCATTCAGTGATAAGTACACAGACATAGCATCTTTGGGTATGTTATACAGTTCAGCCAATTCTTTCAGTTGGAACAATCGGTGGTTTTTGTCAGCAATATCTTGATTTATGAGTTGGCAGTTATTGCATGTGAATAATCTCTACACCTTTTTGCTTTAGTATATAATTCAATTTTCCGTAAGACTGAAGTAGCCTGACATTTCTTGCTATATTGATTTAGGTGTCCATGTAATTACAACATGCTGAATATATACATCGTAGGTTGAAAAACTACAAGTAAAGGAAAACTATGTAGCTGATGGCTCAAATTTAGCTTTAGAATACACTGTAAATTGGAGTTGCATGGTGGTTGGAAATATAGAAAATATTGGACAGAGATTAAGAATATGTTATAATAGCATTGCTATAGTAAAGACTCCTTTAGTTGCCGACTTTAATGTTGTCAAATGACGTAGCCTAGGTATGTTTGTGCTTCATGATAATTACATTTCTCATTAACCTACTATATATTGATGCTTCTTAGGAACGCTGGCAAAGTATACTGGTGGTCAGGTGTATTATTATCCACATTTCCAGGCCAGCATCCATAAAGAAAAGTTGAAACATGAGCTAACCAGAGATCTTACCAGAGAAACTGCATGGGAAGCAGTCATGCGGATAAGATGTGGAAAAGGTACATTCTTAACTTACAGGTTGGAAAGACGGAAGCTAGTTGCTAAGAACCCATATAAATCTCTCTCTCACACACACATGTAGATATATTTGGTATTGTCGGTAAACTTTTTATGCTTCAATCTTGTGTTTTTCCTGTATGTAGGGGTACGCTTCACATCTTACCATGGGAATTTTATGCTAAGATCCACAGACCTACTTGCACTTCCTGCTGTTGACTGTGATAAAGCTTATGCAGCGCAGTTGTCTCTTGAAGAGACGCTGTTGACCACCCAGACCGTGTACTTTCAAGTTGCATTGTTGTATCCTTGCATAGCCATAATTTTTCAGTAAAGATCTAGCATTTATGCACTTCAATTTCCTCGCTTCAATAAGGCAGTAGTTTTTTCTTTTGAACAAGTTGATAACAAAGGCCTCGATTACTACATAGTAACTTGAGAGGGGTGTGCGCTCCACCTTCAAGTTATTATGTAGTCATCTATGCCTTTGTTATCTTTACCACCCTCACGATCTTCAGCTGGAGATGTTAAAGAACTGAAATCCTTGACCATTGATAAGATATACATCGTCTTCTGGAGAAAGGCGTATTAGAGTACACACTGCAGCTGCTCCAGTTGTTGCAGATCTAGGAGAAATGTATCGAATGGCCGACACTGGAGCAATTATTTCTTTGTTCTCCAGGCTAGGTAAGGATGATTGTCCCTCTTTCACTTTGCCTTACCTTCCGACCACCTTTTCAGAACTAGAAGGAAATAAAAAGTGGACAGAGTTTTTCTTTTTAGTGCCCTTGTATGAACATCGGTTCTAATCAAACATGAGTTCTTCTGCAGCAATTGAAAAGACTTTGGTATCCAAATTGGAAGAAGCTCGGAATGGCGTTCAGCTTCGCATCGTCAAAGCTCTTAGGGAATACAGAAATCTTTATGCTATCCAGCATCGCTTGTCTGGAAGGATGATTTACCCCGAGTCACTAAAATTCTTACCCTTGTATGCACTAGCATTGAGTAAATCGTCACCCCTCCGCGGTGGGTACTCCGATGTACAGCTTGATGAACGATGTGCTGCTGCTTATACCATGATGGCTTTACCTGTCAAGAGTTTACTGAAACTTCTCTATCCTAACTTGGTCCGTGTGGATGAATCTCTTGTAAAAGTGAGTACTTTGGTCTCTTGTTTTTTTTTTCGATGGAGGAGTTCATGATTTCTCATCTTTTTTGTTCGCTATATTTCCCCAGACCGAAGAATTTGACACCAGAAAGAGGCTACCATTAACTGCAGAGAGCTTAGACACCAGAGGTCTCTACGTCTTTGATGATGGCTTCCGGTTTGTCATATGGTTCGGCAGATCAGTTTCGCCAGACATAACTAAGAACTTGCTTGGGGAAGATTATGCCACAGACTTCTCAAAGGTGAAATTCATTGAGCTGGTTGCAGATTTATTTATTTTTTTACTTTGAAGTATATGTGGGTGTTTTTCTTGTAGCTGTAACGGTTTTTTTACCTTTGTCTTCTTCTAAGAAACTTCCCTTATCATTTGTCAATCCAGGTTAGCTTTTCACATGGAGACAACAAAATGTCACGAAAGCTGATGGAGATACTAGATCAATGTAGGGCGAGTGACCCATCATATTTTCAGCTGTGTCATCTTGTGAGGCAGGGCGAACAACCGAGAGAAGGTTTCTTCCTACTCACGAATTTGGTCGAGGACCAGGCTGGTGGAGCGAACGGATATGCCGACTGGATGTTGCTACTATTTCGGCAAGTCCAACAAAATGCATGATAATTAGGTAATCCTTTTCATTCCTTTGTATTACATCATTTTTTGCCTTTTTCTTCTACATGCAAAATCCAGCTATAATTTTTGGATGACTCGTGTATCATGTTGAGATCTCGTGACTTGGATATAATTTGATGAGCAAGACAACTGAGATACTAAATTGATACTCCCAGTGTTCCAATAATACCATCTTGTTTCTTTTCGGCAGAGAAGTTTTAGTTTCCTTTTCGGAAAACAAGACAGTATTATAGGGACGACCCAATCGGAAATACAAGACTTTAGTATTTATTGGGATGGGGGGAGTATATTTTATTGTGCTTTATAATTATAGAATTTGGAAGTCTAGCCAACTTTCATAAGTTGTTAAGGGAACTCTTTAAACATGAAAAGTTTTCACATATCTTGGAATCACCCTCTTATGCCTTCACTGTACCCATGATTCTACGGACAGGATATTGATCTTATGGTCGAGCGAAGAGTCCCAAAGCAATCAGTTGCTCGCCATCAAATTACAGTTGGTCGAGCGAGCTCATGAACCGCGGTTCACCAAGATTTCGAAAATGGACATGCCAGTTAGCTCTCTGTGTTTCAGTTGGTAGGTGGATTCAAAAGGAGTAAGTAGCTGGTGTTTATGTTGCTGTAGAACAAGATAGCATGGACACATAAATCATATTCAGAATCTGTTTTTTGGGTCCAATTTTTCCTGCCCTTTGTGTTTTTTTTTACAATTTGAGTAATATTGCTTTTCTGTGTATTTTTATGCCAATTTCTTAATTTAGAGATGTGTATCAAGAGTAGATATATAGATATTGGAGAATATTAATTCTTTTGGTTGTATTACAATTGAGTCTCTGTTTACCTTTTGGCTTGTGTAATATTGTGTGGAGTTCTTATTCTCTTTTTGCTTGTTATTAATCAATTCTTGCTTAAATAGAAATACATTTATGTCATTGTGAAAAATGGTTGTCCTTGCATAGACATCATATATTGTACTCCATCCGCCCCAAACTAGTAGTATCTTGTATTTCTAAAATAGATGTTTTATTAATAATGTTTTGTTTCTAAAAATGGTAAAGAATTTGTTACCACAAAATTGATTATTCAAAAGTCAAAAAACATGTACCATATAATATTATTTTTTAAATATGTGCCTAAAAAAAATCAGACACTATTAATAGAACGAAAGGAGTGTGAATCCGGTGAGAATCATATTTAACGTGAGAACTACAAACCATGTATAACATTTTTATGTTTTATGTATAATCGTTATATATTTTATACAAAAATACATGTAATTTTATACTTTTGTCTTCTGCATAAAACATATAAGAATTATGCAAAATGTAAAATTAAAGGATTTTTACATAAAAAATATAAGAATTATACATGGTTCGCAATTCTCACGTTAAATGTGTATTCTCACATGTTTTGATTAGTGTTCGATCACTCGGTACAAGTTTGACAAGGCACGTGCCCTATCATATGCAATCATGTGCCCGGTCAATAGGGCACATGCCAAATCAGTATCCGACCACAAAAATTCTACAAAACACCACATTAGGTAAGTTATTGATAATTTTTATATGAATGATAGTTGTGTTTTACTTACGAGAACTGAATTGTATTGAATAATTCTCTCTATTTATACATATAGATGTGGAGAAATATAAACGTGTATATTTATTATTGAAATTGGTAAAACATGGGAGTGGTATATTTATTATTGAAATTGGTAATATGGGAGTGGTCCATGCAGTGAGACAAGTTGAATATAGTCATGGCCACTCCACCACCATGCGGACAAAGCTAATCTCCCTTCCTATATTTGACTACAACTTTCTTTATTCACTTTAATAACCTCCCCCCCCCCAGCCCCACAACTTTACACTAAATTTGACCTAAGAAAAATACAAAGAATCGAAAGTTCATGGTATATTGCTAAAAAAAAAGTGAAAGTTTATTTGTGACCATTTACCCTTGTTTGTTTTGTTTTATTTGAGAAGGGAGGAAAGTAAAAGGCATCTCACCTAACAAACTCATTTCATATGATCCACACCCACTCACATGCACATGCTCCGTCCTATTGATATAGTCCATTTTCTTTTGACGCGATTTTTAAAGAGAGTTGTCAGTTGTGTGTAGAATTGTGTAAAGTTGTAGGTCCTTCAAATAAACTGTGTATAATTGTTTACTAGAAAAGAAAAGTGGAGTATTATAGTAGGACAATTTGAAAAAAAATAATATACTATATCAATAGTACGAAATGAGTATTATATAAAGGTAGGAATAGGATTTTTTTACCATATTACTTTCCAAAATTAGCATCTTCATCCCTTTGTTCAATTTTGGATAACTTTATCTTTGTCATTTCTTGTCACTCACATTCAATATTACATATAATTCATACTACTAAATAGTTGTTTGAACTTGTTTTTTTGTATGACAAAATCCCATTTATGTGTAACCTTGAAAATCATTTGGGCTTTCAAGATAAGGCACTTGTTATCGAATTTCAAAGAGTTTAATCTTTGTTTTCTAATGTATAAAGAAATGTGTCGAGTCCCCTTGTCATTCACATAAGGGTTGAAGGTTATGGGTTAAAAATCCGCCAAACCCGTTATATGTAAATCTGTCACCTATGATTAGCATAGAGTGATTAACCTCCTATATTGTTTGCATGATAAAGCACAAGAACAGAATTTACCCACACTTCGATAGTGGCAGAATAGAACACAAAAACAGAGTTTACCCACACTTCGATAGTGACTACGAGTTGCCTCGTCATCCAAAAAATATGTATTGATATGTCGAATTAAACATATTATGTCCATATACATGTGATCCATAGTATGTCGTTTTATATAAATTTGCGTAATGAATAACAATAAAATGAAAATACAATTACATACAGACAGAATATTAAACTATTTCCAATTTGTTGTCTCTATATGAACAAAAAAAATATAATGCAATTAAAAAATAGCGGCACACAACTACAGCCGTCATCAAATAATAAATGCCGCTAAAAATAAATAAATAAATAAAACATACATCCGCTAAATTCTTGTAGTTCCAGCTGCAGGAACTCGAATTCCTTGACCTAAATTTTTCAGAGAAAAGCAGAAAAACATCAGATTTCCATGTTTAGACAATATATTCAAAAATCAAATCTTACATGAATTTATTTATATATATATATATATAGATAAATATATATTGGATCCCCAATGAGGAAGAAGTGATGCTGTCACAGCATGACCTAGCTCGAAATAGTTTCTGCATTTCTTAAAAAAATCAATTTCTTTTTTCTATTATAAAGAAAAAAGAAGAACAAACTATCCCAAAATAGATCATGCTGGCAGCTTCACTTGTTCCTCAATAGGTTTAGTTTCTTCATTGTACTGAAGCAAAAAATGTATGTGTAGATGTAGAAGAGAGAAGGGTTTCAGGAGATTGAGGAGAGAGAAAAGAGTTGACTTGAGAAAGGCACAATAAACCTTGTGTTTGGTGAGAGAAAGGAAGGGAGGGATTGCATGGTATTTATAGGAGGAAAGAGGGGAAATAGATTTGTTATGGAGATTTGAGTAGACAAGCTCACATTTATTAACAGTGTATTTAATAGTCTTGTCATGTGGGCAGCTAAGAAAGATAATAGTAAAGAAAATATTTACAGCTAACTGCCTACGTACTCACTGCATGTATAGGACTGTAGAGGTGCAGAGAGAGAGAGAGAGGAGAGGGAGAGGGAGAGGGAGAGGGAGAGGGAGAGAGAGAGAGGCAAAAATAGGGTTTTGTCGAAGTGTAGATTCAGCTATTTAATAATATGGCCTATCCTGTGTTTGAAATTGAAAGAGTTAGACAAACTATTATGGATCTTTTCTTGTTTCATGCTCTAAATGAGTATAAATATTCAAGATCTTGTTGATTTGAAATGTAGTCCGTCCCATTATTTATGTCTCATTGGGACTGGGCACGATAATTAAGATAATGGAGGTAAATGTGTAAAGTTGTGGTGAAAAAGTATAAAGAGGTGGGGTCCACTTGCTTAGATTGATTGTAGTCCACTCATTTATTTCCTTATTTGGTATGAGACATAAATAATGGGACAACCAAAAAAAGCAAGTGGAACATTAATAATGGGACGGATGGAGTACTAAATTTCGATTTTGGTTCCGTAATGAAGCATGTTTTCGATTTTGATCTTGTATATATAGTTTTGTTTTGTTTTTCTTTTTTGATTCGATAAGAATTGTACTTCACGTCTCTTTTAGTCGTCTGGCATTGTTCCGATCAATGATGCTAGTTTGTATGTCTAATGTTATGTTATCAGTGACTTATGTTGCATGGATACTTCGAAAAATCTCAACGTATTATGTCAGATATTCCAACACGACACAACACGACATGAAACTCAAATTGTTGTGTCCTATACATTTCAGTAAATATGACACTAATTTTAATAAAAAATACATAAAATTAGTTTATTTTGCATGTAATTTTATAAGTTTATATATATTAGCGCTCGTGTCGTGTCCTAAGTTTTTGAGAAAAAAAAATTCTCATGTCCGTATTTATATCGTATCGAGTCCGTGTCTATGCAATCTATCCGGTAAACAATTTCAATTACGCATAAGAAAATCAATCACCGCGAAAATAGGCGACGGAAAAGGAATGCATAAAATACTATCTCTACATATGGGCAGAAAACAAACCAATTACAAGAATAAAATCCATATTTATCTGAAAATAAAGCATAAAAAGGACTGGTATATAGTAAGCATCATTATCTACATACAAGAAAATAAGAAGAAATAAGAAAATAAGAAGAAATTTGTCAGCTTGTAAAAATAGGAAGAAGGGTCCCCCACAAATAACATCAAGAGTTGGTCAATGACACTTGCAAGAATAACTGTAAAAAGCAATAGAAAAGCATGAAAGGTAGAAGACAAAAGAATGAAGAATAGCCCTATAAACTCCTACAACAGTCTTATCCATATATAGCCCCAGCTACTTAGACTGATTTTCTTACAAACTTCTCCATTCCAAACTACTTTTAAGCTGGATCTTCTTCTCTCTTTTTCATTGATTATAAAATGTGTTAATATACGATAATATTCTATTTGACTATTACAACTATAAAATTACTTATTCATTTAAAAATTATCTAGCAAATACCCAATTTTATTAAAATATTTTTATTTTTTCAAATTTTTCACCTAAACTTGTCAAATCAGCACTATGTGTTGATCGGCCCGACTTTATTGATCGGCACTACCTTATTGATCGACACAAAAAATTGTGATCGGGCACTACCTATTATGAGCACGACCCTATCGGTCGGCACGGCCCTATAGATAGGCACAAAAAATGGTGATGGTCGGCACGACCCTATGGATCGGCACAAAAAAATTGTGCCGATCAATAGGGTCGTGCCGATCACAATTTTTTTGTGCCGATCGTGATCGGACATCCCATCGTTTCACTTTATTGAAGAAACAAGGGTATTTTCGTCTTCTTGGGTATATAGTGTAGTTAAATATAAGAATTGAGTATAAATGTGTTTGTCTTTTCCCAGATGGGCATTTCGCCGCCGGGCTCTTATAAAATCTCTACTTAATTAGACTCCTGGTCCGTTACACTTGTTTCTTATTCTTTTTCAGATTGTTTATTCAGCTTCTAAATAAAGAAACATATCTCAAATCTTTATTAATTTAAACCAATTTTAATTAATTAAATAATTATTTGGCTCTCACACTTTTGCCACATAAATTAATTCTAAATATTCCATCTATCTCACCGAACTTATCTTGTTTCTTTCATTGCGATTACATAGAGCTTATCTTGTTTCTTTTCATTGCGATTATTTAGAAAAGTTGATGTAAGTGGGTAATTAAAGGTTCAAGATCCATATAATTATACAAAATTAGTTTGTGAGATAAAGATGTAGGTCTCATTTAATTAATTAATATTTTTTATCTGATTTGATTTGGTAAATTTATGGGACCTACTTTCTTATTTTGAAAAAAGACATATTTTATGGAATATCTAAAAAATAGTACAAGATAAATAGGTGGGATTAATGAAATAATTAATTAATTATATAAATTTTATACTTTTATAATATAAAATCAATAACTTAAATAATCGTGATTGAACAAGTGAGATGAGTGTGGAGTATACAAAAAGTAACAAGATTAAAAGGTAGATGTAATAATAGCAGCAGTGATCTAGTGGAGGTAGAGTGGTCCTTATGATAGACTGATAAGTTGGTGCAGAATAGGAAAGGGAAGTTTCTCTCTCTTGATTTGAATTTAGGGGGAGTTTCTCTCTCTTGAATTGAATTTCTAACACACAACTCAAGAGAGTAGAGAAGTAATGGCATTGATGCCAGCTAGCACATTTTTCTCACACACACAACACATAGTGAATAAAACACATATAGGGGCCAGCAGTTGCAGATGCAGGAGGTAACAATTCAATGGCAGCAGGAGACATCAATTGGGCAAAATAATAGGAGTTCCCTTTTTACAATAACTAAACACAACATTTTGCATAAAAAAAATGCATATTTTATTAAGGTATAATAATAATAATAATAATATTAATAATGTCTTGTGTATACCAAAGAAATACAGTTAAATTTCGATAAAGTAATAACTTTGGTACTGAGAAAAAATATTCATTTAACGATGTTATTATTTTATCGAACATTATTTTAGTACATTGACCTATATCGGAATGAGAAAAAATTATTATTTTAGCGAGATTATTACTTTATCGAATATTACTTTATCGAGATTTAATTATAATGAAAGTAAAGATTATGCTACAAAGAAATACTCCCTTCATCTTGATAATATTGTCCAACATTCTTAATTGGGTTGTCTTAGTAATATTGTATTATTTCTCAAAAAGGAAATAAAATAACATAAAATTACAGAAAATTATGTGCGCCCGCATAATAATAATAATGTGTTGTGTATACGAAAGAAATACTGAAAGTAGAGATTATGCTACAAAGAAATACTCTCTCCGTCCTGATAATATTTTCTTGCATTCCTAATTGGACCGTCCCAATAATACTGTCATATTTCTCAAAAAGGAAATACGATAACACTAAAAATCATAAAAAGATCATGTGGGCCCGCATTTTTTAAACACAAAAATCAAATTTCTTAATCTTCATGCCAAAAAGAAATACTCCCTCCATCCCATTGAAATAGTCTAGTATACATTATCGGATTATCCCATTGAAGCAGTCTAGTTTTTTTTTTTTTTTTTTTTTTTTTTGTATACACTTTTTTCAATTTTACACAACTCCACACACATCAACTACTCTATTCAAAAGCCGCGCCGAAAGGCAGCCAGACTATTTTAATGGGACGGAAGGAGTAGGACAATATTATTGGGATGGCGGGAGTACAAAAATTGGGATGTTTTTTAATCAAATCCAAACCAATCTCTTCAATTTCTCTTTCAATCCCAAATTCCTAAACAATTTCCCTCCAAATTGTTCATCAAATCACCAGAAATCCCCACAGGAGCAAGAACCATCTTTGAAGTGATGGAATCTATTAGCATCCCTCACAACTATCTCCCTCTCAAAATACTTGGAAACAAGCTTGGTGAAAGCATGGCAATCTCCACACACTCTAAGGTTCTTTGCAATCCTTAGTGGGCTTCCACTTGCAGTACTAATCAAACCATATGTTAAAGCAAGCCTTTCACTATGGCCATGAAGCCTCTTCACCTTCTCCCCCTCCTCCACATCATGCAGAACAAGGCTAGTTTCAGCTACATAACCTCCATCCATTTCAAATCTCTTAGTAATTTGAGAAAGTCTGTGATAAATTTCATCACACTGAGGGTGAGATTTATCCCTAGTGATAAAAGTATGAATTCTATTCCCAACTTCAATCCAACTACAACCAGGATCCTTCTTAAGCCCCTTAACTCTCATCATCCTCCTCACTTCCTCAACCTCCTCCCATCTCTCCATGGCCGCGTACATGTTCGATACGAGCACGTAGTTCCCCGGATTGTCGGGTTCCATTTCGAGAAGCTTTCGTGCGGCTACCTCTCCTATCTCGACGTTCGAATGGGTTCTGCACGCGCCGAGAAGGGCGCACCATATCGGAGGCGTGGGCTCGATCGTCATCGCTTCGATGAGGTCATGAGCTTCGTGTAGATGGTTGGCACGTCCGAGGAGATCCACCATGCACGCGTAGTGTTCGGGCCATGGGTCGAGCCCGTATTCGCGTTCCATGGAGTCGAAGAGTCTCCTCCCTTCGTTAACCAGAGCGGAATGACTGCAGGCATGGAGAATTGCGAGGAAAGATATATGATCAGGAGTTATATTTCTTTTCTCCATCTCTCGGAATAGTTCGACGGCCGTTACGCCTTCACCGTGCATTCCGTATCCGTTAATCAGACTCGTCCATAGAACTAAATCTTTACTCTTAACGGAGTTGAATACTAAGAGTGAGTTGTGTAAATCACCACAGCTTCCGTACATATCTACAAGGGAGCTTGCAATGGATTGATCCAAATTCAAACCTCTTCTAACCAGAAAGGCATGAATCTCTTTACCTTTACTCAATGCTGATAACTTAGCAGCAGACGAAAGAATACTCAGAATCGCGATCGAATCCAACTCGACGCGTTGCCTAACCATGTGAAGGGAAAGCTGAAGAGCTTCATGTGCAAGTCCGTTACGGATATAACAATCCATCATGGTTGTCCATGATACCACGTTCTTAACTTCGATCCTCTCGAAGACATTTCTTGCATAATCCACTTCGCCACACTCTCCGTAGACATCCACAATGGTGTTCTCCGTGACTATATCGGATAAGTTTCTCCTCGTTACGAAACCATGAATCTCTTTCGAAGTTGTAACGCATTTCAACGCGCGGCAAGCCAAGAGGACACTCTCAATCATCATTAAATCAATATGAATCCCTTCCTTCACCACTTCTCGCAATGAATCCAAGGCCTTCATGTGGCAATTGTTCTGAACATAGCCGGAGATTATCGTTGTCCATGAGATAAAATCTTTCAACCGAATTCTATGGAAGGCAGAGGCCATGAAGCTTGTCTTCGAACACTTTGCGTACATGTCGGAAATCGTGTTTCCCACTTGAAGTTCCACGTCGATCCCATTCTTCAAAGCGAAGGCGTGGACTTCCCTTCCGTTCAACAAGTTTCGCGATCTACCACAAGCTGAGAGTATAGTAATAACCGAGACTTGGTCGGGTTTTCGCCCATCTAATGTTATCTCACGGAATAAACCGAGTGATTCATCGTAGAGACCATTTTGCACATAAGCAGCCAACATGGAGTTCCAAGAAACACTATCCCTATCATTAATGTTGATGAAAACTTTTTCAGCCTCGTCTACTCTACTGCATTGTGAATACATAACGACTAAAGCATTCAAGACGTATCTATCGTAAGAAAGACCGTACTTCAAGATAAGAGCATGAAGCTGCGTACCGGACGAAAGCTCTCGACAAGCACGAAGAGCGGCAACGAAAGTGTATGTTGAAGGTGTAACTTCTGAACTAAGCATTTCTTCGAACACCTTCAATGCTTCTTCGCTCATACTCGAATTAGCATATGAAGAAATCATCAAATTCCATAACACCACATCGTTCCCACTTCTCCGATCGAATAACAACTTCACCTCCCCTGCATCGCCGCACCTAGCGTAGACGCTAGCAAGTGAATTCAAAGCGATATCACTACGATGAACTCCACACTTTATCATGTTGCCATGAATTTCTCTCCCGGTAATTATATCTTTCTCGGCACCGCACGCCTTCAACACGCAGCTACAAGTATGTGAATCCACAGCGAAATCTGAAAATCGCATATCGGCGTACAATTCAATAGCTTTTCGATTCTCCCCATTTGAAACGTAAGCGCCAAGAATCGCATTATAAGTGAAAATACTTCTTTCGGGCATTTCATCGAACACCTCCTCTGCGTGCAGCAAGGAGCCGCATTTCCCGTACATGAAGACAAGCTTGGTGGCCAAGAACATCAAGTCATGGACGTTGTAACGCTTTAGTATATGAGCATGAATCTGCTTTCCGAGAAATAGTGATTGTTGGACTGAGCAGTGATCAAGAACCCAGGCGTAAGCTTCATCTAAAGATTTGTTTGGGGCGCTATAAATTAATTTATCGGTTAATGACGAAAGGGATTCTCGCAAATTGGCGGGCTTTTCTGGGAGTTTGAGATTCCTAAATCTGTGGGATTTGGTGGCGGTGGGAGGTGGCGCGGAGACTGAAGCAGAGCTCAGAGTTACGTGTTGGATTAACGTCGCCATTATGCTGTTCACAATCATGCACGGAAGATGTTTGATAATATGACAAATTAATTGTATAAAAGATTTTAATTTAAATACTTAAATTAATTTTAAGAAAAAAGGAATTCTAATAATAAAAAATTGAAGAATAAATTGCTTTTGATAATTATTAACTCCTTATATTATTTCCCCAAAAATTATATTCCCATCATCCCACTAGAAAGTTAGAAACGATATGTTTCTTTTAAGTACGAAAATCAAGAAAATAGTGTTATATGATATAGATAATCCACATAATTTTTGTCATTTTAAGAAACCTGTTATTTGTAATGGATGTCCCCATAAGAAAAAGTTTAATTTCTAATGGAACGGAATGAATGTATTTCTTTTCCATGAAAAGAAAGACCCATAACCGCCACCGTATTTCACTAGGTAGGAATCGCTTTCGTGCAATAGTCTACAGATTACACAAAAAATATAAACTAACTAACAAACAACACTTAACACATCAATGTAATTCGAATCCGTAACCTTCGGCCCGGGATTGGGAAGGAGCAATTGAAATATTAAGGTCTGAAATAATCTCAATCTGCAAAAAGTAAACATAAAAACGCTAAAGAAGATTAAGGCATGTATATATATATATATACACGAACCCACAAAAGGAGTTGTACAAATCATTCCACAGCAAAAAGTGGAGCAGGGAGGGAGAGCAAGACTCTCTCTCTCTCTTCCTCCATTGATAGTAACATTAGCAGAGACATACAAAAACACTTGTATATATCATCATATACTGTACAACACATAATCTTACACACCCACCAAACCAAACTCTCTCTCTCCTTCTTCCAAAATCCCACCCTCCGAGCTTCGCCCTAATCCTCACGACGAGCTCGTTCTCATTCTTGCAGGCCGGCTTTTGCCATATTCGTCTTGATAAAACTTGGTTCGCTTTCTCCAACTACAAAACACCGCCCTCCTGCTCGTGTAGTCGCTCCAACCGATGAACAAAGCCACCGATGCCACTACTGTCGTCAGCCATGGCTCTGGTTCATCATCACGGATCTCAAGCTTTCGTCCGGTAACGCCCAAGAAAGTAAGTGCCCTCCCGAGTCGCCACTCAGTAGGTGTTTTAGGTCGGTCGAGAGATGAAGGGACGTAACAGAGAATTTGTGCGATTTTAATACCTTGTGTAGGATAAGGCGGTACTCGGGTACTTTGGCTCCGAGGCCTAGGCCGGCTCGCGGGCTCATGTTTTGCTTGGTTTGGGACGACTCTTCGCTCGAGGAGTGGACCATTTTCCATACTTTAACCGCGCCGCTCTGGTGGCCGGAGGCGTACCAGTATGTGTCTTGCCAGTCGGAATAAGTGGAGCCGGTGAGCGAAAGAATGGAGTCCGACGGGAGTTGGGAGGTGTTCACCACTGCTAGGCAGTCGCCGTTGATGCTCCAGATAGCGAGCATTACGCCGGCCGCGGTCGCGATTTCTCCGGTTAGATCATTCACGTAGACGGCCGTGACCGGTGAGGGGAACTCCGGTAGCTGCCGGATGAAAGCCAAGGAACTGAGATCCCATATGATAACGGTGCAGTCGTCGGAGCCACTCACGATCATCATGTAAGGCTGGCTGACACGGAGGCACGTGATTTTACCGGTGTGGCCGCAGAGAGCCTTCTCCAAGTGTAGATGCTGGAGGGAACGAGGGCCGTCTTTTCCGATCCTCCAAACGCATACCAAGCCATCGTCCCCTCCGGTAACCAAGATTTGCCCGTCGTGGCTTGCGCTCACACATTGGATTTGATTACCTCCATGGAGATTCTCATGAGTCGAAAGAAGCCTATCTTGATCGTAAGTCACGAACCTCAAACTCCGATCCGGGAAACCCCATGCGACGTATTTAGTAAAAGTTCTTGGCTTTAGCAAGGTGTTCGGACCAGCCATGAGAATCTTGTCGCCTAGAGTCATGATTTGAGATATAGAGGACGGGTTCTTGCGGATCTCATGAGGGACGAGCAGGTTGGAGTGGCGGAGCGGATGAGGAAGATGCCTTCGATCCGTTCGTCTCTTGACATGAGGCTTCAGAAAGAGTTGCTTTGGTGTTTGCCCAAAGTGGTTGATCTGTGCTAGAATTGAAGCTTTCATGGCTGGATCCGTGACTGAATCAATATCGACACTGCCTTCGTATGTATAATGGTAGAAAACGTTAACGGCTTCCTCGGCAGCCTGCGAAACACACATCATAGGTTTAAAGAAGCAGAAATATGTATATAGACCATCAATGAGATAACAAGAAGTTTTAAACATATAAGGCCATGAAAGCTACGGTGTGTAATCATCAATGTTTAAAAATCTAGCTCGGTACGTATTTATGTGGTACTGCAGAACGTAGGAACCGATGTGGATCTATACTTGTATCGATGAGCCAATACGAATTAAAAGAATTAAAAGTTTATACCACCTACCTACTTTCTTGGAAAATACTAAAGTAACATCTATTAAAGTTTTATGCACTAACCAGTACACTTACATCCTTACACACGTAGCTCAATCGCAAAAAAGGCGATGGCATTTAAAAAGTTCTACCAAATTCATACAAAATATAAAGTTTATAAGAGATATATACATAAAGTTCATTCTTAATGGATAAAGATTTGGAAGATTATGTTGATAAAAAAGAACAGATTCAAGCCTAGAACGGGATTCGAATCGCAAGCATCTGAGTCGGGAATCTTTGACCAATGCATAAGCATTAGTGGCCAAGATCGATCATAGCTTTTGAATCGTTTTTCTAAGGAATGGATCATAGATGGGAATATTCATAGGAATCAATGGTAAAAGTATTAGTTCGTACGGTACACACCTTCCCTCTCTGTTTGAATCCGAAAATGAGGTCTATCCAATGATGTAGATGCTCTGAAACATAAGCAGACTCCAAAGCTTCCCTATGCTTCTTGATGAACTCCCTAGTACTGCCCTTGGCCCATGGCGGCAAGGCAACGTCACCAACCTAGTAAAAGATTATTATTATCCATCAGCAAACTCAAACATAAAGAAATATAGGAGAATGGGCTAATTATTGAAAAACCAACTTGAATTGGTTAGATAACTCCGACAAACCTTCTCTCCTGATTGTTTCTCACCCAAGTCAAGGTTGAACTTGTTTTCCAAGAATTCGGGCATATAGAAGAATTCCGGGATTAGTTCCTTGACATCAGAAGTGTTGCCTTTCCCAGCAGCACTATACCACGTATCGCCTATACTATTGAAAAGGCGATCAGCGTGATCAAACTGCCCGCCCTGCAGCTTTTGGTTCTCCATACTGAAGGGAGGCAGGCGTAAGAGGTAGAAGAGAACAATCCCAGCGCTTGAATAATGAGAACCGTAATGGAATTTGGGGACCTCCGGATCATCCCAGCTATCGTATCTGTATTCAAGAGAGAGCATATTAGAAAAAATTACATGATAAAAATAGGGAGCAACGAATTAATTAAGAATTCGAGAATCATCTACCTCTTGCGGAACTCCTCTTCTCCCTCTAATGTTTGGCATCCCATTGGTTTATCGAGTTTCCGGAAGGTTTTTGGATCGGAGAAATTAAGATTTTCGCTCTCATAGTCTGCCAGCACCCAAGGGAATACGGGATACTGCGTAAGATCGCTGTATCCGCGGCCTGCCAGCGTGTTGAGATGCATAATATACTGAAAATTGCTGATTTCTCCATTTTGCCACCTCTTGGAGAATGATTTTGCCATAACCTTGAAAAGACGGCTGCCTTCGTTGCTTTCTTGTTTTGTTGAGCCAGAGATTGTGGAATCTAACCTGCAAAATGTGAATAGCATATCTGTTAGCACAAATCTTGTTATCAAGAAAACCAAGAACTTGAAAAAGCATCATTAGCAACTGTTACCATCGATATGTTTAAGTAATACTGTCCCCTTCCCAACAATACCGTCTTATATTTCTGATTGGGCCGTCCCAATAATACTATCTTGTTTCCCGAAAAGGAATTAAAATAACAATTAAAATCCCTAAAAATCAAGAGGGCCAACCTCATTTTACACACACAAGTCAAGCTTCTTACTCTCCGTGCCGAAAAGAAACAAGAAGATATTATTGGACGGATGGGGTATTATTTATTTATTTCAAGCAGTGACATTAACCAATAAGGAGAATTAAGAAAAGCCAGAAAAAAACTCAAAAACTTACATGCTGTTCCTAGGTAGATTCATGGCCACCAAATTCTTGAAAACTTCTTCTCTTTCTTTTTTGTGGAAAACCAGAAGGTCATTGCAACCATCCATGCTGAATATCTCAATAGCAACAGGGCGAAGCTGATAATCGCGCTTTAGAAGCTCGTGGACGCTGTCGAGCTTCCATATATGCCAAAGATGAGGCACATTACCAATACTCCCCACTTTCTCCTTACCCCAAGCACCACCATTGTATGCCCAGGCTCTAGCTCCAGAATGGGTTTTTACTGTGGCACTCCATGACAAAGTCGATTTCGAATGAGAATCCATGCTAAGAGAAAAATCTTTCTTGACACCCAAAGCCTGATCAATGACGGAGAGGTCGTCTTCGCTATCTTTTTCACTTATACAGCCGGAATCATCGATGTAGAAATTCTCTATGATATAAAGAGAGAATTCTCCGATGAGAAATATACCGTCATGTTTGTCAAGACCTACGACCCTCTCGCAGTTATACTTGTACTTGATTCTTTCGAAAGGTTCCAGATAAGGTCTGATCAAGTACTCACCGTTATCATGTAGTTCTTTATCTAATTTTCCCTCTGCCATTCTGGTTTCGCCAATTCTTGCCGAAGATCCTACCTCGGACTTTCCTAGAACACTTTCAGCTCTTTGGGTGGATGCAGTCGATTTCATGCCAAAGTCGGTAGCTGAATGCAGACTTGCATCGTTTATACTACTCTCTTGATCATCATTCCAGCCAATTCCAGAAAAAGCTATATCCCTTGCATCTTCGGATTCTCTCAAAGTTGATGCATCATATAGTTCAGAACTAAAAGATTCATCATTTGGCTTGGCAGCTAATAGATTAAAAAAGTTATCCGATTCAGTGGAGGCACGATCTTCATCTTCGATTTTCTCCTTGTGCGTCTCTCCTTCACCTATCAGAAATTGTCCATTCAGAACATTTTCAATTGTGTCGATCTTCAGCTTACACCGTTCAAGCTTTTTCCTCATCCTATATGGACCTTCAATGGGGCAAAGAGACCACTCGGGCTCCTCTTCATTGATAGAAGATTTGCTGATCGGCAATATTCCTCGCTCGTGCACAAGCTGTTGGAGATGAGTTTGCCACTCACTTTCCGCATGAAGCACCCATCCGTACTTATCCTGCCGGACAACACGCAATTCAGTAGCCATGGCATCACGAACCAATTCAAGTCCGATTCTACGTTCATTCACCTGCTCCCAATGTCTATGCTCCAGTTTTTGTATGTCCCTTGATTTTTTCACAAATTGACTCTTTCTATGGCTATCAATGTTCTTTATCTTAAATCCAGGAAACTTTGCTGACCCTGCTATCGACTGCGCCCACATAATGGCAGCGGACTGTTCCAACACTTTATTAACAACTGGTTCAGAAATATGAAACCACTCAAGAAAAACAGACAAGTTTCCAGTCAAAAGCTTATCAAAACCACCATGTAAAACGTTCAGCGAAGGCCCCTGGTTAGGTTTAGTAACGAAAAAATCTTCAAGTGCAGCCCTTCTATGTACCAAAAGATACTTGAGAATATCAACAGCTGCATTCAGCACATTCTGTCTTTGATCCTGGAGAAGGGATATTAAATTTATACAAAGGCAGCAATTAAGTTCTATATCAATATTACTGGGGCAAAATATTATTCGCATGTGAGCAACCAGTAACTGCAACACTGACAAAATATCGACCCCTTCTTCCTCTGGTGAAGGGTTAGTGAGCAATCTTTTCTTGGGCTCATTCAGCAAACCCAGACGCGAAAGAAGGTCATCTTCCCCTATGGTTAATAAGAATGATGGAAGGAAACAGAACTGTATCATACGATTTGTACTCCTGAAGAGCTTCTGTATATAAGGCTCAAGTTGTCTGCTTCCTCTCGCAATAGAAAGTATTCCTTTGCCGCCTGCTGGTGTTTCTTCAATCCGGCCATCTTTATTTGCCAATTGCAACATGGACAACAAGAACTCCAGAGTCTTCAGTACAGCAGCAGGCTGAGGAAAAGCTCCCATATAGACACGATCAACTATTGCCGGGGCCAGTAACTCCAAGTTCGAGGACCACTTGGTCTTATCTAACTTCTTCTCATCTTCCTCATCATCACGTAAGAGACGTCTCTCAAGAAAGTTCATGAATCTAGCAAGGCATAACCCCTGGAAAACTAAAACAGACTCAACATCAGCATGTAGGGGTACACATTCCAGCACAGACTCAACAACTGGAGTAGCTCTCATTTGCTCAGTGACAAAATCAGAAAGAACTTCTGCTATAAAATCTAGAACTGCAGTGGCACCAGCAGAACATGGACCACCTCCATAGCCACAGTCATCCACTTCCAGTAGAAGCTTTGGAGTGATTGCAAACACGTTGGAATCAGGTTGAGTCTGATCAGCAGACTTGAAATCTGAAGTGAAACTGGTATCATTCAATGACGCAGAAGAGTCCATGGATCGAGTTGAGACTGATTGCGGTTTTAGATCATTCCGATTGGAACCCCCAAGCCACGATGTCAAAGCTACAACTGGAGACGAAGATGAAGTCGGTGAGATCCTGGAATTAGATTTCTCGGACAAAACAGGAGATCCCAGCATATTGAAAGACAACGAACTCTGTGTATCATTTTGATGAACGGGATCTGATGTGCTTTTTGTATCATGAAAATCTTTACTACCAGAAGTGGCATGGGATGCCTGCTCAACTGCTTCAACATCAAAATTCTTCACAGCTTGTGTGTTTTCTTTCACTGGTTTGTCCTGTGTCTCCACATTAGCAAAATCTGGTTTCTCACTAGCCGCGTTGTCTTGGAAAATAGGAATATCATCTGAACTAGCACTAACATTCCCCTGAGCAAAGCTCCCTATACTGATAGAGGTCTTTGCTGAAAGCTCATTTTCATGAGGCAAGCTAGAGAAAGTATTGTGGGAGCTACTGCTATCTTCAACATCATTCAAATTCTTGTCTTCAGCTTTGACTGAGAGTTCTTTCGTGATCCTCACAGCATTTGCAGCCCTGGATTAACAAAGAGAAACTTAGTTAATCAAAATAAACTAACCACAGCAAACATAAGTTAATGAACTCATAAGAAACATTCATCGGACGTAATTAATAGCTCGATACTATTACGGTGTTAGGTATGAAATATGTGGAGACCTGATGCAGGAAAGATAGAGATCGATACAGCTTTCAAGAAACTCCGTACGTCTGCAGACAGCAGAAAAAGGAGGACACATTTTCGCAAGATCAACCATAAATCTGAGAACTGATGTGGCAGCAGCAGGGGCTGATGCCTCTCCACCCATCAATCGAGCAGCATAAGTTTTGTGCATGAGAGCTTCACCTTGGAGCTCCCCAGACATGTCTACACTCTCCTCTATGAGTTCTGCTACAAGGCTAGCACCAACTTGAGAAAGATTACCAGTTTGATAAGCAATCATTGATTGCATGCATAACCTATCAAACGTTGATTTTGCCATAGCAATAACGGATTCCAGAAGTTCTACAAATCTCAACTCCACATGGCTACTGTTGCTTGGCATGAGTGCATGAAAATCAAGCATGCGGACTTCTGGTAATCTTGGATATACAGGCTTCCCAAATATCAGACAAAATAAAATGTAATATATATCAGGAGAATCGTAGAAACTTGGAACCACCCTTGCCAAACCATGATAACCTCCATTTGAGCGAAATCTAAGTGTGAATGTAGGAGAAGATGCCAAGCACACACCCAGAAGAGTCATGATCCACCTCATGCTGGTGGGATGAACAGCCTCGTCAAGGAAAAAAGTGATTAATTTTGAAGAAACATTTTTATGCCATTGCTCGAGTAGCTCCTCTGATTGAATGGTCACCTGAAGATCAATTAGCATCTCAAGTAACATATTTCTTACAATAATATGCTTCCCCATTGCTTCTCGTGTAATATGATCACGAGATGTTAGTTCAGGAGGATCAAATGTCATAATTACAAACCTGACAACTAGCTCCAACTCAGAAGGAAGAAATCCGTCCTCCAAAATGACACCTAGCAACACAACTAATTTTTCTAAGACTGGCACTTCAACATCGCCCCTCTGCAGGGTAACGAGCAAATGCTGAACAAGATTAATTCTGCGGAGGATTGTCAGATTGTGATTTCGGTACCAGTGCATGGAGACAAGATGCTCAAGAAATCCAAGTAAAGAAATTTGAATTGGGACTGGAGATCTCACCCAAAGGGTCCAATCCAACAACACGTGCTCAACCATATCAGCATTAGACAGTACAATGCAATTAGATGTCTCTGTCTGGATATCTGTAGTTTCCAACTCTGACATATGACTAAATGAATCTTTTGTAGCAGAAAAATCATCCATATCCCCTGGAGACCCAACTGATGAAAATTCATCACGAAACCTCAATAAACCAATATCCTCAAAGCTGGATTCATTAATTGTGGCTGCGGGTGACATATTGGTATGCATTGTTTCAGCTTTTTTGGGTTCAGAGAATGAAGCCTCACATGCGGCAATTTGGAAAAAGATCTCAAGTGAATGCATGTCAAACAATGACATTCTGCGGTGAAGAAAAAGAGCTAGCAAGTGGTATCCTCGGTAATCCTGCATGTCTCTAACATTCTGAGGATTCTGATGAAGCGCACATGCAAGAAGAGTCAAAGACATGTGAAGCATGTCCCTTGTTTCAGCAGCTTCAACGAGTGCAAGTACAACAGTCATTCCACCAATAGGGCGTATTGTATCCCCAATGACACATTGCTTACAAACATAAATATCTCCAAGAAGTCGGCCAAAACGAGGTATCCCTGGAGAAATTCCACAAAAAAAAATGAAACAACATCATAAGAACTAAGAATAATACAATTAGGTAAGCAGTACTATGGTACGTAACGTGCATATATTAAGAAATACATAGACAATATCTCATTTACAGTATGATCCAATGATACCAATTCACTCACCCCCAATAGGAGAAGCAGCAACTGAGAGAGGATCAACTAGATTGAGCATAGATAAGCTTCCAGATGCTCGGAACATTTCTGTACTAGTTCCATCAAAAGCAAATATTAATTTTTTCCCCCACAAGTGCAGTGATAGGTTTCCTAGTTTATCAGAATCCCAAACAATTCCACTATGATCCACTTTAGAGGTCCCTTGTCTGGTAGCACTCTCAGGCCTTTGCATATTCGAGGTCAAAGGATCTGTGTCTAAAGAATCTAAAATAGCCATACTCCCCCCTCCACATGCCTGATTTGGAACAAATTGCAACAGGTTGTTATCCTGGAAGAGCCCTCTGTATCCCCTTCCAAGAATGTACATAAAACATATGGAACCTGGTGAGAGCACCTCTTCGAAAAGGTAGCAAGATCTGAGTTTCCATGACAAATCACTAACCTTTGTACATGAAAATGGTGTTCCAATAGTCACCTGTAGAGGCTTCCCTGCAGGTGAGGGAGAGTATCCAAGTTTCCCAGTGTGCCTTAATTTTCCGTTGACATACACATAAGCTACACTAGCTTGAAACAGTCCAGCTAAAGCATTCGGTTTGCTATGTACAACTGCAAGATGATGCCACCTACCCTCCTCCATATCTAGCCCAGTGAAAGTCAAGGAAGAAGTGTTACTTGTTGAAAGAGTTAGAAGTCCATCATCCTGCAGAAGTAGTTCTGCATAAAAAGGATTTCCGTTTTCTACAGCCCCAACAGAGAATAGTCGAAGAACATGGGCTCCAAGTTGCTGTCCAATTGACGAGCTACGCCTTCTCGAATATCCAGCTTTAGGAGGTTCAGTCTCCCTTGCTGACGATTTTAGAAGATTCCGGAATTGAAACCAACAAACAAAAGAATAACCAGCAGCAGGAGGCCATGACCTTTCCCCTAATGGCACTTGAATGGAAGCATGTCCATTCTTGCTCATGTCCAACTCCACAAAAGGTGCAAGAGATACATCATCAGAGCCCATATCCTCTAAGAGGATCAATCTCTCCATCATTTCAACAAGACAACGACCGGAACTTGAGACTTTCATTTGAAAGATATACCTGATAAGGGTTCTTAATTCTGGAACAGATAGCCTGTCAATCAAAATTTTGTATCCACAGATTAAAGTGTGTTAAATAAATGGCAGAAAATATATGGACATAAAATCGCGTCCAAACTATTAATTGTTATGTACCTATAGGCACCAAGAATTTCGACAATCTTCAAAGCATGAGTAACAAAAGGAGAAACACTTGAAATGAAGGGGTAAATAGTCTCCAAAAGAAGTTGCACACAACCTAGCAGCAGAGGAATAAATATTATCACATGTGATCAATACAGTGAACATAATGAACAGAAACTTGATTGAGCAAATTCGCACCTACAGATGTGAGATTTTCTTTATTAAAGGAGCTACCACAAGCAAGCTTTTCAATAAGGTTGAGCAATTCAAGTTGCACCTTTGGAGTGAACATCAATAAAGCGCGTATTAGCACTCTGATAGCAGCAGCATTGTACACACGTTCCTTGTCAGGTACAAAAGAACCTGATGGTGTGACCAAAAGAAAACTAGCAGATTCATTTTGATTATCGGGAGTCACTGCTGTAGCATCTGATGTTAGAAATGGTGGAAGAACTAACTCGACAGCAAGTTCCAGAAACAATTGAATGACTTGGCGTTCATATTCAACACATATTAGTCCAGAATCACATAGAAGATCAGAAAAGGTATGTGAAGCCAGTAGTGAGTGCAGTTTTATCCGGTTCACAGAATTATCACAAACTCCTGCTGTCATCACACGCATCATATATGTAAACACCTTAGCGCTCATAGAAATTGATGGCTGGTTTTTCTGTTCTTCATCACTCTGGAAAGAATGAAGTATGGTAAATAAAAGAGAAAATCCTGTTGCTTCACCAAAAACCCTCCGAGCCGAGCCATTAACTCCTAATATGCGCCATAAGGCTCCAAAAGCATCACATTTTGCATCATCTTGAAGTGTGTATTGGGATCCCGAATCACTGGTAACCATTCCACTTTTTAAAATTTCAACCAGAATACCCAATTCTTCAGGATGAGCCTGAAAAATAGGAAAAAGAAAATGGATTTAACACAGTAGACTGTGCTAATTAAAAGAAACGGCACATTGGTTCCTTGAAAAAATAGAACACAAGAACTTAATCATAAAATGGATTTAGTTGGATGATACAATGGTTTATTGCAAGCATAAAGTAGAAATTATTTGTTGCATCATGACCTCAACAATATCAAATAAATAACCAAGAGGCCAATAAACTATCAGAAACTTTTTCCGCATGCATCGACTATCTCAATAAACCGAGTACAATCCTGGCTCAACAGAAGGCAAAGCAAACCATAGTGATTTCAACAGTGTCAAAATGTACTGATAGATATACAGTCCACCTAATGGAGATAACTCTACGTGACCCGCGTACTAATCTGTGTGGTTAACATGGATATAAGGAAATTTTCCTTGCACTCGGTAACCACTTCAAATAATAACATGATACAAGGATGCAAAAGATGTGTCTGATGCCATCATTTTACACAAAAGCTAGCAAATCAAACTTAAGGCACCAAAATATATTTCCAGACCTGAGAATACTTTAGATTATTACACAACACAATTAACATATTAAAACATTACAAATCAACGTGGAGAAGAAAAATGTATATCATCTAACTTTCGTCATAGCTAAACATCTTTATCGAAAATTTAAAACCGGGTCATTATGGTAGTAACGGTTAGAAAGAAGTAATAAAGAAAGATACTTTTCTCACCTGTTTGACATCCTCGATAATCAAACATGTCAACACCCGAATGGCACCAGAACGATGTACATCAGACGCCAAAAGTGGAAGTATAATAGAGACACCATTAGCAGAACGAAATGATCCTTGATTAGCTTCTGATTTCTTCAGTAAAGAGACTAAACAATCCCATGCGGTTGAGATTGTTCCGTCTACTTCAAAAAGAGGGAATTTCCCAGAACCAGATTCTAAGAGTTTTGGAGAAGAAAGAATTGCACCCTTGCTGTCCAAGTGCTTCTTGAAGCTGCTAGGGCTGGTTTTCCTCTCCAATCGACCATGGTGGTCGGTGAGCTGCTCGGTCCCTAGAAGAAATTTGTGCTGCTTCAGATCATCTAATAGAAACTCCAGCATACCAAGTTCTCTTAGTATTTTCTTGTACTGCTGATCAAATGATAAGAGTTTCACGAGAAACGACAGAATTGTATGATTCAGTTCAGCAGATTTTTGTTGCTGCAATAAGCAGCAGAGTGAAAGCAACTCTTGTTCAGGGATGATATTCACAACAGTAACTGCATATTCAAGAACTTTCAAGATTATCTCTTGTAAAGACAAAGGAAAACCAGCCATATTTTGGATCAATAAAGGCACGGTTCTCAATTGCTGACACAACTGATAGTTTTCAGGATGACTTGAGAACATCTTAAAAATTCTATTCAATACTTCTGCCTGCAGTTCTGTACTTTCTGCTTTAATTAACATGTCCTGCAGCATTTGTACAGCTTCTAGATCTCTGACTTTTCCACCATCCTTCTCCCAAATGTCATCAAATATTCGGTCACTGGATGATGTACGGCTTCTGCCATGCCCATTACGCTTTAAATTAGAAGCATCTGAGGGGCCTACCTGGGCAAAATTAAGAATGACATCAAGAAGCCTACAAAGCGTTGGAGAGAGACTGCGTGGTGAGTTGTTTCCTCCTATGACTTCATTTGAGTTTCCTGCTGCATGTAAACTGTCTGAAGCGGAATTGTCATATAGTGAGGAGAAAGCCTGGCCACCTCTAAATTTAGACAGAGTCAAGGCAAAGTGAACCAGATACTGATAGCCATGAGCGTTATGAATATCCTCTCTGAGCCTTGTACCACCAGCCTCTACATAAAAAATTGAAGAAAATTAACATAACATCTATTAAGCAGCCTCATATCTGGGAGAGAATCCACTATGTCAAGTTCGGTCCACCACACTTCAAACTCAAGGATACTAAGTAAAGCAAGACAAAGTGTCAAACACAACAAGTTTTGGGTAATTTGATAATCACAGACTTTCAGTTAAGAAGAAAAGAATTTCAAGTTCCTTTGAGTTCATAAGGAAATATATGCAACTTTACCAGGTCTGTAGGACAATTCAACACATTCAAGAAGCAAGTCCACAATGCCCATTGTGTAGGCCGGATCACCACAATCCTGGTTGAATTCCTTCACAGCCATTAGAAGCACTTTAATCTGCCAAAAAGAAAGACAAGAAGTGGCTTTATAATCAAAGATAGATTATATTTTTTCTTAGGGAAACAATTTAAAAAAAGTGATTCAAAAGTTAACAAGAAAGAACAACATCTGAGAATGAAAGCTTTGCTTTTCACATGTATACCCACTTTACCACAAAAAGGTTGGTAACTGTAGCCCATCTTAATTGGCAACAGCAATTGTGCTAGACATATTGGCAAATTAGGTATAATTTGCAGGGAAAGTATCAAAATCTAGTCAAAGATTTGAACAATTTCTTGTGTTAAGGGAGTTAGGCTGTATATTTGCATTAGTCTTAGGTGGTAGCTTATCGAGATATACATCTCTAGTTCTCATAAACAACCAAATATCAGAATTATCTGATATCCAAAGATAAGTCTTATTCTTGACTTGAACAATACAGATTGTGCCAGGCAACCATTTATTGGTTTGTTGCCATTTGCTGTCATTTTACAAGAGAGAAAGGCACACCTATTAACTATAAAAGTAGAATAATAATGCCAAATCAGAATTTTCTGTGATCTATATAGAACAGAGGCGTCAAGATTCCACTTTATGCTGATGGGAGGAACACACCTAAGCTTTGACTCACATCTAGGAGTCCATATGAAACTGGCACCAGAATGATAAAGATTAAATGGTTAACTCAAAGTAACTAAATTAAGAGAATCATTCCTTAGTAACTGAAGAGGGGGTCTAGAAAGAGGTAATTTTCATGTTTTCTAGCTAAAACGAAAGAGGAATATTTCCAAGGGTAAAACAGATGACACCCTCTAAGGTCTTATTACTTTGATGATTCCAAACACATATGATTGGCAATGAAAAAAGATATGGTGTTTGCATCCTAAGAATAAAATGTGTTCAAATCTTTATACCAGATGATGCTTGCGTATATACTTGGCAGTGCAACCGCTGTCATTAACCAAAAGAAGAGTAAGGATCTGCATAATAAGCCAGCAAGCTATCAGTTGACCAATTCGAGGGAAAATGAACTCAAGTTTCGAGATGTTTTATGTACAAAGATGAGCCATTATTCCAACATCATATGAACTTTTCTGTTACCTGCATGGCATGTCTGTGAAGCTGGATGGTATGCAGAGGAACTAAACCTTCTTTGAATTGAGAGAAGACGACCAAAGAACCATTGGCAACCATGTTAAACAGTAACTGGAGTGAATTATCTTCTATCAGACTTTGAGCAGCTGAAGGATGGCTAGCCAATGCTTTCATAATATGTATAACACTGCCTTCAACCTGATAAGAGATACAACATTGGTAACAATTTTCAAATAATAGACCCAAGGTCGCTGTCATTTGAGCAACTAACAATATCACAACCAGGAAAACGATTCCTCAGTAAGCAGAAATTTTCTGATTATAATTTCATACATAAAGTAACTGAAAAAAATCACACCGGATACTAGGCATCAGACTTTATAAAAAATAACCGCAGTATATAGCAAGGGGCATTCACTGCATAATATATATAAATCACGTCATCAATAATGTTATAAGAATATGATAATCAACAAATAAACGTGTAGATAAGTGGAAGAAATATGTGTTCTACAAATTTAATACAGCAAAAGCAAACTAAAGCACTGAAATGAAAAGCAATCACATTGGTGATTCAAGCCCTGAAGGTGGAACAAGAGTGGCTGTCATGGTGAAGCTCTGTAACATCAGGGGAAAAAAGTATTTTTATATAAAGTATGTCAACTCCAGACTCTAACTCACAACTACTCCAATCAGTTTGTGGATTGTCATTAATAATGAAAGTGGCGTTAAAGGGGTGTAAAACTTAGGGAAGTCAAAATAAGTACTTCTAGAACATGAAGGAGATAGTTGAGAGTTTCAAGATAATCAATCTGTCAGATGAAGAAGGGTATAAACCTTTAGTCAGCACCAATACAATCTGTAATAACACTTCTAGCATATTAAGACAGAAAATTATTGTAGTAGGTGCATGCCAAAGAAAAAGAAATAGTAAATCAGGTAGCTTAGCAGGTGCATGACAGAAAATAGTAAATTAAATATTTAAGAAAAACCACCTCAAGCTTGCGAGCAGGTCTGGTTTCATCATCATTTGTTTCGCTGAGAGTTGATAATTCTTCAGTATGACTTGGATCTTTCAAATGACTCCCACCATCAGGAGCAAGAAGAGCATTTAGGACATGAATGAGACAGCAAAAGATCCCAGAATCAAGAAATGATTGTTTATCAACTGGCTGCAATCACAAATTCATCAAAGATAAGTAACAAACAAGTCAAACTGATAGATTTATTGAGATAAGAAAGATCCATCATATATGGTTCAGCAGCAACATGAGGAAAAATTGTACCCCAACTATTCAAATATAACAACCTAATTTGCCATGTATAAAATCCCACAAATTCACATATTGGCTTTTCCAGATCAATGTCACAGATAGAAAGCATAACATACATGTATTGGTTTATTCAAAACTGATGAGATCCCATAAATTCGGGAATTTCGTAAGTATCCAAAAAATAATCTAAAATAGAGCATCAAAAAATAAATTAAAAGCCAAATACATATGGGTTAATGCACAAACCCCGGAGACAAGGACTTCCACTGCATGTAATAGATTTGCACCGGGTCTAATGCCATCCTGCAGAGAACTATGAGCATAAGTTGATCGTCGAACAAAATTTTCTGTACCTCAAATTAAAAGGGAACATAGAAACATCTGAGAACACCTTTATAGTTTCTGAGAAAAATAATAAAACTTTATCAGCTTCCAGAGCTCTTGTTTTACTGCTGAGCTTCAGCTTGTCTATATCGGTTACAAAAGCCCTTCCCACAACAAATGAAAAAATGTGTGTCTCTACCAACCTGCATTAGTTGCAACCCAGACATCAACTTTTAAGACCATTCTGACAAAAAAGTTATAAGTTTAAACAGCAAGAAAGAGAAAATTGTGAAGTAGATGTGCTTCCTGGGGATTAAAGATATTATAGTAGTGCATAAGAGAATGGTAGAAAGATGGAAAGGCAACAAAAGAGTACAATTCATTTCTCTGAAAACTATACAACAAATCTTTTTAGAAACTTGACAAATTTGAAGCAGATCAATATTTAGCATGTATTAGAGATTAAAAATGTGAATGCAGTTAATTGTATTATGAACATACATACAACGGAAATGAAATGAGGAAAAATTGCTCTTACATAGAAATCAATTCGGTAACATTTTTGTGTTCTCTCTCTAATCTACAAAAAATTTCTACAGTCCAAGTCAAGGCCTTTTCCTTGCCCTGAGACAGAAATTGTAAAGATGAATACATCAACAGCAGTAATTATTAGTTATTCCAGAAGCAATGCTTAATGAAACGCCAAAAGAGAACACTGAGACATACATACCTTTTCGGAATTACATGAACGGAACTCTTCCCAGCATCTCTTGAAATCCAATTCCAATTCTTCTTTGTCTCTGCTTTGAAGGATTTGCAAAGGACAATGGAAGAATTTGATCACTTTTTGTATTTAATAGCAACCCAAATAGTTAAAGCAACAATGTAAAGGCTCTGAAAAGATTAGCATAAATAATCCACAGTTTTATAGTTGCATATCTCAGTATAAGTGGAATACAAAATGAAGAAAAGCCTCCAAGAGGAAACAAATATATTTCTCATAATTTGGAACTTAAATTCCAGTTTTCGGTCAACTATTCATTCATCTAATGCCTTCTAAATCAAGTAAAGCCTTTACATTTAGAAGAACCCAAAATGAGAGGGATTAAACATCTCAAAGTTTCAGAATCAACAAATATATCCCCACACCAACCTTGTCCAAATGATAAATAAGAGTCTTCTAAGTTTGATTAAACGATTTAAGTGTCTTCAAGGAATTCATGACTCATGACTTCCATATCAGCACTCTTCTTTATGGACTCATGAAACATAATGTAGTGATTGTCACCACTAGTTGCACTCCGATGGAACCCGAGCGTCTTCACCAAAGATTCTATAGAATCCAATTTCCAACAAAACAATTCTAGTTTGGATGTGGGAAATCCATAACTACTTATTATGTCCAAAGAGTGAAAATACAAATATACTCGGCATTTAAGTATTCAACTTTTTGCGTTAAAACTGAAATTAGCTGAAGAGAATCCAACAATCAAGTGACAAATGTAAAGTGTAACTTATCTGCTACATATTCCTCAAGAATTCACATTATTCCTATTCTAAGTAATATAAAACTCAAGAATACATCAAAAGTTAAACATGCTCTTTGTCGAGCTAAAACTACTGCAGTCTAAAAGTTCAATGCATACTGCAAGGCTCGCATCTATTAAACTGTACAATGGAGTTCTCTATGGGATTAAACTCTCATTGGAAAAAAAAAAGGACATCTAACACATAACATATCCAATAAATCAATCTCTCTATCAAAGATTTCTAGCTTGATTCTACCACCGACGAGTAAAATCTATTCCCTCCGTTCCACTCCATTAGTCCAGTTTTCTTTTTTGGGCCGTTCCACTCCATTAGTCCACTTTCCTTTTTTAACTTAAAATAACACTCTTATATATTCTAGTGGACCCCACTACTTTAAACTTCTTTACACACAACAAACAACTTTCTTAATCTCCGTGCCGAAAAGAAAGTGGACTAATGGAGTGGAACGGAGGGAGTATTTGATAAATGATTCCGTAACCAAGCCGGTATTGGGTATAGCATTTCAAATTTACCATATCATTCGTTAGAATGTCTCGATCTATTTCCCCGAGACGTGTAGGTGTAGTGCAACAACTCTACCAATATAGTAATTTTTATCGACTAAGAAAATCATCATTTTTAATACATTATCAAGTGGTTATACTCGTCAACAAGAAAAACCCTCCAACAATATCCACTAAAGCCTCAACTCAAAATTCACATGGAAGCAATGTCAGAGAGTTAAAAAATAATCTGGTGTGATATTTTCAGCCGATCACAAGTTATTCTTATTCAACCAACAAGATTTCATATACTCCGGTCCTAGTCAATGTTTATCCCATTTCCCCAATTAAAATTTAGAACATAAATTTGACAAAAAAACTGCAAGACAAAGTGAAAGACTCGGTCAAAGTTCAAGAAAAAGATCGAACCTTGAAGCAAATGACCAGAACTCTGAGCTGGTCGGCGACAAATCGTTAGCATAGCTGCTGCTACTGCTGCTGATTCTATCTTTTGGAGACGCATCCGGAGTCTGTGGGGCCGACGCCGGAGGCTGGGAAAGACCAACTTTTTCCTTGAAGTCTTTAAGCAATGTTCCCCATTTCATCGTTTTGTTTCCACTCGATTTCCCGAACATAAGCGAGCAGATATCTCAACTATATGCTATGGATGATAAAGAAAATATATAGTATTAAATAACAGAGCTCTCTCTCTCATCCGTGAGCCCGAGATTTCAAATTTTCCCAAACATCAACAATCAGATCTCAAATCCCAACCCTTCTAGATTATGTCTAGAAGGATCTCCCAGCTCATCCCCAGATTTATTTACAACGAACAAGATTTAACAAAACGCGAAACGAAAATGTGATCAACTGGAGTCAAATTAGGGATTGCGAACAGCAGGATCCGTACATACGGCCGTGCCTATATAGTGGCTGTATGTATTCAACCTTCCTTCTAATCTCCAGAAAATAATCTAATCTACCTACGTAATCTACATGTATGGTTGATTAATCTCGGACGGGGTTGGGAGGGAGACGATAAAAATGCCAGTCAAACGATTTTCTTGTAGATTATCGAGGCGGTCTCCAATCTTGGATTTTGCCCTAGAAATTGGGAGTTGAAAAAGAAAAAGCTTGGAGCAAAAGAGGAGAAGAAAATAAATTGCAGCGTGTTTTTTCTCTATTGTTTTCGGACGGCCTCTCCGCGCCTTGTTTCTCGCTCTGTATCTATTTCTTCCTTTCTCTCTCTAGAAATATATACAGACAATACAATTATACATACACTATATTTTCCTTTTTTTTTTTCCTTTTTTTCTTAAACCCTTATTCCTAAAACTCGCGATATTCCACGTCGGATTCAGATCGACGTCCTAGAATTCCCCACGTGGCTTACGGAGATGCGATACTCACAACGTGATGGCCTGTTCTGTTACTTTTCCTTTCCTTTTTATTTATTGAGAAAATCTTTCTGTAAATATATAATGTAATAATAAGTAATACAGTTAAATCTCGATAAAATAATATTTCATAAATTAATAATCTTGTTAAAATAGTAATTTCTTTTGTTCCCGATATGAGTCAATACATTAAAATAATATTTGATAAAGTAATAACCTCATTAAATAAATATTTTTTCTCGATCCCAAGGTTATTACTTTATCGAGGTTTAACTGTACTAACAACGTTGTTGCAACAATTATGAAGATATTATTATTATTTTATTCAAAATAAATGTCAAATATGAGAATCCTATTACGGTAAAATAATTTATTACGGTTATATTATTATGCTTTATAAAATAAATAATCACAAAATATTTATTACACGTTATGACATACTAATAATATTATTTCCGTTTACGTGATGTCAATATATATGGAAAGTTATGATTATGAAAATCTTCATGTATCCATAATTACGAGATGTGATATTGAATTAGATTATTATTGATTTTGGAATCAAATTACTATCTTTGGATCATAATTTTGGGGGCCCAAAAAGTATTTTAGTGTTTTTTAAACTTTTTTTATAAATATAAAACAGAATATTATATAAACTATAGGTCATTAGTAATTATTTTTACTTTAAATGATTGATTTTAATGGCTCAATATTATAAATTGATTACATAATGATTTTTGACAATAAATTAAATAAACGGCAAAATAGTTATAAAATGTAGATATCTATAATTTTAATTTGTATGTTATGTAATTTATCTATGCATAAATTATTTAATGTATTCGACTGTTTTTAAAAAGTGGACTTGAACAATATATAACAAGAATCAACCATGAGTAATAATATCTTATAGAATTAAATTATATAATTAGAATATAAAGTAAATTTTTATATAACTTTCAATTCTATTTTTGATTTATTTTTCTTTATAATGATTCAAATTTGAGACTAATATAAGGGGCCGTTTGGTAAGAATTCGGGTATGGCAATGGTAATGAGTATGATAGTAGGATGATTGGGTATGGATATGAGTAATTCCTTTAATGATGTTTGGCATTTGCTAGTGAATGGGTATGATAACCAAATATGATGTTTGGTTGTATTTAGGCTTCAATGGGAATGAATAATTTTATATAAAAAAATTATGATAATTTTGTAAATATTCTAACGTGATAAATAATAATGATATGAGTCATGTTTTTTTATTTTGTGAAATTTAATACAATAATATTTTAATAAAAAGTACATTATCTTTTATTTGATTATTTACAAAAAAAATAATATAATATTTTAAAACATAATTGTAAAGATACTTTCTACATATTTTTACGATTAAATAACTTTAATAAAAAATAAAAACATTTTTATAAATCATGTTAAAATATTTTTATACAATAATGTTTATTATTTGACAAAATAAGTTTTATTTAATATTATTATGTTATTATATATTTTTATGAGATTAGTGTATTTACTTTTTATTAAATTAAAAACATTTTGATAAATTATGTTTAAATATTTTTAAATAATAATGTTTATTATTTGATAAATTTTAAGTTTTATTTATGTTTTTATAAAGTTATTTATTTCAAACATAAGTGTATATATTTTTTTATAAGAATATTTTTATATTCATGCTAAAATATTTCTAACTAATGATACTTGGTATTTATAAAATTGAAAATATATATTTATATCATTATTCTTATTAAATAATATTATAAAAATAAAATTCAATTTTAAAAAATAAAACATAAAATATAATTTTGATACCCATATGGGTATCAAAACTCATACCCACCAATCACTTGGGTATCAAAAAATCCATACCCATATGGGTTTGATGCCCATAGTAGGGTATCGATACCCACATACCAAACACGATATATGGGTATCAAACTCGGGTGATACCCATAATAGGGCAGGATACCCATGAACCAAACACCCCCTAAGGTTTTAAACTTTGCTCTAGTAATCCGTAGACTTCAAAAAGGAACAAATCAATTTGCATAACTGTTAGATTGAATTTGAATTTACTATCATAATATACCATTGTAAATACATATTTACTTCATTCCATTATTGTTGTCTTGTATTCATTTTCGGTTGTCCGTTATTGTTGTCTTGTTTATAAAAAAACATAATTTGTGAGCTACAATCATTTAAATTAATGAATCCACCACTTTAACACATCTTCATTCACTTTTTAAATTTTCGTGCCGAAAACAAATAAAACAACAATAATGAGACGGGGAGTATTATTTACTTCAATTAAAAATAATTTGATCGAGTTCTTAAATCACATCACGTGTTCGAGAAAAGGCACCTTTTTCTTGGTTCCTTTTATGCTAGGGGTAGGAGCACAGCACCTCCCACCCCCGGATTTTGACAAGTGTAAATCCATCTCCCAACTCAACTCTCTCACACCGTAGATGAATTTCACACTTACACTTGTCAAAATTTGGAGGTGGGAGCTGCTGTGCTCCCACCCCTAGCATAAAACAAATCCTTTTTCTTCACGCTATTATTCTTTTAGTTATTTTTTGTATTATTCTATTGCTTATTATATTATATTTGTATAATACATAGGAGTATTTTATAATATGCCTATGTATAATGTGTCTGGATTTCTTACCACTAGTCTAGGTAATTGATTATATGTCCTTTTTCAGTGTAGGTGTGTAGATAAGATTGAAAATAAACAAACTTACAATTGAAGCAAACCATTGTTTTTTTTTTCAACAATTAATTTTCATATTCAATTCATAAAATATTGAGATTTATGATTTATCCTCTATTTAAACAAATACTTTTCTTTTCCATAAAAACCGTGATGCAATATTACGAGTGATATATCATTTTAGTATTCATTTTCGAAATGGTTATTGATGAAATAAAGCATGAAATATAGTTAATTTATAATTTTAATACGAAGTTCAAATATTGGCGAATTAATGCATAAATTGTCGAATTTTTGCAATTGAAGACATGCATGGATCCCAATTTTTCCGATCATCGAAAAATTAAAAGAGCATTGTTTAACTGAGTTGGACGCACAGCTAGGCATGGCTGCCACATCTTTAAATTAAAACGGTGTTATTATGATGATAGGCCACACAAACTGCAACCTCATTAATTCATAACAACACTAACAAATAAAAGAACGACTCCTACCCAATTAATGAGAAAAACCATATAAATCTGACCGTAAATCAGAACAATGTCGTTTTTGTACCAATCTGGAGACTGGGTCAAGCTTTCAATTGCAAAAGTTAAAAATTTCGTACATTAATTCACCAATATTTGAAAATTGTATTAAAATTTAAATTTAATTATATTTTGTATTTTATTTCACCAAAAACCCTTTTCGATTATTGAAATTTAACTAGGACTTGTAAAAATGAAGTAGCTTGCAAAGTCAATCAATGTCCATATCCACAACACACAAAGGCAAGATTGCTAATGTAAGAAGATGAGTATGACCCACTAACCATGCAAGAAGCCAAGAAGTTTCCCTAGTAATGATGTTGTCATCAAACAACTCAAAATATGGGAGATCTAGTCAATTTAATACACCCACAAGTCCTCTCGTTTCTTTATTACCAAGTGATGATGTGAGGTTAGGTGGGAACTAGTCTTGTTCTAAGCAAAAACTAGAACCTTAATTGTCAACCATGATATTTATTTCGTAGGTTTCACATCTTGCCATTACTGATCTTGGCAGCCAACAGAATTGGGACATTTTTTGGGGTCTTGCCTCGCAAGTATGTGATATGTTTCAAGTCATTTTCAAGATAAGTGTGGCTCATTGGATCCTAATGCGTTTAATCGTATGAATTATTTAGCGAACACTTCAGATAGTGGTTACGGATTTCATTAAGTACTGATTCGAGAATGTATTTTAAAATTAATTGATTTTAATTAAGGGTGTGTTTGCAATAGCTTAATTTAAGCAATCATCTGTTTTTTGACCACATAAGCAATTTGTTAATGTTTGCAAAACCCACTTTCTGCATTTGCAGTAAAATTAAGTAGTTATTGAGATTTTTTTGTGATTAAAACACCATAATTTTTGGATTAAAAATAATTATTTTCAGTTTCAGCAAAAACAAATACGAATGCTTATAATAAACAATTGCAAACACACCCTAAATAGAGTGAGTTTTAGTATTATAATACAGGGTGAGCGTGTGACCATTACACCCGGACCAATACATATTCTACATATATTTTTGAGAAAATATTTTTTGCCTCTTGAAAAAAGCATATATATGTACCACCCAAAAAAATAAATTCTAAATTTAACCCGGTATTGTAAATCTTGAAAGTAGTATCGTTATACAGTTAAACCTCAATAAAGTAATAACCTTGAGATTGAAAGAAAATATTCATTTATTAAGGTTATTACTTTATCGGATATTATTTTAATGCATTAACTTATGTCGAGATCGGAATAAATTATTATCTAAGCGAGATTATTACTCTATCGAATATTACTTTATCGAGGGTTAACTATACTACCAATAATATAATCTATTAAGATAAAATAGTAGCTATGGGTAATTTGTAGGATTCTGCTTAAATATGCACTACTAGTTAGATTTGACAATTTGAATTGGTCTCAAATTTAAGGTTTTTCCAAAATTTGACAATTCTTTTCGGATTATGGAAAACTTATGGCGTCTACCTAGTCATCCGTGACAACGGGTGTCAACCATTATCATTATTATTATGAAACACTCTATCCGTCCTATCTGACTTGTTTTTTTTTTTTTTTTATTCTACTTGACTTGTTTTGTTTCCTTAAAACGAAAATAATGACTATACAAACTCTCACTTTTTCATTATTAGACCTATATTTTTACACACAATCATCTATTATTCTAAACACAACCACTCACTCATCTTAATCTTCATGCCGAAAAGAAACAAGACAAATCTAGCGGGACGGAGGGAGTATGAGGTATGAATTGTGAGAGAGGTAATTTTTTCCTTAAAATTAATTGAGATATATTAGGTATAAATTGTGACTTGTGAGCTAGGTAATTTTTTTCTTTAATTATCCTCCATAACGGATATATTGTGATATATATATAAGGTATAAATTATGATATGGGTAATTTTTTTCCTTTACTTATCTACTTCAACGGATATATTATGTGATATGTAATGTATAACTATAAATTGTGAATTGTGAGGTAGGTATTTTTTTTTTCATTAATTATCCAACATGACGGATATATTTTGATATCAATTTATAACTTATAAGGTATAAATTGTGGGATATATAATTTTTCCCATTAATTATCTACTGTAATTGATATTTTTTATATGGTTTAGTACTCCCTCCATTAGTTTCATTTTCTTTTTTAGTTGTCCCACTTCATTAATCTTATTTCCTTTTTAAATTAAAATACTCCTCTAACATATTCAAAGTATCCCAACTTTATCTTATTTTACATAAAAAAAAAGTTAATTTTCTTAATCTCCGTGCCGAAAAGAAAATGAGACCAATGAAGTGGGACGGAGGGAGTATATTATTTCGAATCGTTCAAAAGATATTGTTCAATTTCTCTTTTTAGCAAATTATTGTATATAATTTTTTTGTGAGATAGGTAATAATTATAATTAAAAATCAGGTAACGATTAAAGTGAACAAGATAATTTAGAGGATCGATCATATTATGAAAATAATCAGTTTGAATCTTTTGGGCATCATGACTGAAGGAGGGAGTGGGTGGGCCCACGCGGTTTGGAATATTGGGATTAATTTAACTTCAAACACGGGGTGGCGCGAAGATCACGCAGCGAATGTTTCATCAACGTTGAGCCATGGGCCCAATGGGCCCATTCATGGGTTAAAACAAAAATTGCTAATTACTCCCTCCGTCCCATTATTAGTGGCGCATTTCTTTTCGGTACGGGGAATTAAGGGAATATGTAATAAAGTATGAGAGATTAGTAGATAATAAAGTAGGAGAGAGAGATGAGTGTGATAATGAGAGTGTAGGAGAGAGAAGATGATAAAGTAGGAGAGAGAAATGAATATAGTAATGAAAGTAGATGATAAAGTAGGAGAGATAAGATGATAAAGTAGGAAAGAGAGTGGTAATTTTTTACCAATTTGGGACGTCGCCACTAATAGCGGGACATCCGAATTAGAAAAGGTGGCCACTAATAATGGGACGGAGGGAGTATTTTATTTAAATCCATTATTTTGGTGGTGAGTGGAAATTTGAATTTAAGAGATTCAAAATCTAGTTCTTGTTGCTTCCTTAAATGGCTGCCCGCCAACATAATTGACCAGCTAGAATTATAATACTCCCTCCGTCCCAATTATAATGTCCAATATTTCATTTTGGACTGTCCCAAATATAATGTTCAGTATTCTTTTTTTAGTAAATTATTTCACACAATTTTTTTGTAGGACTCACACCTTTATACATTTCTACTCACAACTAACAATTCTCTTTAAAAACCGTGCAAAAAGTAAAGTGGACATTAATATTGGGACGGAGAGAATATATCTTAATATTTTTTACTATTTTTATTTTAGTTGTGTTCAGCGTGACATTTAAGAAAAATGTATAGATTTATGTTAAAATAGGTGGAAAGTGTGTTAAAGTGAATGTGGTCTACTGTTTAGATTGATTGTGACCCACAAGTTATTTTTCTTTTTTGGGATAAAAACAATAATAGCGAAACAGTCGAAAAAATAAACTAAGAGAAAAACAACAGGAGAGAGAGAGAGAGTAATTTTTAATAATTTTTTTCTACGTGGCTCAAATCACGCACAATCTCAATTTTTTTTGTTTATTTCATCTCTGTTATAAACTAAATAGAATAAGAGAATAATAGAGAAGACGGAAAATAGATGTGTATTATTATGAGGGTGGAGACCTCTATTTATAGAGTACAAGATGGGCTCATGGGCTTTTAGGGTTTACATGGTCATCACAATATATGGTAAGTATATATATAAAATATATTTACAACACTCCCCCTTAATTGACCATTCCTAAAAGAAACTGCTGCCTCGTTAAAACCTTGCCAGAAAAACCCATTGGGATAAAAACTGGTCGAAGGAAAAAGAGTACAGCTGCTCCACCTCAATATAGTCATTCTTGATCCTTGAGTCGGCGCATATCGATCTTGTGTATCAACTTCTTGAATGTTGACGTTGGTAATGCCTTTGTAAAAGTATCCGCTAGGTTCTCACTCGAGCGAATTTGCTGGATGTTGATGCCCCACTCCTTTGGAGATCACGTGTTGCATTGGCTCTTTTATGAATCAATCTCAATGACTCATTTACTCGTGTGTTGCATTGGATGCCTCGTTAAAACCCTTGACTAAGAAAACCCTCTGGGGAAAAAACTTAGGAAGGAAAAAATAGTACAACCATTTGACCTTCAGGGTCTTTGACCTTTATGAGTCAGTCTAATCTTCAGGATTATTTACAATTTGTTACTCCCCCTCAGGATAACAATCTTCAAGGTTATCTTCAAGGTCTACACTAATATGTGCAACACAAGTTTAATTACCAGTATAGATAATAACATGAAATATGTCAATATATCATTACTCTCATAAATAGACCAATATCATATTTGTCTCGAAAATAACAAAGGATGGTCAATACCATTTCAAATTCTCCAATTGCACATAATTAAGGAACTTCTGGTCCTCATCTTTGTTATCTTCTATAGGTCTAAATGAGTCTCTATCCACTTTAAGGGATTGAATCAACCATTAGATAGGCATGTGGATGCAATACAATAAATCTCTTTAAAGACCTTTCAGGTAGGTCTACTAGCGTAACTCCATCAGGAAGATGATCGATCTACAGGTCGAGACAATTATTAGTTCAACCCAAGTATTTTGATTCGAACTCCGTCTTTAGACATGGGTTGATTTCATCAAGTACTTTTGTACATAATGATTCACATATCCTCTTCAGGAGGAATTTGGAGTGATGTGTTCTACTTTTGTATTCCGTGGACTTCTTATCTCTTAGCACCAATAAATCTCTCACGCTTCTAGCGTCAATGAGAATTAATTGAATTATTTTTGTCTATGAGGAACTTCGGTTCTTTCATGGTGCATATACAACAGGTATATGAGATTTTAGTCACTCCTTTTGCACTAAATAATTTGATGAACTTCTGGTTCATAGTGCGTGAATCTAAATAATTAATCCAACGAGATATTTGCGGCATTCAATTTTTATATTTCATATCTCCCCTTAATGCCGACAAGGATGTGAGTTGGATATTAAAATCAACATATCAATGAATAAAATAATCCATAATGATTTGCTCTATGTAAGTCATTAGGACGGAGTATACATATAAGTATTATGCTCTTCAAGAGTTTTAATCAAACTCAAGTCATCATTTATGCACCCTCCTGTCAAGGAATTCTCGTCGTTATGATTATATCATATACGGCTGTACTATTTCAGCCCTTATAATGACTTTTACGGATCCTAATTGACAAAGATCTTTTTGACTTACATGTTTTGAGCAAGTTAAATCCTTCAGGGATCTTCATATATATGTCACTATCTAGTGAATCCTATTGATAGATATATACTACATCCATAAGGCCCATAACAAGCCTTTTGTGACATAAGTAGATTAATCAAATTCTAAATACAATGGCGTCTATTATGGGAGAGTACATAATTAATTCCCGGTCTTTGAGAAAAACATTGTGTTACGAGTATTGCCCTATATCTCGTAATTTTTCATTTCTCTATGTAACAAAGACACATTTATATCATTCGGGGATATACTTTCCGGATTTTGGAACTACAGGTCCAAATATTTCCGGCTTTCTAGGGAATATTAATTCACCTTATATGACTTCGTTCCTTTTTGGCCAATTATTTCAATCTTGACAATCTCTTATAGATCGTCGTTGAGGATCCTCTTTTATCATTTCAAGAGTCATATTAAAAGGCGAAAATAATGTCGTGCGTCCACGACGATATTTGATCTCTCCAATATTTTGAGATCTCAGTATTTTTAGACGCTTGTAGTTCTTCAGGAACTTCATTTGATTGATTAATCATTTTCGTCATTGTTTGGTTCTTATGTTGTGCCCCTTTTCTTAGACACAAAGTTTCTTTTAGAACCAATTGGTCGACCATATTTTTTGACGAACTTTATATAAATTTGCTACCATTTGTACTTGTCCTTCAGGGACATTTATTTTGGCGGGGGTGTTTGCAGCAAATGTATAACATTGTCACTTATTATATACATAAGAAAGCATCAAGAAGTTGATTTGCAATCTTTTGCAAATGAATCTTTCGACTTCATGTTCACATTGATTACTTCTGGAATCCAAATGTGACTAGTTTTTCCTTGTGCTTCTTTTTCTTTGGATGTAGATTTCACATTGATTACTTCAGGAATCCCAATGTGACATATGTTCCAACTAATGTTGGAAATGTTATTTCATCATATAACTATCTTAATGTGAGACGCGTTTTTATACGTACAAAACTCATTTTGAGGATGGACATGAGCAACTAAATATTTAATCTCAATCCCAAAGTCATATAATATTAAGTCCTCTTCAAGAGGAACTTAGAGTTTAATAAACTCACTAGCTTTATCAAGACAAATCTTCTTGATGGAATTGAGCTCTTTATTTTTGAAAATGTAGTTTTACCAAGTGCTAAATTTCTTATAGAAATCGAGCATTCATGGAAATTAAGAGATTCTTCAGGATCTCTCTGCAGCGCCCATATGAATTTTCAATTATGTTGCGCATCATAGTTGCTTGCAGATGTCCAAACTTATCATGTCAAAGCATAGAGCTCTTTTGAACTTCCGGTTCATGACATGTTTTATCTCACTTATTTTTATGAATGTGTAATACATTCAAGGTGGTAGTGTGATAACTTTTCTTTTGTTAGCTTCTGGCTAAATACAAAAGAATCACTACCTTCTTATATAATTTCAATCAATATGCTATCCATTGCATATTCTTAAAACTTAGTAAGTGTCTTCTAGACTTACTAGAATAAAGGGCATGTTCAATAGCTAATTTAGTATCATTTGATAGAATGACACATGCTCTTCTGGAGCCTTCAATAATTTCGATGCACTAGATTTGAAAATCTTGCAATTTAGGATGCATATACTCTTGTCGAGTTTTATGGAGGACAATCAATTATATCTTTAAGCAATCCTATTGGGATGCTTCATTCCTATTGTCTCTCTCATGCCCTCTTATTGGCAGATGAACATCGATATCAAGATTTCATTAATGTCAACAAGACATAAATATTGTTTTTCATTCAGGAATAACATATATCATCGAAAGTACGAGTTGCACTTTAAGAGCATTTAATATTCTTCTAGAATATAAAATGATGCTACTTCAGGAGCAAAAGTTGAGGCATTTCCACAAACATGTGATAGTAATATTAATATCACAGTATGATCATTCTTCAGGAATGTAATTGTGCTACTTCCAGAGCAACAACTTAATTTTATTCACGATAAGTGAAATCAATAAATTATGAATTTTGAGATCTACCGGATCTCACATCTATTATTGAAAAGAAATTAAACCACAATAGGATATTGGAAATGCAATTGTCATTCAAAGAGGAGCTCTTGCTACCACTCCATATAATTAGGTAATATTTTAAATTATAACATACCTTTAGATATACACTGTTCTTTAAGAACATGTAATATTCATCAAGAATATTAATTGTGCTACTTCAGGAGCAACAATTAAAGTATGGTTATTGTGATATATGATTTCAAAATGACAAGTTTTTAGTTGTTCCAAGAACATGTAGAGTTAATTGTGCTACTTCAAGAGCAACAATTAGAGTTATGAACATATAACATTTGTCAAAATTGAAAACCTGAATTGTTCTTCAAGAACATGTAGCATTCTTCAAGAATACAAATTGTGCTACTTCATGAGCACTAATATTAAACCACTTCAGGCGAAAGACTAATATTTTTTAGAAACTCAATTGCTCTTTAGGAACATATAATGTTCTTTGGGATATAAATTGTGCTACTTCGGGAGCAACAACAATAACAATTCAAGAACCAAGATCCGTCTATCAATAAGACATATTATATGAATTGTTCATCAAAAGTACATAATATTCTTCAGGAATATTAATTGTGTGCTGCTTCAGGAGCACCAAATTAAGATTGTATGTATATATAGATATAAATATTATACAGTATGTAACAAAAAAATTTTGAGGTATACATTAAATACATAGATAATATTAATAACTCTTTAAGAGTCTGTAATATTCTTCAGGAATATTAACTTATGCTACTTATGGAGCAACAATTGAGTTATTTTCAATAAATTTGAATTGCTCTTTAAGAGCATATGATATTCTTCAGGAATATGGATTTTGCTACTTCAGGAGCAACAATCTAAATGCAACATTAAATAAAAAAATAACAAACAAATAAATAAATAAAAGCGTAATATAAATGCTCTTCAAGAGCATGTAATATTCTTCGGGAATATTGATTGTGCTACTTCTGGAGCAACAATTTAAGCTAAAAATATGGTTTTGAATTGGTTTTCAAGAGCATGTAATATTCTTCAGGAATATTAAATTGTGCTACTTCTGGAGCAACAATTAAATTATTTCAATAAGTAAGAGCATGTGATATTCTTCAGGAATATCAATTGTGCTACTTCTGGAGGACAAATAATAAAAATATAATAAGAGAAATCAATCCAAAATTTAATGAACATATTATGATGTTGCTGTACAAAAAGATTGGAGTTTTAAATTTATTGAACGAAGAACTTCAATATTTACGGTTCTGCTATACTAACCCACACAGGAAAACTTAATCACTTTCTCAAGAACTAATTCCTAGTACCAATTTATTTATTAGAAAAATCAAGACACGTGACTTAAAAATAAGAAGTGCTCTCGGCAGATGATAGAAGGACAAAGAGCTTACTTAACAACTAGAGATCAATTTCGTTAGGACACATATAAAGAAGTTTAACTTAAATCCTAACATGAATAAATAACTATATGAACTTCATAATCTAGAAGGTACCTTGGCCTTATAACTTCTACGAATCCTTTAAAAGAAGAGGCAGAAAAGAGAACTTATTCTTTTCGGAGAAGAGCTTTCGTGCTGATAACGTGTTATAAACTAAATAGAATAAGAGAATAATAGAGAAGACGGAAAATAGATGTGTATTATTATGAGGGTGGAGACCTCTATTTATAGAGTACAAGATGGGCTCATGGGCTTTTAGGGTTTACATGGTCATCACAATATATGGTAAGTATATATATAAAATATATTTACAACAATCTCTTAATTGTAGATTTAACTTCCTAATTTCTAAATTGAGATTTCATCATGGCCCCGTTTGGTTGGCAATGATTCTGCCTCAGGAAAGTAATCTGATTCCAAATTATTAAAATCCTGTGTTTGGTAGTACACGGAAAGTAATTTGATTCCAAGATTTTAAAATCTTATGTTTGGTTCAATTTTAACAAAATATTAGGAAAGTAATCAGAATCCTAGAAATCAGGAAAATAGTGTAATAATTGTGGATTCTTTTTCCTTGTTCCGAATAGGTATTCTTTTTCCTTGGTTCAAGGAAAGTATTTATTTATTTATTTATTTATTTATTATTATTATTATTAAAAATAGAATAATAATTAGTTAATAATATTATTAATTTGTAGTTAATATATTTTTATAAATTAATTGAATATTTTAATTTATTTGTCTTTTTATTATTTATTATTTATGAAAAATAATAGCAATATAATAATTATTATTTTTCTTAAATAATCATGTTATTATTCTAAAAAATATTATTATTAAAATAAGTGAGTACTTTAATAGGTTTATTATTATTATTATTATTATTATTATTATTATTATTATTATTATTATTATTATTATTATTATTATTATTATTAAAGATGTTAATAATATTAAAAAAATATATTTTTAACTAATTATTTTGAATATTTTATTATAAATTATATTATAAAAAAAATATCAATAGTAATATTTATGAGTGATTTTATATATTTATGAAATAATTATATAATAATTAACAAATAATTGATGAGAAATATATTTTATTCATATTATTGATAATATAATTTTACATTTCCTAGTATCAACCAAACAAGTGCAAGTATTCTGTTTTCTGTAGAATCATATTACTAGGAATCAAATTTCTCAGTAATTTTACTTTCCTTAATCATTTTCCTCGCAATCATATTCCACAGAATCAGATTCCCTAACAACATTACTTTCCTGACAACCAAACGGGGCCCATGTGCTTTTTTAATATAGATGAAGATTATAAAAAAATTGGGATTTTCGATTTAAAAACTATTTTGATCGTCAATAAAGTCATATTTCGACAACCTCTATGTTGGTCGCCTCCTATATTCTTAAATTTATATTTTTGACCTGCTTCGTACCCGCTATAGAGCTGTTTTGATCGTCAACAAAGTCATACTCCCTCCGTCCCACCAATTTTGCAACATTTTATTTTTGGCTTATCCTACCAATCTTGCAATATTATCTAAAATATAAAGAAAATGTGTGGACCACATTCACTAAAACAAATGGACCCCACTATTTTTTAAATTTAAACCAATAATTTATACTTTTACACCCACTACTTTACATTTACACCCACTATCTTAAAATCCGTACCGAGACCCCAATGTTGCAAGATTGGTGGGATGGAGGGATTACTTCTTTTGTCCAAATATATTGTCTAGTATACCATTTCGAGATGTCCCAATATTGTCATATTTCTTTTTTTGGCAAAATATTGCATACATTTTATTTGATAAATTCACGACTTTACACACAACTAACAACTCTTTTTAAAAACTTGCCGAAAAGAAAATTGACAATGTCTTTGTGACTAAGGGAGTATTTCATAAAATAAGACTTTAGGTTTGTGTATGACAAAACGTTAAAACCTAATGAAAATATTGAGTAAAATTAACTAATTTAGTAACATATTGCAAACAAACAAGTCAAATGCCTCAAACTAACTACTCCCTCCGTCCCATTATTAGTGGCGCCTTTCTTTTCGGCACGGGAATTAAGGGAATATGTAATAAAGTATGAGAGATGAGTTAGATAATAAAGTAGGAGAGAGAGATGAGTGTGATAATGAGAGAGTAGGAGAGAGAAGATGATAAAGTATGAGAGAGAAATGAGTATAATAATGAAATTAGATGATAAAGTAGGAGAGATAAGATGATAAAGTAGGAAAAAGAGTGATAACTTTTTACCAATTTGGGACGTCGCCACTAAAAGCGGGACATCCGAATTAGGAAAGGTGGCAACTAATAATGGGACGGGGGAGTATATGATACATGCTCGATTGAAATAATTTGGGTGGCATTGATCAAAACTCGTTACTAGGTAATAGTCGCTGCCCTACTTAATTATAATTTATAATAATTAATTTGTAGCTGATAAGTGAGAACCTATAAGTTGTTCTAAAGTTTGTATTAATAAAGAATGAAAACTTATTTGCTAAAACATAAAATAAAATGAATATGATATACGGTGATATATGCTGATGATTATTTGGTAGTTAAATATGGACCACACAATTTTTATTATTTCGGAAAATATATCATTTGTAATGAAACGTTCCAATAAAAAAAAAACGTGTCATTTTTAGTGAGAGGAAGCGAATAATAAATTTGTTTAAAACAACATTATGAATCCTAATCTATTAATCCAAAAATAGAAGTTCTCCTTAAAAAGGGCTTAGCCCGATTTCTTACGATTTAGCCTTTCTATTTAAACCTCCATTTAATAACTCAGAAGAAAAAAAAAAAGAAAAGGGTATCTCGCAGTCACGCTAAACCTCAATTACTCGCGCGGAATGGAAGAGTCTCGGCAAATTCGCCGATTTACCGGAGTTCCATCGCCGGAGGAATTCGCATCTCAGATTGAACGGAATAATATTCCCGCGGTAATTTATTTCACCGATCGTACTGAATTCGCGCGCGCTAGCGCACACTACCAAATACTCAACCCGTCTAGTTTTCGAATTCGCGTTTTGATAACAGTGTTTTCGATTGGAAGGTGTTCTGTGGATGCGCAAAGGAGTGGAGAGCGTTTTCGAAGTGGAATGTTTCGAATGGCGGTCTCGACTACTTGCAGGTAAGCGTATGGAAGAGTTCGAAGCGAGTTAGATGAAAATACATTAGAACGGGATTGAATCCTGTCGTGTTTGCATGATTGTTGAAAACAGAGTTGTGTTGCATATCAATCATGAATGAAATTTGAATCGACTTAAAGTATTTAATGATAATGACTGTGCATACCATAACATGCGCTCGAGCATTTGCTAATACTTGGAAGAGTGGAAATGTCGAATGTTGTTGTTCTTCTTATTCTGCATTTAGTTATTGCTGAATGGTTTGTGTTCCGGACTATATCAGTTCTTATTTTTTATTTTTATATCCGAGACAATCAACTAACAACTCTTACAATTGCAACTAGGAAATGGTGGGACAGTTGGTCGTGGAAGCGATGCTATCCAGATCTGCACCTGTATTTTATGGAGATATACGGAGTCATGAAAGGGTAGAACATTTGTATATTATTGTAAACACCTTATGAAACTAGAAATAAGTAATCTGATTGATGGAAGTTTTGCTGCTCTCGACAGGTTCCTTTGCCATTTTCTACCTTTATGGGGTACTGCAAAGATCTTTTAAAATGTAAAGGTGATGACAAAGACTCCAATTCTCAATTAAGAAATCATGAGCCGGTGGGACTTGCTACCCAGCATGTTGATTATGCCTTGGGAGAAGAATCTCCGAAGCAAATATACCTTGCACAGGTTTGAATTACAACCTGATAGATTGCGCTGATGATTGAAATAAACTAGATAGAGACTTGATTGCTCATCCCAAAGACATTGGTCTGTCTATGTGTCAAAGTGGGGTAGTGGCAGGATCATCCCCAACCTAAAAAACAATCCTAAAAGTTATTTGTAGATGCATGCACACATGTACACCTTGGCAATTGAGAAGTTGTGCATTTGAGAATACATAAATTATTAAATGAATGAAATAATAATTGAGATTTTTGTTTTTGGTTTCATGAATGGGGCAGCTGACCTCTTTGTTGGACGTCCTATGTGTATGTTGATAGGGAATTGAAGAAATGGAATTAGGAAATATTCATTTGAATTGACACAAAATGGTTGGTGGAAAACGTAATTCAGCAACTGGAACTAAGGCAGTGGTGATTCATCTGAAACTTACTGACTGGAGGAACAATATGTAATACTTTCTGGAGTTTACACTTTATTAGTGCTTCAGCTTGGATGAGTTTCCTTTGAAATTATAAATATATCGTCCAGTTTTAACTTGAAGGAGTCATAATATTACACTTTGCATGTTTCAGGTTCCCATCATAAACACTGAGAATGAGGAAAAGAGTCAGTTGGAATGCCTGCGAGGAGACATTGAAAAGGTATGTATCTGAATTTCTCCACTCACTTCTTTGATCAATCTGACTAACCTTTAAGGAATTGGATGTTGAATGTATTGCTTACTTTGAACAGCCTGCGTTTCTGGAAAGCAAAACCATGGCTTCTATCAATTTGTGGATGAACAACGCCAGGACTAGATCTAGTACGCACTATGATCCACACCATAATCTTCTATGCATAATTTCGGGATGTAAACAAGGTATGGAAGTCTAGGAGCAAATTTAGCAGTTTATGCCCTTAAAGATGTTTACTAGCTTATGAAAAACTCCACTTGAAAAAAGTAACCAGGGTAGAAATCTGAAATAACTGATTTTTTTCCTTGGTTTGGGGTATTTTGGCTTTGGGACTGTGTATCAGACAAACTTGGCAATGGTTGTTTATTAGAGACTTTTATGCCTAGAGTCAATGCTTGAATCTTGATTGTAGTTTATCATGCAAACACATTGGACACTATCAAATGCATTTATGCACCCCACATGGCTGAGTAAAATGCAGGAACTTCTATATCTTTTCTGTCACTAATTTACTGAAAATTTGTCATGCATGTTTGTTCAGCATTCATCAACTTACTATTCCTTGAAGATATTGTATCTTCTAACCCTCTTATGTGAAGAAGGTGACCCGTTCACATTATGTTTGTCAGTTGTTTTATGGCCCCCTTCAGCATGCCCCTTCTTATATCCGTTGCCTGTGTATGGAGAATCCTCAAACCACAGGTATTAATGTTAATTTAAGATACTGCATTGTGTCTCTGATTAGTGACAAGTTTTCATCTTAAAATATTTCTCTGTTCATTAAATGGAGTTGGAGTTTAATGGTCGATGACATTTTTCTATTTGCCAGTGCCATCCCTTTAGAAGACACCAATTTTAGCCTCTATCCAAGGGCAAAGTCACTTGATGGATACTCCCAGAAGGTTACACTTCAAGCAGGAGATGCTGTGTTTATTCCTGAAGGATGGTATAATTTATTCTACTTTTAGTTGTCACTGGAATATAGATTAGTTCTTTTTTCCTCCTAAAGAAAGTAATTCTTCCTGAAACCTGTTTAGCTGAAGTTGTCCATTCCTCAATAATTTATTTTAATATGGGAGCAGCTTATATTCTGGTTGATTTTAGTGCGGAAGTATAGATTTGTGAGCAATTAATTATGCAAGTGTATGAACTGGAACTTCTCATGTTGTCATGTGGTAGACATCTTGAATTCATTTATTATGTGTCAGCATATGGATGAATCACTACTTTACTGTATAATAAAAGATGCTTCTAACTTCTAATTTAGGTTCCACCAAGTTGACAGTGAAGATTTAACTATAGCTGTCAATTTCTGGTGGCGGTCTGATATGATGTCTGGCATGCCCGAACACATGGATGCTTACTATCTACGTAGAATATTGAAAAGGTGTGCTCTTGTCCAAATCTCAGTTGGTTGTACTTTAATTTATTCAGGAATATACTAACTTTGCTCTCTTTCCATGTTTGGTTGCTATCATATCTTAATTTCAAGGTTAACTGACAAAGAAATGGTAAGAAAACTTTCTTCTTGATCCATTACTTGTAAATTAAGTTGTGATATTCAAATGAATTTTCTACCGCGCTTATTTTCACTAGAAGTATGAATGGCATCTTTTTGATGTAGGTTGGGTCTTATCTTTTATGATTTTCGTTTTAGTTTCACATACTCAAAACAGAAAATTATTCAAGCAATGTCAAGTGCCCGGTGGTTTTTTAATCAAATGTTAAATTCATAATCTGTGTGGTTCATTAGGTGATGTGAAGATTTGTTTTGCTGGATAATCCTGGAAGACATGCTTTGTAAGTAAAATGCTAGTAAAATAGAAGAAACTGCAAATTCCTGTGTATAGCATAGGGTCAATACCTGTCACCTGGCGAATCTGGTGAACAATGTAGGAAGATGTGATCTTGATAATTCGTAAGAAAACATTACAGGAAGATATGATCTTGATTAAATAAAAGTGTGGGAAGATGTCCGTGTAATGTAGAAATATATTTTTCTTTAACTGATAGTAATAACATATGTGGGTCTCTGTTCACTTTGGATCTTATAGATAAATTTTTATCTGAGAGCAGTTTTCTATTGGTAGCTCAATAGCATAATGGTTATCTCATGTGATAAAGTTTGTCAGAATTTTCACTAAATCAGTATCTGAATATATGATCACTATACTTTATATGCCGAATCTCAATTTTCTCCCTTGATTACTGCCATTTGACCATGGGAAAGAAATGTCATACTCTATATATCTTGTTTTTCCAGTTCAGTCGAATTTTTATTTTTGCTTGATTTTATTTTATTTCTGGTGAAACCGGAAGCTTTGGCATAAACTACCTTAATTTTGTATTGGGATCAGGACAGGATCGAATGCTTTCTATGCCTTCAGTTACTAAAGTGAACAGTGTGATTGGTGCGACTGGCCAGTCTAGTAATGAAAATGCAGGTTACTTTTGTAGTTCTTCTTACTACTTGCAATTTTTGTGATCCCTTTCCCGTTTCAATTTTTATTCATATGAGAAATCTGATTTATACTGGTTACGATCAGGTTGCTATGATGACGTTTTGAACCATCAGAAAGCTGGTGGAAATGAAAAGCTGGAGCAGGGGTTTTCATTACGTGAACTGGAACCAAATGAACTTAGGTCTCTTCATGAACTTGTTTCATTAGTCCACGAGCGTATGAACAGCCAACCAGAAGGCAACACCCCAGCAGAACAGTCCGTCAGTAGAGAGGAAGATGACACCAAGGAAATTGTTAAAACAGAATTATTTAACTTAGAAGACGATCCAATTGCTAGTATTGTTTGGAGCCTAGAACCATGTGCTTTTCAAAGTGTATTTCTCACCATGGCAGTAAGTTTCTGCTCCCATATGAATCATATATCCCATCTTCTTATACAGATAAACAAATGAAATAAAAAGCAATACTCATAACTATATGTGCACTTCTTTACTATATTTTCTTGCTTCTCTTTTCTTTAAGCATAGAGCAACATTAACTGCCCATTTTTATTACGATTGGAGTGGTGATGCATTTTTTGTTAACACCTCAAATTCAAAGACTTAACTAGCAACTTGAGCGGAAACAATTGTAGATAAATCGTGGGTTTATTCTTGGAACCAATTGTGTTTAAAAGATTCTTTATTTGTAGTTATTATTCAAATCACTATTTGGAGCTTAAGATGTATTCTTGATGCAGATGATATCCCTAATACTGATACTGTACGACTCATGTGTACTGGTGTTCATGTATGGATTTTGGCTTTAGAAACAGCGGTCAATATCAAGTTTGCATTTGCTGGATCATTTTCAGTGGCAATGTGTTCAAATGAGAAAATATATTCCTCCTCGAGTCCATTAAGTGCTTCGTCTCAGGATTGTTGGAAAGAATCGGATGGATTTGTTCTCTTGTTTTCTTCTGTTCTGTATTTATTATCCTCACTCAGAACCATTTTGTTTGCTTGTTCAGCTCTTGCTGTATTTATCAGGCATTGTCTATAAGCTGCATGTGTTGCCCTCTGTTGTTTTACAGAAACTGTCGCTTATGTCATATGATAATTATTTTCACTCAAAATCGTTTTATTTGTTTGTTAAACTCTTTCTCTATTTAGTGGAGAGTAGAGTTTGTACGATACTATGTTTTGGTAGCTCATCCTATTTCCTCTTCAGAAAATTGTGCATCCTTACCAAGTGCGGTCATTTTTTTTCACCCTCCCTCTTTCCTTTAACTCCCTGTTTTGCATGTTTCAGCACAACTTCCCTAGGACATTGGAGGCTTTTGTTTTGCATGCTCTCTCCCCCGTGGGAGTTGAAGTCCTTACCAGAAAATTTGAGCAGATGGATCAACAGATCTCTCCATACGAGCGGTGCATATCGTTTTTCTTTTCTCATGGTTCTTGTTGTGCTCCATGAAGACTAGGATATAAGTATATTTAATTCAGTCCTAATTACTAATATTTTTAAAGTTGCAGGAGCCGGTTTTTCGAGAAATTCTATAGCGTGTTTGATAACCAGTTCTCTGCTATGGATGCTCTTTTGAACGGGAAAGAGTCATTTGCATGCCAGGTATCTTATTATTCTTTTCAATTTGTATAGAAGTTCCAAGTGAAGTGTTTCAATGGATGGCATCAGACACAATCCTTACAGGGTTATTTCTTCTAACAGGCGTTCAACAATGTGCTGGTTCAATATCTGGGAGTTAATTTTGATGGACCTAAAGCCATCGCTGGAATAGGAGAGCGTGGCTTATAATATGCAGATAATGTTAATTATTTATAGTTTTGGCTTCCGAAACACCAACTTGGATATTATGTGTTATTCTTGGTATCAGATTATACATTTGAGTCAACTTATGCCGTGTGTTACGGATATTATTCAGGCGTTGCTGCTTTCGGAGTTCACTTGAAATATATGCAATGGAAGGTAATTTCAGTTTAATAAGCTAGTCGTAGAACTGATCGACATGTCCTACATATGAAACAATTCACATGTATAGGCTGTGGTTCTAGTTTAAATCTTCTTGTACTGATCGAGTGACCCCTACTATTTCTTTGACTAAGTAATGAGGTTTCTAGAAAGCCAAAAGTCAATGATATCCTATAAGGATTAACTAATTATAAGGATTTTGAAAACTAAATAGGGTTTAGAGCAAATTACAGACAGCTACACTTTATTTCTGAACGTTGTGATGTTTGAAGTCGTGTTTGCATCCAAATGAAATTCGTAACCTCTTTTGACTATGCCAGTTACTTCATACCAAGGTTTTAGGGAGGATGGGTTTTACATCTTATTCATATACTCTTTTAATTATTCATGTGCTTTGTATTATTGTCATTTATAGATCCATGTTCAATTAGTGCACTTCCAGCATGCCCTCTTTTACATTATTACCTCAAGTACGTTACGTTTTGTATTGATTGGTTCAGTTGCTGATTTGTTTAGTTCTCTTGGGTGTCTTTCTTACTAGAAGATCACTTCATTATTCACACTATTTACAGCATATTAGTTCAAGAATGATTTGCTTTACACTTTATCCATATTTTCAATCCTGAAAGCTATGTGAATATGAATATCTCTCGACACCGTTCTTTTCTTCCTTGTGGGTGGAGCCACAACTGATTGTAACACAGTGTTGAAGCTCTCCAAGGATTTTTTACCTTCTTCTTTATTCGTTGCCGCCGTGACACTCAAATGCTATGTGGACTATTCTGCTTAGGGATTTGCAGTAGATGTGAAAAAGAGATAAAGGTATATGTAATTATTTGCTTTGGAAGAAAGAAGAAAAGGAATAAAAGGTAGGTCTCTGGAGATGAGATTCCCTGATTAAACATGACATATGCAAGTTTAAGAGGGAGGGAGAGAGAGAGAGAGAGGGAGAGAGAGAGAAGCTTTTGATTTGTCTGTTTGTGCTCCATTGCAGGATAGAAAGAGAATGTGGCCTTTCTCTTGGAGGCAAACGGTACGTATTTTTACTCCTTAACCTGCAACTTACTGCACTACTTTCTAAAAGCTTTGGATAGCTTAGCAGTATTTATTTCATGTATATTCTTCGGGTCCATATGCTTAATTCTCATATTTACTAAATCATGCTATGCCGTATATTCCTCTTAAAGCTAAAGGGGTTCTTCATGCTGTAGACTTTTACTTATAATCTTCATCTTTTGTTAACTCTTTGGTTTTGAATATACCTTGTAAAGCTGGGGTCCTTATTCTTGCTCAATACATGACACCACATGTTTTCTTTGGGAAAGTTGATTGTTCTTTTATGGCCTCAAAATTCAATAATAACCATGCATGTATATACTACTTTTACTATTTAGTTTTTTTGTATCAAGGGTGTTGCAGCTAGGGGTGTAAGGGTCCGGTTCGGTTCGGTTTTTTATGCATTTTCGAAACTGAACCAAATACATAGAAGTGGTTTAGTTTGGTTCGGTTCAAAGTGTATTTAAATATTGGAACCGAACCCAACCGAACCACTTATAAATGATTCGATTATTCGGTTCGCTTGTTTTAAATTTTTTATTTTTTAAAATCCTAAAGTAACGAATAACTCGGACGAAATTAAACTAAAATCAAAAGAGTTGTGTTTCTTGCATGAGAAAATTAAGATTTAGTGTAAGAGACGTGGCTTAATTGATGCACGAGAACTCGTAGTTATAGTTATTTTGAACTCATAAGATACTTTTCTTCTTAATCTAATCATCTAAATTCCTAATATTCTCATATAATAAAGGAAAATAGAAAATAGAAAATAAAATAGATAGGTATCGTTTGATCGTTTCGGTTCGAACCGCTCATAAATCTTTGGAACTGCAAACCGAACCGATTGTAAACGGTTTCCTAAAAAATAAACCGAACCAAACCGCAAAATCGAATCAAACCACGTATTTTGGTTCGGTTTAGTTTGGTCCCATAGGTTTCGCGATTTGGGGCGAAACCGCTTAGTTGCAGCTGACTCCTTGCCCTAGGTCATATTATATATCTATGGTCTTGTGTTTCATTGAATTTTCAGCATTTGTGTTAGGATCTAATATGATTATGCAGGAACAAAAACAATAAAAGACGTACATGTTTGTTTACCCGGTTCGTCTTTACAGACTACAACTAGGTACACTACCAAGCCAAGATATTCACTACGATGAATGGTAATTGGTACGTACGCGTTATTGAGAACCATATAGGGCTTATTTATAATAAATTAAATGAAAAATTAAGATGGCATGCATGCATATGCATATGCACATAAATTGAGAGAAAAGAAGAGTGGATGTTGATGTTATGAATGAATGATGCATCTTTTTGCGTTTCACGCTTACTCCAAGGTTTTACGAAAGCCTATCCTGCTTTTCTTTCTTTCTTTCTTTCTTTCTCTTCTCCTCCTTAAATCAGATTAGTTCTACGACTCTTTAAAACTCAAAATTAGAAGCCAATAAAGTTCCAAATTGAATTTTGATAGTTGGTTGATTTGTGGTCAGATGTTACGGTTTCGAATTCAACCAACATCGCTAGGTGTGTATCTGGTTATTTCCATGTGGTTTGCTTGCATGTTAGCGGAATCTGTCCATTGTAAATCTTAGATGGTGGCATCGGGTTACATTCGTCGCACACAAAACTGTGCTCACCCTTACTTGATCAATTCTCTTACTCAGCCAAAATTCTTTCCCGATGGTATAATAGAAATTAATTATTTTGAAACATGAAACTCCACTTTCCAAATGATCAAACCTCACGTTACTGTTTTGCCATGCGGCTCATGCTGTTAAATACTTCATCCGTCCCACGAAACCATGCTTTTTCGGCATTAGAATTTAGGAATTTTTAGTAAGTGGGTGGAAAAAATAAAGTGTGGCATAAAATTATAAGGTGATGGATCCACCTTTTTTTTTATGGCGAGGGTAACTCTTAACCGCTACCGAAGTGCGCATTGGGTAAACTCTTAACAACACAGGAGAGTTCAACTACCTTAGGCTAACCATAGGTGACATACTCACACAGTGGATTTTGAACCCATGACCCTCCGCCCACATGCTATCCATCTTAACTGCTATGTCATTCTAAGGGGACAGGTAATGGATCCACTTATTTAGAGTGAATGTGGTTTACTTATTTATTTTTATTTTTAAAATGAAACTTGTTTAGATGGACACTCCGAATTAAAAAAATGAGACTTGTTTAGTGAGGCAGAGAGAGTACTGTATAATATACACTATTTAGATGAATATAGGTATCTACAAATGCCAAGTTGTCTTCCCAATAGTAATATTTTTTCAAATCAAGCATCTTAATTAGCCACAAACTTTAAACCGGTGGTTATTCCCTATAATGGAGCCACTAGTAGATAATTCAAACCCGTTCGGACAACAAGAAAGCATAATTCAATAGATAAAAGCCATAACGAGCTCTCTTATTTTGCCCATTTTTGTGTCCCTCCTCTTTTAGTTAAATTTTGATAAAGTAATGTTCGATAGAGTAATAACTTTGCTTAGATAATAATTTTTTTCGGTCCCAATTTAGGTTATTAGAATAAAATAATATTTGATAAAGTAATAACCTCGTTAAACAAAACATTAAATAAAATTGACTGAACTTTCTATTCTCTTCAGCAATTACCCCAGCCAGAGAAGGTTTCAGTGAGTCCGAATCCATGGTGCTTCAACAGAGAGTTACGATCGCGATCGTACGGAGCAGATAATCTAACGCCTCCTACGAAAGGCAGCACCTCTCTTGCATTTCCACCGCCGCCGCATTGGTCGCCGGTCAGGCCAAGAAAGTCCCTAGTCAAACCATCGCCGCTCTTCAGAGCCACTTTCCCCATGTCAAGGTGGGCCATGGTGGACGCCACGTGGCCCACAGTCCCCATCGTCGCCGCCTTCTGGAGGAGGGCGGTGGCCGACAGCGGCGGCGCGTTGGCGCTGACGTGGAAGCTCCCGAAGGGAGAGGTCATGATGGTCCTCTCTTGGTAGAGTAATGGTGGAGAGAGGAGGGATTCATTCTTGATGTGGACTTGGTTTTCTGTATGGGATATATTAGGGTTAGGGTTTTGGGACTCCCAAGGGTTGCGGAAGGGGCAGTAGTGGGAAGAGAAGGGGAGGAGAGACGGCGGATGGAGGTTTTGTGGGCTGAAATTGTAGAGTTGGGCGGCGGCGGCGGCGGCGGCGGTGGTGGTGAGATTAGGGTTTGGTGGCAATATTGAATTTGTGGCAGCTGAGAGCCGTGCACTTTCTTCAGCCAGTGCATCACAAAATGCCCTGTGGGTAATGAAGCTATCCTTCCTAAATAAGAATAAAATAAAACAACACAAATTAAATAACATTTGAAAATTGTGACATGATCTATCGTCCGTAATGTACATACAATAAAGGATGCAAGTAAATACGAAAAATAAGAACATTTATTTGTGAAAATAGGAGAATTTAATATACCATGACTTGAAAATAGGATACAATACCATTGCTGAAATAATTTTATTAGACGTGATAATTTAAATTATACTCCCTCCGTCCCATATAAAACATTTTGTATTTCGGGTTGTTCCGCACAAATGTCTTGTTTCCTAAAAAGGAAATAAATTTAACTCACAAAATTCACTTTTTGTGGCCCTATTCAAATAACTTTCTCTCTATTGACACATAAAAGTCAAACGTATAAATTAATGCGCCAAAAAGAAGCAAGATGTTTCATCTGGGACCGAGGGAGTAGTTGGAAATTAAAGATGTGAATTCTTTGATATATTTGCATAATGTAGAAGAGCATGAAAAGGCATAAAGCTTGTAATTAGTCTTGGGTCATGATAAACTTTCCTAGCAATAGTAGAAAATGTAGATGAGTCTTTCTGAGCTTGTTAGCCCCAAGAGTGAGAAATCTAGAGAGAGAGAGATGGACATGCATGCACAAAAATGGGCACAAAAGCAAGAAAAGTTTTGAGAAAAAATGGGTGTACGAATTACACGATGACGAAAGCTTTTCGAAAATAGAGCTTCTTCATGTGAAATTTTGCAGTTTTTTGATGATTAAAATATAAAACCTCACAATTATTACAGCATATATATATATCTGACAGTGAATAGTGAAACATTTTAAGAAAAAGTATTCAACCTTAACTTTCTTTTAGAAACAACTGCTCAAACCTTCATCATTATTCTCTAGACTCCCTTTTGTAGTACCAACAAAGAAGAGAGAGAGAGAGAAGAGAGAGAGACATTTGCATGCAAATCCACTGTCGCACATGCAAATATTTCTTCCCAATTAATGTAGGAATCCTTCTATTGTCCGAAGAATAATCATCATACATCTTTCATACTTCAATTTTCTTCATACTAATGTGAACACACACATGCATTAATGATGCCTATCAACCAACATAGACATTACCTATATAGTCAAAGCAATAAATAAACAATATCTAAAAAAAAAAAATCAATTTTGATTGACCAGTAATGTTATTTCTGTCCGTTTTTATCCTATAACTTTAAAAAATGCTTGTTCCTGGTCATGTAATGAAAACAATCTTCATTTTCTGTCTTCCGATTGAGAGTGTACTCACGCATCTCTTTTTAGATCACATGAACATTGTATCTCTAACGTTGTATTACCACAATGTACACTTTAATGTACTGGTAACTCAAATAAATCACTGATAAATTAGGCGATGGTCCTTGACGGAGAGTGCACTTCATGCACTCCTTTTTTGTCGCTTAATGTACCGATGAGTTATTTGTTCTGAGGGTAATACAACGATAGACACACAACGAAAATTGACACATAATTACACACTTTCCATTGAATGACCTAAACTGACGATTATTCACGTTACACGACCAAAATTGAAATTCTCTCCAAAATATCCGAACCAAAACATGAAGAAATTAAGAAAATAATTAGTAATAAATTAATTACCTTGAGAAGAGGGTTCCACAATCACATCTATACTCTCTAGTTCCACATGTTTTTGAATGGGCTTTCCAATCCGATTGAAGGGCGTAGATCTTCTCACACTTCTCGCACTTCCACTTCTTCTCGCCGTGTTTCCGGCAGTAGTGCTTCTTGATTCCGGTCAGATCGCCGAGCGCCCGGGCAGGGTGGTGGTGGAGACACGTCACCTCCGGGCAGACGTACGCCCTCTTCCGATTGTCTTTCCCGCTCCTCTGCTTCAGCTTCCATGGCAGATTGTGGCCTCTTCTATGAAGCTGCAGATTCTGATCCCTCTGAAAACCCTTGTTGCAGATTTCGCACACGAATCGATTCGAAGTCATTAGGGTTTTTGGCGATAATGCGATCACCTCCGCATTTGGGTCTGCACACAAAATTAGGTTAATTTCTTCAAAATTGAATGATCAATTTGAATCTCTCTCTCTCTCTCTCTCTAGATGCTTAGGGTTGTGATTAATTCAATTGATTACCTGGGTTTCCTGGGAGGTTTCGCTTCTTCTTGGTCTTTATCAATGGCGGATGAGGTGAAAAGACGGCGTTTGGATCGTGTAGGATTGAATTTAAGCTACCAAAATCTTGAGCCCTAGGGTTTGATGAATTGCTGAGAGAGGTTGAATTGGGGATGAACATGATTTGGGTTTGGAGAGGGAGGACTTTGATTGAAGATTTCTGACAAAAATCTAGAAATTAACGTTGTTTGAATTCTTGAAAGATGAAATGAAACAAAAAAAAGATGGGTTTTTTAATGAAACCTTCTACCAACAAACCCTCATTAAGGAGTGGAAGAAAACCAGACAAGAAACAGCTCAATCCCACCTGGTGTTTTGATTAAATTCAGATAAAAGATTTTGTTTTTGAAAATATTGTCTATTTTTGTGATGATCAAGAAGTGGCAAAGGAAAAAAGGATGAATCTTGTAGCATATTTCTGCTTCTTTAAAACCACCATGCAAGAGTCTCTCTCTCTCTCTAAGCTAGCTAGGAGAGACTAGAGAGTGGTATGTAAATAACAAACACCTTTTCTTTTTGGTCCACTTTATTAGTCCAATTTTCCTTTTTGGGCCGTTCCATTCCATTAGTTCACTTTTCTTTTTTAACTTAAAATAACACTCTTATATATTCTAGTGGACCCCACTACTTTATACTACTTTACACACAACAAACAACTTTCTTAATCTCCGTGCCGAAAAGAAAGTGGACTAATGGAGTGGAACGAAGGGAGTAGTATTTGGGACATACTCCCTCCGTCCCGCTATTTGTGGCTCACTTTCCCGAAAGGGGTTTCCCGTTATTTGTGGTCACTTTCCTAATTTGGTAAAAAAATATTAGCATATCTTCTACTCTATCATCTTCTCTCTCATACTTTATTACATTATCTCTCCTACTTTATCATCATCTCTCTCATACTTTCTCATTATCTTATTCATCTTCTCTATCATACTTTATCATCTACTCCCTCTCTCATACTTTATCATCTACTCTCTTAATTCCCGTGCCGAAACCAATTGAGCCACAAATAACGGGACTATGTGAATAGGTAGAAATAGTGTACAAGAATGTGATGATTATAGTGCAGACTTGGGAGAAGAGAAATGGCAAACCTAAGTAGTATATCAAAATCTTGATAAAAAAAAATTAATTAAAAAACAAAACCCAGATAATAATCGGCACAAAAAACCACAAAAGGCAAGAATTCTACAAAGTAAAGTGTATGAGAGAGAGAGAGAGAGAGAGAGAGAGAGAGAGAGGTTGGTTAAAATTAAGAAATGAATTCAAGAATCCTATAGTAAAGAATAGTGTTGCAATGAATATTTGCATTATATATTGGATCATGCATGAATTATTTTGCTTATGGATTATTTTCATATTTATTTTTCCTAAAATTAGGAGACTGACATGGGTACTCTGATCTTCTGCTCCTGTTACAAAACACCCAAATCCAAAAAAAGGGAGTTGAATTGAATTAATGAAATGTATTAAAAGGAGGGATTGTTAATAAAGAAAAATGATGTGGTTAAAAAGCTATGAAAATATGGAAATGGTGGCAAAGCCAAAAAGCCCTAAAGCTTAAAGGCTAAAGGGAAAGTTAGAGGAGTTGATGTTGATGAGAGGGTCTCTCTCTCTCTCTCTCTCTCTCATCTGCATACTTTTCTACGCTTATCATTATTCAATTATACACAATTTTGATGTCAGTGGGAACAAATTAATCGTATATAATTACGAATTTTTTTTATATTATTTTTAAATTTTATTATTTGCTCTCTAATTCGTAATTCTCGATTGTCCCCGGCTACAATCTTCATATTAATGGAACTCCTAAGCACAATGTATAGTCTAAGTCAATAATATTCATGGTTCTAATAATGAGTAACTTAAAAATACAGTTAAACCTTGATAAATTAATAACCTTGTGACCGAGAAGAAATATTCATTTAACGAGGTTATTACTTTATCGAACAATATTTTAGTGCATTGACCCATATCGGAACTGGATGAAATTATTATCTTAGCGAAATTATTACTTTATATCGAATATTACTTTATCGAGGTTTAACTGTATGTCGTGTTTTTTTGTCTATCATCGAGGCATAATGAATTAGGGTCGGATCCAAAATTAAAAATTAATTATAAGTGAATAAATTTTGTAAATATAAAATAATTAAGAAAAATTAAGATTCTATACGATTTGAAATCCGGGCCGATGCTTATGTTGATCTACTTATATATAGTGCTCGAATACAACATATATATGTAATAAGTCTGATTATTTATTAATTTTTGGTAAAAATTAAAATGTTGCAATCAGGTTGGATGGGATGATGATGAGTAGAGATAGGAGAATATACTTTGATAAGTGGGAAGGAATAGGCACCCAGGCTTTTGTTTTTCTGTTCTTAGATTCTTTAATTCATACAGTTGAAAGGGAAAAAATCAATTTTAGTCTATTCATTTTTAGTCCGTTGTGTTGGTCATAGTCAATTTTAGTCCATGTTGGTAAATAGTTTAATTTTGGCCCGTTTTGTAAAATTAGACAAAGTTGTTCAATTTTAATCTTTTTTTTCACGTGTATACGTCCCGGTAATTAAAATAATAAAAATAAAATAAATCTTATATGTGAAATAACTTTATTATATTTTTTAAAAATTTTCGCACGTAAAAATTTATTTATTTTTCTATTTTTTGGTATGTGTATACGCGCGAAAATGACTAAAATTGGACAACTTTGTCTAATTTTGCAAAATAGACCAAAATTGAACTATTTACCAACCTAATGGATTAAAATTGACCCTCGCCTACATAACGGACTAAAAGTGGACAAGAGCCAATATAATGGACCAAAATTGATTTTTTCCCCAGTTGAAAACTTTACAAATTATACAATTTGCAATTTTAGAAATATGAAAATTTACCTACTTCTCAATGGGTCGAGTCAAATTTATGTTTTAAAATTCGAGATTCGGCATGATTTAGTTCGTCACACCGTATTTCTTTTATGAAATTTTAAAGAAAATCTATGAATTGGTTGGGATTATGGTTAAAGATCAAGAATATGGGCCTGGCCGGGTCCAATATCCCTTGCAAATATAAATCAAGCCCATTCTCAATTATCCATCATCCTTTTTTTTCTTTTTCTTTTTACTTTTTCCCACAATCCCTTTTCTTTTTTAGAAAAATTATTATCTACAATAGTCGGGAATGCGCTTCAGCCCCTACAAATTAATTTAAGGCCCATAAATTATTTAGAAACTTGCTAAAAAATTTATTGCATATTTGCATGAGGGGTGACAGAAAAAAATACAAATTGGACTAAAACAATTATGTCAAAGTTAGGGTGTTTGTAAATGATTATAATAAGCATTTATCTATTTATTTGTCGCATAGTTTTTAATGTTTTTGAATTTTACTTACGGTAGCTTCTTTAAAATTAAGTAGTTAAATTACTTAATTAAATAATTTCTTTAAGAATAATTGAGATGTTTTTGCTGCTTAAAACACCATAATTCTCAAAACTAAAAAAACTCCCAACTTTTATTTAAAAATAATATTTTTAACTTTATACAAAATAAATTAAAATTATTTATAATAAGTATTTGTAAATATCCTAATGTTTGAAAAGTCTACTCAAATTTGGATTTAGAGTCAAATTTTCATTATTATCTTAAATGGGTCTTTGATATATTCACTCTTCCTTCTTTATTTAACTAACACGTGTCTTTTTCAAATTCTTTTACCAATATTACCAAAATCACCCGAGGATTATATGCCTAATAAAATGAACTTAACTAAGCTTTTACGTACCTTTTTTTAATACTCTCTCCGTTTCATTGAGTTTCGCCATAGAGTTTAAGATAATAACTGTAAAAATATAAAATAATGACGTAAAACTAAAATAGTGCACCTACTTATTTCGATGATTCCGATCAACTGATTTCTTTTCATTTTAGGTATAAAAAAAGATAAACAAGATACTTTGAAAAGAAAACGAAACAATATCAATGGAACAGAAGGAGATCGCATCTTCACAGACATGTCTATTTCACCGAACCTCTCTCCGAGACAGTGCCCAGATCGTTACGCCTTTCTTGCGGTATCCAACGACATAAAAGCAGTATAGTAGGAACCTCAAAGAAAATAATTTAAATATGTCCTTTTAGCAAAATGACTTAATTGTGTAATGAATTACTCCCTCAGTCTCGTCCGACTTGTCTTGTTTCTTTTCGACACGGAGATTAAGATGAATGAGTGATTGTGTGTAGATGAGTGAGTGATTATGTATAAAAAGGTAGATCTCGCAAAGAAAAAACGGTAGGTTATGTAGTAATTATTTTACTTTTTTGGAAACAAGACAAGTCGGATGAGACGACCCGAAAAGGAAAACAAGACAAGTCAGGTGGGACGGAGGGAATATAACAAAAATTCTTAAATTTAATAAGTTAAAGCAACAATATGACATCATCATCATCACCACTAATTAAGAGAAGAATTCGTTTTATACCTAACTAAGCTGAATTACGTGTACAATTAATTCAGACACGCAACCTCAACATTACCAAAATCAAGAAAAATATCTTCCCAACCAAAATCTTCCTTGTTTTTTTCCAAAATAACTTTGGCAGGTCAATAAACAATTCTGATCCTCTGGCCCAAAATTGGTGTCCCATTCGGTGGTCCACCAATCACGCGATGTCACGCATGTATTGGTGGACCATGTTAACAATTAAAAACTATTTAAATTATAAAAGGATGGTCCACCAATGCATGCGTGGCGGAGCGTGATTGATGGGCCATCGTATGGGCCACCATCATAGGGGTTAGAGGATGCTGACATACACGACATGCTGCCATTTTGCAGACACAATTTCCCTTTGTCCGATTCTCCTTCTTACGTTTGACGAATAGAAAACCGCGTAACGTTATTTAAAACCATGCAACCATACGTGGCTGAATCTCGAAAAACCACACATTACAAGTGGGATATTTGTGGGAAGATTGTATGAGGGAATTCTGACACGTGTCGATTATAGGAATGCACAAATAGTTTGATAATTTATAGGATATATAATCAGAAACTCGACAACGCACGGGATTGTACAGTTAAAATAATCACCGCCCAAATCAAAAATTTCTTTCCCCCCTTTTAGCGAAAAATATGAAAGAAGCCCCACCCCCACAACCAAAAAAAAAAAAACAACACTCCATTAAGGTGGTTTAACTCTTATGTGTTTTGGTTATGCACGGAACGAGGTTTACCGTGCCAAAGTAAAGGCTGCGGTTCCTCTCAACAAAAAAAATAAAATAGCGAGTATTATGTCCAAAAACTAAAAGAATTTAAGTATGTTAAATAGTTGTAGTACTCCCTCCTTCCTTCCTATTGATAATGATCAATTGGCTTTTCCATACGAAAATTAAGAAAGTAAAAGTAAGTAATAAAATAAGAGAGAAATGTAACGGCCCGAAATTTTCAATGTAAAATGCATTGTATATTTATTCATGCATGTTATCAAGTATTTTAGTTCTGTAAGTCGCGCCTTAGAAATTTAAATGAAAATTAAAGCATTTATCTTTTTTGTCGTTAAATCATTTTTGTTATGTAAATTTATTTTGAACTTTGAATATGTTTATTTATATCATATTATGATTATATTATTTTGTTGAGATAGAAATAATATTAGAATTATTAGGCAAGAGTAATATTAATTTTGGATTTCCTAAACCAACTAGGATTCATAAAATGATATAATATTTATTATGGTATTAAGTTATTAGGAGATAATTTTATATTATATTATGATTAAAATAGATATTTTATGTGTGTTATACATGTTTTATGATAAAATCTAATTGTGTCTATCCATATCCTAATTTATCTAGGATTGAATGTCTTATATGGTAAGTGATAGAATAAATATTATATAAAATATATATGAAAATAAATATGGATAAAATATATTTGATACCTTATAGGATTAGGGATATTTAGATAATGATTTCTAGGCCTATAAATACCCCTTAGTCGCTCATAATATAACATCACATAAACTTTTTGAAAATCTGCCAGCATACCTGCGAACTGTTTCAATAATTATTTACGTACCTTCCCGGAATCATATCATTGTGAAATTTTAGGCGAAGCTTCCTAGGTATGTCTAGTATACTCATGTATTTTTGTATAATTTTTCAAGCATGATAAGTAATTGTTTAAAATTGTTATTCGTAACCTATCAGTTTCTGACAGCATGTTCATGATCTTGAAAGAAAATTGTTTTTCATGTGTTATTTACATTGTTTTCGATCATGATTAATTTTAATGGGATATAATACATGTTAGGTCATTCATATTAAAAATATAGAATTTTTAGGATACGTGTACTATTTATTTGTTAATTTGTTTCTTGATATGTCCGATATCAATATGTCAATTCTTTGGTTGTTAAAATGTTTAAGTTTCATGAGAACATAAATCTGTCCTGCAATTTTACCTTTTCTGCCGAGAGTTCCAAGGCCAAATACATGATCTTAAGCTACTTGAAAAATTCCAGAAAAATTATAGAGATACAATTTAGGATGTCTTTAAGATTTCTGTAAATTTTGGGAATTTTTAAACAAGTCTTTATATTTCTAATGAATTTTTACTTTTACACTACCGAGAAACCATGCTCTCTGGATAGGGCCTAGTAAAATATTTATACCTCACTCCACAAAAATGCTTTTAACTTGATTCTTTTTCCTAAATACTCTACACACGTAGGTATTTGTAAAACTATTTATTTCATATTTTTAACTTATGTGTATGAAAACAGTTTAATACAAATGTCCGGGTAGTCACTCGGAGCATGCATTTTCGTATTCGAATTTTGGTGGAAACTATTCTGTATTTTATGAAGTCGTTACTTATCTATAGAGATTGAAATTTTGATATGATATTTCTACGCATGTCCCCTAGATGTGTGTTAAATCTTAGAATTTTTAAAGTATGTTTAGTTCCTGAAGCTTATAGTTTAAGGTCAGTAGGTCAGAAACCGCTTTCGTTGATGTAGTAGGTACTGTTTTGGTTATAACTCTTAGAGGACTTATTATTTTGATATGAAACCAAATCCGGTATGATATAGACTTATCAAGGAATCTATATGTAGAAAATTAAGATTTATGGAATGAATGTTCTGTGGAATTTCTTTAAAATAGGTATTTCTGCACAAGTTAATATGGGACGTTGAAACCTATTTATAAGATAACTGTTTGTGTTACGTTTTCACTGGCATGCTATATAATAATAAATTTATGAAATATTGTATATGTGAAATACATACACGACTTTCATGAATCATTAAGAATTATCAATTTTCATTTATAGGATCGGCGCGCAGGACTTAAATATTGATACCCATTATTTTTCATTCAAAATCAAGGTTAAGGTGGGGAAATATTCTTACACTACATTTATCCTTATTATTTTTTATGCTCGATTTTTATGAGTTAATTTCAGGCATGAAAAGAAAGGATCGAAGTTGATCCGCGATCGAAGTTGATCGGTATAAAGGTTTATGGTCGAAGTTGATCGGGATCGAAGTTGATCCGCGATCGAAGTTGATCGGTATAAAGGTTTATGGTCGAAGTTGACCGGGATCGAAGTTGATCCGTTTAAATGTTAAGAGTCGAAGTTGACTCGGTGGTCTGTGTGACTACGTAATTCTTACATGATCTAATTTTCCATAATATATTGGTATATTATATAGTTTGGATAAGTGTATTCCCCACTGAGTAGTCGTACTCAACCCACTATTTTAACACTTTTCAGAAAATGGATCGGCCGATGCGTAGAGGTGTTGGTGGTGATGGTCACACGAGGAAGGATTTATGAAACTTATTAATGCATTAAAACTAGTTTTATCATGAACTGTGCATTTTATTTTCGAGAACTAGTAGTCTTAGTTATTTTTATTTAAGACTTCCGCTGAGTATGAAAATAAATTGAGTTTTGCAAACGGTTCTATTGAATGAAAATGTTTTGAACGAGTCGAAATATGCATGTTAAGTATGAAGTAGCGTCCCTAGTTAAGTTTTAAAAACTGGGGCGTTACAGAAAATGAGTGAGACTGTGAGAGAATAAATGATAAAATAACTGAAAAAAATAATAAAATATAAGAGAATGTATTTTTTTTTTAGAAATGAGTCATTTCAAATGGGACAAATCAAAAAGAAAAAAGGGATCAATGAAACAAAGGGAATACTATTTAAAGAATTTTTAGCAATAGTGTGAAAGATTCTATAAAAGTTCAAGAACTATAAAATATATAACATACACAAGCAAAATTGATTGGAATTTGAATTAGGAGAAATTAGCAAATTTAATAAATTTGGAGAATTGAATATACTCCCTTAGTCCCATCGATAGTGTTCTATTAATTTTCGGGGCGGTTATTAAGAAAATGATATTTTATAATATGTATTGTTCGACTTTTTGAGTGATTAATTTTTGTTCATGTATATTTTTTAACCTTTTTCAAAAATACATTTTTAATGAGACAACCAAAAAAGGAAAATGAAACACCATTAATGAAACGGATGAAGTACCTTTTAAAAATAAAACAATAATTTCATAGAAAGAAAATTAAAGAATACAATTTTAAGATATTTTGAGGCGCCATTCCACAATTTAATAGAATTCCGTCATTTCCTCAATTCTCTTCATCTTTAAATTCTTATTACTTTATCAAATATTATTTTAATACATTGATTAATATCATAACCGAATTATTACTTTGTCGAAATTCAACTGTATATAATTGCATTGATCAATGTAAAAACAGAATCAACAAAACACACAAATCGTAAAAAAAGTATTTAGCTAAAGTTATTGATCTATCTAAACTCCTAAAACATTTAGCCCTGCAAGAACTTAAACTTGTACTAAAGGGACAACCTCATTGAGACAACTTACAAGGTAGCAAAACAAAATCTCTTTGAACTAAGAACATAGAAATTGAATTGTCTATCAACTTTCAACAAATGAAGATCAATATACAACCAACCAAAACAACACAAAAAACACAAGTGATTGAATCCCCAAATTAGGTTAATTAGCCTCACTACTTGGGACTATTATTCCCCAAGAAACCCACCCAACCTATCAGCCAACCCACTCACATCCTCCCCTCCATCCTCTCTCTCCTCAAACTCCTCACTCAACAACTCCTCCCAAAACCCATCATCCAACTCTCTCTCATTCCCCATCTCCATCTCCTCCGCCCTCCCAAACCCTTGCATCTCCATCGCCAATGCCTCGAGCTCCGACACGTGGTACCCGTACAACCGAGTCGACTCGTCCGACTCGACCTTAACTCGGCTCGACTCGCCCCCTTCAATTGGCCTTTGCCTTTTCTTGCTCATAGCCTCCTCAATCTCCTTATTATTCTCCTTGTGTTGGACCAATTGATGGGCAAATTTAGGGTTCTGCATTGCCCTCGCCAAGAAACTCATCATTTGCTGCTGCTTCTTTTCGGTACTTTGCAACCGCACTTCCATTTGCTGCAAGTAAGCTCTCGTAGTCTGCTGCTGCTGCCGAAGTCTGACCAGCTCGGTCACCAATACTTGCTTATCCCGCCTCAGGGTGTCGATTTCGACGTCGGGGCCGAACCGGCCGACCTCGACGAGGGCATCGACCCCCTGGTTCGGCGGGGAGGGAGGAGGGAGATTCGTCTTCCTCCTCCTGATCTGCTTCAATAGATGCTTTTGGCCTTGGAGGAATGACTCGTTTGCGAACTCCCATTTGTTTGCATCGATTTTTCTAAAGCCCTGCAGTGATCAAGGGGTGTAAGATTTCTTTGAAATGGAAATTGTTTATACCTGATGGGACTTTTGATTTTGGCTCTTCATCTTGTATCATCAATCATCATTCATCAACAATCTTTGGGAACCTTTATGATAAGAGGAACAAACTATGTTCAAAAGACTAATCCAATTCCAGTTCTACTCTGAATTTGTGGGAGAAAGTTTGAATTTTTATGCAATATTTGTTCCATTGCCGGCAAGATTGAAGCAGAGGAAGACCCATGAGAGAGAAAGATCAAGAAACCAAGAGAGAGAGAGACTAGATTTTTTCAAGAAAGTTTTGAGTTTTTCAACACCCATTGATTGGAAGATTGATTTCAATCAAGACCCATTATAGAGAAAGATCAAGAAACCAAGAGAGAGACTCTAAATTTGAATTTTTGTGACGAATTTGTTCGAGAAAGTTAGAATTTTCAAAACCCATTGCAGCAAGATTGAATCAAACAGAGACCCATGTGAGAGAAAGCTGAAAAAACCAAGAGAGAGACTCTAAATTCATTCAAGATTCGGTTTTTATCCCAGAATTGTTCAAGAAAGTTTAACTATTCAATACCTACCCATTGCATCAAAATTGAAGGAGAAAAACACTAAGAGAGGGAAAGATCAAGAAACCAAGAGAGAGAAATTCTTAATTTAATCAATAAAGCTTTTGAGTTTTCAACACCCATTGCATCAAAATTGAACCAGAGAAACACAATGAGAGAGAAAGATCAAGAAACCAGTAAAGAGTCTCTAAATTCATTCAAGATTGGATTTTTATCCCAAATTCATTCAAGAAAGTTTGATTTCCCAGCACCCATTGCCTCAAAATTGAACCAGTCAAAGGCCCATGAGAGAGAAAGTACAAGAAACCGAGAGAGAGAGAGAGAGAGAGAGAGAGAGAGAGAGAGAGAGAGAGAGAGTATACTCACATAAGTGTTAAGCTGCCTAACGAAGCTGGAGAAGTTATTATGCTTAAAATATCTCGGCAACACAGAGGTGGAGAAGGCGTGTGGGTCCCACACGACGAAGCTATGCCCTCCTCTACTCCACGAAACAATACAATCGGAGCTCGAATCATCCACCATATCAAACGTCTTCGTCAGAAACGGCGGCGGCCCCATCTCGTTCAGCCCCTCCATCGGCCGCGGCAGCGGCGGCGCCACCTCCTGCCACGAGCTCGACTCCCCCGGACACTCCTCCTTCACCGGAAACATCCCTAAAAGTTCAGCCTCTGCCTAATATCTATACAAGAATGAAGAACAGAGGATCGATCCAAAGGCTCGAGAAAAGCAGGGGAGTGAAGAATTCTTGCAGCGAACATCAATTCTCTCTCTAAGATGAAAAGGGCCTTCGATTCTCTCTCTAGGATGACAAGGGTATGAAGAAAATCTTGATTTTGGGAAAGTCTTTGGTTGAGATTTCTCTTTCGGGAAAATAGTTTTTGTTCGTTAAAGAAAACAGGTGTGAAAGGGTGGGAGATCGCTGTGTTTTTATAGGGAGGAAGATTTTTACCTTGGAAAGTTCTAGAATTGGAAGAAGAAGAAGAAGATATATGGAGGAAACATCTATTGAATTTTTTATTTTATTTTTATTAAAAAATAAATAAATTTTTTGTTTTGTTTTATCTGTTTGGAACTTTTGGTGGGCTTGGAAACTTCTAGAGTAAATGGGGATGGTGTTTTTTTTAGGAATTTAGATGTTGGATTGGCGGGCTGTGATTGGTTGGTTTGGTGGGGCCCACTTAGTATTGGATGACACCAGGATAAGCTCCACCTCAGTGTGGTGTGATGGTGTGGCTTTTTTTTTTTTTTTTTTTAATTGTATTTTTTTAATGTATAGTGGAAGTATAAGATAATGTAAATTATGTGTATTGCTTTAAGGCTATTTAAGACTTTCGAGATGAGCTTTTGGCAATTTCGAAATGGGGTGGGTGACTAGTTGCTGTTTAGTTCTGGAATGAGAATTTACTCATTGGAAGTTTCCATGAGTTTCTTCTTTTCTAGAAGTTTCCACAAACGAATGTATTCCTCTGTCTCATTAAGTTCGACACACTTCTTTTCAGCACAGTTATTAAGAATGATTTAAAATTGTATATAAATCATGAGTCACAAAAAAAATAAAAATAAAAAAATAAAGTAGATGTGTAAAAGTGATTTGCCATTTTTTTGAGTCAGATAAAATCAGTAGAATAAACCGTTTAAGAAAAGTGAAACAAGATGAATGGATCAGAAATGTGAAGACGAATTCATGATTGATAATTAGCGGGCCAGGTTTACTATTTTGGATGGAAATTTCTAATTTTAGAAGATGAGATAAAATTTGGAATTTTGGTTTGCATAAATAAGAAATTTTTCACAAAGTTCAAGAAAAAATTAAAAAATAATTTTAAGAAATCATCAAAATAATCGGGTAAACACACAATTTGGAAGGTAATGATCCTGCCCGCTCCTGTAAGCTGACTTGTATAGGATTATAGACGGATCTAGGGGTGTAAGATCATAGGCGGAACTAGAGATTTAAGAAGGTCATTCCAAATTGCGTAATTATCTTTATTTTTATTTATTTCTAGAAAAAAATAAAGATATTTTATTCTCAAATTATGAATTATAATTTGTTCATCAGTATGGTTTACAATACAAAGTTATGCAATTCATAAAATTTATTTGAATTTTTTGAAAAATTAAATTCCACACCATCTAAATTTAGAAATCCATCTGAAATTAATTATTTACATTCTTAAATTTGCAGAGTTAATCTTGACTTTCAATAATAAAATCTATAAAAGCATTCAAATAAAATCATGGGCATAGATTTTTTTTCGTGTGGGACAACTGACAAGTGGACAAAGGCTTATTATGTGATTGTTATATATGTATTTATGTGCAATATATATATATATATATATATATATGTATATAAAGGACAAACATCTTGAATAAGACTAGATGAATAAGACAAGTTCTTTGGAATGACGTAGCGTTGAAAGTGGGTGGTCCGAAATTGAAAGGTTATGGGTTTAAATCTCACTGGAATTGTTATGTGTGTTTGTCACATATGGTTAGCCTAGAGTGGTTTAACTCTCCTGTATGGTTTGCAGGCTATTATACAGGAGCGGAGTTTACCCAATGCGCACTTCGGCACGCTATGTGTACCTGTCACTTATGATTAACCTAGGATGATTTAACTCGGGGTTTACCCAATGCGCACTTCGGCACGCTATGTGTGTCTTTCACTTATGGTTAGCCTATGATGATTTAACCTCTCATGTGTGTTTTGCAGACTATTATACAGGAGCGGGATTTACCCAATGTCTGTCACTTATGGTTAGCCTATGGTGGTTTAACTCTCATGTGTGGTTTGCAGACTATTATATAGGAGCGGAGTTTACCCAATGCTATTATACAGGAGCGAGGTTTACCCAATGTGGACTTCGGCACACTATGTGTGTCTGTCACTTATGGTTAGCTTAGGATAGAGCGGGGTTTACTCAATGCACACCTCGATAGCGGCTGCGGGTTATCCTCGTCTTAAATTTTTTATTTTTTTTTTAAAAAAGGACAAACATCCTGATTTATCATGGACAGTGACGTTTCAACGTTCAGAGTACAACCAAATTAAGTAGGACCAATGCAAAACATTTTCATGTGACCTATTATTTATTTTACCACTTCGGTAATTTATTTTTATAAATTATTACCTAATCTATCAGTATTCTTTTGCTATATCTTATAAAATTAGTACTAGATTCTTTAATTTATTATAAACAATTTATGCTTCACTGGTTATCGTGAAAAAAAAATAGATGCTTAATTATTAAATATTACACAACTATGACACAAAATATTAATATCTAGTGAAAAGTTTAAGGCAACTTGCCAAGTTGGAATACTTAAAATTTTAACACACCAATTTTGAGCCGAAAAGAATTGGATCTAAAGATCCGATTCGATGGAGTAATTGGGCTTTGGGCTAAAAGTTTATAGATTATAAACTAGATTTATTTACTAGTTTATTCAAATCAAAATATTGTGTTCAAGCTATGTAAAATTATTTTTATTTTATTTTATGTATTAGCAATTATTATTTTTAATAATAAATGAAAAAATAAAAACATATAATTGATGCTTTGGTTAGACCCATAACCAATAGAAGGGTTGGATTAAGCTGCATTTTCAGTCATACATTTGGACTGGCCTCAATCCGATTTCATGAAACAACCCACGAAATTGGGTCGAATTGATCCGTTCCGAAGATTTTCAAAACCCTTAAAGTATATGTATAATAGGAGAATGAATAACAATAAATAAATAATTATAATAATAACAATAAATAATATAAATATAAATATTAATAATAATAAATATCAAAGTATATGTGTAATAGGAGAATGAATAACAATAAATAAATAATTATAATAATAACAATAAATAATAATAATAATAATAATAGACCTTCAAAACCCTAAGTATATGTATAATAGGAGAATGAATAACAATCAATAAATAATTATAATTATAATAATAAAAATAAATAATATAAATATAAAATATAAATAATAATAATAAATATCAAAGTATATGTGTAATAGGAGAATGAATAACAGCAAATAAATAATAATAATAATAATAATAAATAATAATAATAATAATACTAATAATAAAAAAAAACCCAAAATTATTGTCTATTCCATTTTTGTTTGTTTATTCCATTTTGGGTATGTCTCCAAAATTCTTTCCACTTTAACTTTTTTTAGTAAATTATTACACACAACTTTTTTGTGGGACCCACAACTTTATACTAATCCACACACTACTAACAACTCTCCTTAAAAATCGTGCAAAAAGCAAATTGAACAAGAATTTTGGAACGGAGGGAGTAATAAATATCAGACTTCCTAGAACAGGTGGCCACGGTGGGAGGAGTCAAGTGTCTTTACGACACGATGCAACGGTGGCTAGCTTATGCAATTTTCTTACACAATATATAGACCCAATATATATTAATTTAATTAATTATTAAAAAAATAGTGTGTAGGTGCACAATATTCAAAGACCTTATCTAGAATATATGATATTTAATAATTTAACTATATAGTAGTATTTGGCATGTGCTGCCGCCCAAACTTGTTCGAGAACTTACTAGTCGATCTACAGGGATAGAATCTCCGAGCAAAGATTCCCCTCCACTTGCAAACTTGCAACTAGTGAGATGATAATAATATTTTATTGAGATAAATATACAATAAAGCCTCCGTAATTTAATATTCGATAAATTAATAATTTCTATAAGATAATATTTTTTTCGGGTTCCGACTCGGGTCAATGTAAAAAATCATCAAATTCGATAAGATAATAAGATAATAATTTTTAGAAAAATTTAATGTAAATATATGGTCCCATCGAAATCATAAATTAATACTCATTTAAATTACCAGAACACTAAGAAAATTTTCTGAAATATGATTATAGTGTTGACTGTTTTTTTTTAAAACTTAAATCTAATTTTTTCTCATCATCTATATATATAGTATATACTATTCTCATTATACATTGAATATCTTTTAATAAAAAACAATAATCTTAATTTTATTGTTCGTAAATAGTCAAACGATTCATTGTATTAAAATAATAAACTTAAATTATTGTTCCTAAATGTAGTCAAATGATTTATTGTATTTTTTATAGTTCATTTTTTTAGAGGCTAATTATACATTATACTTCGTTCAGGTCGAAAACTCTCTTTAAATTAATAAATATTAATTTATCGATAAATTAATATCTCTCTAAGATAATAAAATCTATCGATCCCAATTATATTAATTTAGAGAGGTTTTACTGTACTAAACTCGTAAACTATTAGTTCTTGATTCTTTCGTTCCCTAAATTATGAAAATATGCAGATCGCCCCGTTAATTATTGATTTTATGCGCTTTGTCCTATTAACTATAAAATATGCAATTTGCTCCCTTAATTATCTAATTTATTGCAGAAGAATATAATTTCGGCAAAAAAATCATAACACATGTGATAGTATCATCTATGATTATCACAAAACTAATAATCCATGGGGTAAACAACACAAAAATAATAATCTAGTATGGTATTTCCCATATATTTGTATGTATGACTGGATATCTTTGTCGAAATTTTACTTTTCTGCAACAAATTAGATAATTCAGGGCATATACATTTTCAAAATTTAGGGACAAAACACACAAATCTAATAGCAAATGGGGCAAATTGTACGTTTTCCTAGTTAATGGGCAAAGTGGAAAGTAAAGAGAAAAATAATATGATATAATAAATTAATTTAAAAGTACTCCCTCTGCCCATTTAAAACGATTTATTTCTTTTTTGTACGAGAATTAAAAAAAATAGATGATATAGTATGAAAGATGAGAAATTATGAGAGAAGATGAGTGAGATAGTTAGATAATAATTTTTTTGGAATGTTATTTTTTTTAGAAATATAGGAAAAGGAAAATGAGTTGCTTTAAGCAGGACGGGGGAGTACTTGAGATCGAAAAATTTGTGTCTCGGTCTTAAAACTATCGGGCTCGGCCTTAAAACTATTGGGCCCGGCCCAATAAGCATCGACACGTTGCCGGCTCTCAAAGAAAGCTATTTATATCGAAGGATTTGATCTGTACGCGCCAGTCTGGATTCGGCAATTCTGCTGACATTAATTTGGGCAATTTTGCGCATTTCATATGAAAATTGTTGATTAATTTGGCAGTTTTGCGCTTTCTTTCCATATGAAAATCGGAGTAAGGATGAGATTCGACGTGTTTGATTCGCTCATCCTACTACTTGTGACGGTGCTCTGCGCTAACCTTCGCGTCAGAGGAGAATCGCCGACGTGCTTGACGGTGTACAGAGAGGGCGGCGCGTCGGCGGTGTTCCAGTCGCCGAAGTGCCCTCGCTGGAGCCTCTCTAATTTCAAGTCCCAATCCAATCGCCGATCGAAGTCGAGGTCCTTGACGTGTCAGTCGGCGATGCTCCAAGGCCGCCGGAAATCACAAGAAGATCGGAATCTGTGCGTTTTTTTACCTTCGCTTACCTTTTCCAGGTATTTCTGTAGTGAAACTTAACTAGGAGTATGAGTTCAAGTGCTCACGGTGATTAATTTGAGTCCTCTATTTTCTTCTTTCAAGGTCCGAAGGAGGTTAAAGAAGTGAATGTTGGGATAATGGCGGTATTCGATGGGCATAATGGTTCGAGAGCTAGTGAAATGGCGTCGGAATTGCTGCTGGAATATTTTGTTCTGCATACTTACTTTCTTCTGGATACTACTTACTCTTTTTTATCCAGAAAATTGATGAGAAGGCTGCCGAATAAAGGAGAACATGCTGCTGGTTTTCAGAAGAGTCAGTGGAATGAGGACTTTGATGGCCAAACTCTGGATCTTGGGAGGTCTCTCTTATTTGGTCTCGTTTGATGAATATACGTGTTTCTTATTTGCAAATATCACAGGGATATTCCATGTATAACTGTGGATGGGGGCTGGTGGATTAGCTGACTACTCCTTAATGTGAGATTCATGAGAATTGCTTTTTGTTGTTATAAACCAGTCAGATTGTGTTATTAAGTTGTGGTAGTGGTGCACAGTTGTATTTCCAATTAAATTTTGCTTCTTCTTGAACTTAATTTGACAATATATCCTCAAAGTGTGTATCTACTCACACATGTTTTCTCATTATCTCGGCTTTTTTTTGTCTAAGATTCATATGTTTGTATTTGATCGGTGCATGCTGTATTGTTTTCAGTATTGATTTCATATACATTGGGATCTCAGTATATTTCCTTTCAGTACATGACATATAAGTGATGTCTCTTCTTTAGGTTCAAGGTGACTTTGTCAACTATTTTAGATGGATCTTTCCCCTTTGAGTTGTTGAGAGAAGCATTATTAAGAGCAATCCATGATATTGATATATTGTTTTCTAAGGTGAGTTTTATTTATGTATCTGAATATTTCTTTCTTGCCTTTGCTTATGTGGCTATCTGGTTAATGAAGAATGCATCAAGATACAACCTGAACTCTGGCACTACAGCAACGGTTGTGCTTCTAGCAGATGATCAAATTCTAGTTGCTAATTTAGGTGACTCAAAGGCATTTTTATGCTCTGAAGTATATCAGTCTCCTCCTGAGGCTAAAGGTCAGAACACCAATTGAATTAATTGACTATTTTATGCTGCCATATATTAGCAGAAAATTACTAATGCACTTGGGTTTTGTAAAACATACTACCATAATATATGTAAAACTTCTTAGATTCTCAATATAGATATATGAATTGAGGCAACATATATGTTTTACTTATATGGAATGGGAGCTTGTGTTGTTCATTTCCACTCGGTATTGTCAATTGTAGCAACTGTATTTAGGATCGTCAGGCAGAGAAGAGCTGAGGGTGCTTCTTCAACTGTACAAGAGCGTGATCAATTAAAATCAATGGCATCTAATGGGTGGACAGTCTTAATTGCTAAGGAGTTGACAAATGATCACCATCCTGATAAGGAGGATGAAAAATCACGGATTGAATCTTCTGGGGGCAATATTTCGAAGTGGTCTGGTGTAGCTCAAGTCAATGGCCAATTGGCTGTAACCAGAGCAATTGGGGACATACATTTTAAGAAGTAAGATTGTTTGTTTCAAGAGGATATTTGTTTGATATATATTCTTCAAATAGATAACTGACCGTAAATAATGCCGTACCAACCTAAATGGTTATTTTAACCAATAATACTCAATTTTAACAGACTCTGACTTTAACTGTATCATTTTTACTTCAAACAACAGTATGACTGAACTGAAGCCTGAAATTATGTTTGTCGTGCCAACAGTTTTGGTGTAATCTCAGTACCTGAGGTGACAGATTGGCAACCTTTGACTGCTAATGACAGCTATATTATTGCTGCATCAGATGGTATCTTTGAAAAGCTTAGCCCCCAAGAGATCTGTGATATACTGTGGGAACCCCTTTCACATTTCACTATCCGGGAGCTACTCAATACTTCATGTTCATACTCATTGGCTGATTGTATAGTCAATGCTGCTTTCGAAAAAGGAAGTATGGATAACTTGGCAGCTCTAGTGATTCCCATGAGAGCAACAGGTTCTGTTGAGACCTTTCAGGGAAGGAGTTCCAGGGAACCTGATTATCTGGGAATACTAGATGAAGGCCAGATCTATGTGAAAGCAGGTGATTCTCCTTTCTTGAAGTAGTTTGAATTTGTGCAGTGTAAGGTTAATTTTATTTACTAACAAAAAATAATATAAAAAATATTTCATTTTAACATTAGAAGTTTAGACATGATGCAGCTAAATGTTTGTGGTGTCTTACATCTCCTTATTTGCAATAGGAAAAGACTTTTCGTCAAATTCTTGATTAACCCATCATTTCAACCTTTCCAAATTAGTGGAAAAAATGTGTAACCTTGCAAAAGAAATGCTGCAACAACTGCCATTTGAAATGAAAGTGCTTTTGCATGCTCAAGTAAGTGCCTACTTTTGTGTCTCTCAAATTAATTCTCAATTCATTTATCTTATTTTTCTTAATTTTCCTCACATGCATCCAACATGCTATGTATGTTGCGATAACCTTTATTAGTCAAGCAATCAGCTTTCAGTTGTCTTTTCAATTGACTGTTCTAATACTATGGGCCTATGGCAGACCAAGTTTTCATGCTCAAAGCTTTTTCTAAGCGAATTATGTTTCTCTGATTTCCATCTGTATCTTTCTCTTTTTCTGTTGCTGGAGTCTGATCTGCACCCTTATCATTTGCCTAGCTGATGCGAACACCTCAGTACTCTCAGAACTGCAGTCTCTTCCAGATGTTACCAAGTTTGATAGATTACTGGTAAGACATAGAGCAAGTAATTAATTTTTCTTGCTTCATTTCTTTAATCTACTTAATTTGCTTCTGCCTTTCTTGACCTGAGTAGGCTTTCTGAATATTTCTGAATGAGTAAAGGTGGATTTTTAATTTTTCCGAATGCTCGATGCAATAAAACAGGTCTTCAATACTTGTACCAGCGCATGATGTGTGTCATAAATCTTTTGCGGTGTAAGGAAGGGTCCTAGTTGGAGGCAACCTACTTATCCTGCCCTGAGTTATTTGGCTAAGATATTACCTAAGATTTTTATTATCAGCCTTTTCAAGTTGATAATAGGATGGAGTTTTAACATGTGATTAATTTGGCGATCTTATTCAGCAAAATTTCAGATCACTTGTTACAGGAAAAAATAAAGGTCTTAACTTTGTTTATCCAAAGTCCAACTCTTTGATGAACATTTATTTCATTTCATTTCATGCCTATTTTAAATAATACTCCCTCTGTCCCAATATTTGTGGCTCAATTGGTTTCGGCACGGGAATTTAGGAAGTGGTGTTATGTGGTGTAGTTTGACTTTTTGATAGTTAATTTTGGTCCACACAATCATTACCTTTTTTAGGAGTGAGCCACAAATATTGGGACATCCATTTCGGGAAAGTGAGCTACAAATATCGGGACGGAGGGAGTAAACACTAAGACACTTGGTTCAAAATTTTCAGCAATCAAATATATATATATATACTCCCTCCGTCCCATTGGAAGCGTCTTGTTTCCAATGGGCACGGATGTTAAGAAAATGATAATGTGTGGTGTATATTGTTTGACTTTTGGATAGTTAAATCTTGTCCACATATTCTTGCCTTTTTTAGAAACAAGACGCTTCCAATGGGACGCCCAAAATGGAAAACAAGACGCTTCCAATGGGACGGAGGGAGTATTACGCAAGGCAGTTTTTTTGCTTTACAGTGGCAGATTTTCTGTTTGGTTTTCAGATACTTCTAGCAAATTGTCTCTTCCTTTAGTTTGTAACTATTTTTTTATATCCCTTACTGTTGTTTATTTGCAAATTGGCCTTTCCTTTTGTTTTGCATCATTGATCTTCAAAATAATCAAGTAGTGGATTGCATTATATAATGGTACTTTTGTTTTTTCCAGGTTGAAGGAAAGCAGAACAACTTTAGGTGCTTTTATTTATCTGAGAATCTTGATGTGAATGACGATTACACCTTTTGGATCCACAAGGATGACCGGGTGCCTGTGGCTGAGCTACCGGCTTTGAGTGGAGAAAATCAGTTCGGCTGGAGTGAGTTGATGTTCTATTTCATCAATTGGCTTTGATCCTTTGAAAAGTGACATCAATATTAGGTTTTGATTATTGAAAACACCACTTGACAAAATGATGCTGCATGACTCTTCTCATAAAACATGTTAGCCAAGAAATATTTTCTATTTGCAAAGCCTATTGCCCCTGATCCTGACAAATTTTGCTAATCGAGGTCGTATTACATTAAATGCAGGCCGGCCTTTAGATTTCTACAATGATCAGCATACATGCATGCACTTTGGATCACATATGAATGGCGAGAAAGACCACTGCATGAGTTCTGACGGTTTTGCAAGATTCCTTGGTTTGCTGGAATCAATTCCTTTACATAATTCTGGTCAAAGTGATCATGTGACACCAGACACAAGGTAGATCAGATCTGCAATGATGTTTTAAACTGTCCTCTTAATGTTCCAATAGTGGAAGCCACTGGGATTTTAACTTGATGCATTAGATGCTTGTGTTAACGTAGTATCGTAGTCTAGTTCTTATAGAAGCAGGGGCTTCTCTTATCTTGGAAGCTGACGCATTAGATGCTTGTGTTAACGAAGTACAATTGTTTACATTTGTTCAAGAAAAAATGCTTTTAGTATATCTTTATACTGTATGAGTTTAGTTTTACCTTGGAATGTATGTGGACTCTCAGTTTTTTTTATCAACTTAAAGTTGCTGAGTTATATATTTACAATTGGTGAATTTTATGGGCGTAGCTATGTTTTTTTTGATGTGATAGGTTGTTTTTCCTGGTAAAACTTAGCTGGTTTCTTGTGCAGACCAACCATTTGACGTTCTTTCACGAAGTGATGTTTTGACATAATTGTCTTTCCTGGATAGCACTCATTAATTCATTATATCAATTGTTATTTCCATTAGCCACCACTTACTAATGGACAATGTTTTTGAAAAATTTTCACACATCTTTGCTGTAGGTACATACTGAAAAAGAAGTTTGATCGTGGGGCATATGGTGAAGTTTGGCTTGCTTTCAACTGGAATTCTTCTCAAGTTGGGAAAGATTCTCAAAGGCAGCATGTAGAAGAAAACGGTTTCCATAAATATGAGCAAAGGAGCGCACATGACAAAAATAAAGCTACAAATATGTTATTCGAAGAATGCAAAGGTGGCCATTGTGATGATAATATGTTCATTTTGAAGCGAATAATGGTATGCAATCAAATCTACTATGTTTGAAGTTACCATTGCATTCTTAAATGTTGGATACTTAGATCTCAATGTTTCAATGGATGCATAGCACTGCACTATGGTGGGTTTCTTTGGTTTCTACTTCCCTCAATTTGTTGAATATTGTGGTTATCCCTATGTCTAGGCAACCCTTTCAATATCATATGTTGCAAGCAGCCTTGTAACACGTTTTAGCAAGATCTTCTGCAATGAAACCACATACTAACTGAAACATATCTTCTGGAGAAAATGAACAGACTAAATATAAGAAAATAGCTAAGATAGAGTTGGAACTAGATTAAACTAAATGGTTCTTGTGTTCTTCACTATGTCAATGGTTCTTGTGTTCTTCACTGTATAAATGGTTCTTGCGTTCTTCGCTATATAAATGGTTCTTGAGTTCTTCACTAAATGTGAACAGGACATACTTCATGTCCAGATCGTTCTTCACTTTATAAATGGTTCTTGTATTCTTCACTATGTAAATGGTTCTTACGTTCTTCACTATATAAATGGTTCTTGAGTTCTTCACTAGATGTCAACAGCATATACTTCATCTCCAGATCATTTTCCAGCTGCATGCTTATCTGATCTTCATAGTACAACTGAGTTTCCATACCCTGGGTGGTTGCCTTAATCTTCAGTTTTGTGAAGTTGAAAGACACCCCAAACGTTTTGGTCAGTTGATATATAAAAGTCAAAGATTGAGTCTGTGCTGGATGCTTGTAATCTGGTCTTCATAGTAGAATTGATTCAATGTGCGGTTAATTGCCTTAGGCTGAAGTTCTGTGGATTTCAAGGACATGATATATAATGACATATAAAAGTCAAAGATTAAGAGTCAATGTTGGGTGTCGAGAAAATTAAAATACACTCTTATAGATATATCATTTTGATAATTGTTTAACCTTAAAGCTCCCTAATACTTCTAGTTTTAATATGTTCTTCCTGGTTTAGCAATTAAAATGGTGACTGCATGATAGTATTTTCTATATCTTCTTCTGCTCATAATCTCTTTGTGTCTGTCATTGTGGTTTCTATGTGCAGATAGAAAGAGGAATTGGTGCTTACTTAAGTGGGTTGCGGGAGAAATATTTTGGTGAAATGTTCTTAAATGCTTCCAATTCTCTACAAGGTTCTTCGTCGTCTGGAGAACCCAATTTCATCTGGAAATTGTCAAATTGCAATTCAAACAGCTTTGAAACTGTAAATAAATCAGTTGAACAAGAAATTGAGGAACCCTTCTGTCCCGAGGATGTGATTTTTAGAGAGAAAAGATTGAGAGGATTTGCCTATGAAGAAGGGCTAAATCACATTGCTAGATATGTTGAATCTTTTGAATCACGATCTAATGAGATATGGCTTGTATTTCGTCATGAAGGTTTTTCCTTGTCAAAATTTCTGTATGCTGCAGAAGATGTAGTTGGTGATGCTGATTCAGAAAGAGGTGACCATGGAAAGTGTGTTCAGATATTACGTGCTTCAAAATGGTGGCACTGGTTGAAGACAACAGAAGCTGGACAAGAGGAATTTCGTGATATATTATTGCAGTTGGTAGGCTAATATTTTTCACTTGAAATAGTATAGTAGTAAACACAAACACATTTTTAATGCTCCTCTTTTGTTAATTACCTTTTAATAAATTGGTTCGAAATACCGGCTGGGCTGGGTAAGAGTTGTAGTAGCATTTTCCGAACTAGGGATAAAATTTAGAAGGAGGTGATGATTATTGAGTGGAATTTGTGATTCTCAATGTGATGTATCTCTTTATTTTTTGCGTAGTTGATGGCTCTTAAGTCCTGCCATGATCGCAACATCACTCACAGGGATATCAAACCTGGTAAGTATGCATTATGAGATTGTGCATTTTTGCCTTATTTTATACAGAATCTAATCAAGGATGCCATATGTTCTCTTGAAAGAAAACATGGTAATATGTTTTGAAGACCAGGAGTCTGGAAGCTGCTTAAGAGAAACTCCATATAGCGAGAAGAATTACACTACCAAAATGTACAGAATATTCCATGCTTTCTTGTTGCATTTCAGTTTCCCTTAATTTACCACTACGAAATGCAAAATCATTTTTTATCTATCTGCTCGAGTTGGAACCTAGTCTGCAGTTGATGATTGTACTGACATTTCGAGCATATACTACTACAAAGTGTTCCACTTTTAGTCGACAAAAGCTTTTTCATTGGTTATCCCTGTAAAATAATCTATTCTTTTTTGTTATGCAACAGATTTAGCAAAACCTTCTTCACAATGTTGTGATGAATTCTTGGAACCTAAACTGTATCATGTTTTTTATTATCAATTTCAGGCGCATTATTGACTTTGGCAGCGCAATGAATGATTTCTCAGTGAAGCACTTGTATGGATCTGTTGGACCATAGAGGTATTACATTCTCCTGTTGGCATATGGGTTCCATTTTTCAAGTACTTTGCCTAGATCTTGTGTAGAGGAGTGGGCAAGCAAGTATACTCTAGGAAGTTACTTTCGGATCTTAACTTTGTGTAATTCAGCATTCAGCCAACTTTCAGCTCCCGATCTCCAATAACACTTCATCTCTTCAAGTGTAGTCTGCGACTTATGAATAAATTTAAATAGGGAACCAGTTAAGTACTTCTATCTTCAGTAATTCCTTCTTTTCCTTATTGTAAAAGTTTGACTCTGAACACAAGAGAAGGGGTAGGATTTGAATCCTTTCATCTCACCTCTACTAGGTGAGGCCAACAACCACCTCCTTAGCCCCTAGTCAGTTTTTGTATGTACTTACTTCTTTCTTCTTTTTTCTTTGTTAGGCTGCGAGCCTGCTAACAACTAGTGTATCTTTAGAAATCAGAATGGTTTAATTTTTAGGTTATTTCTGCCTCCCTTAATTTTTCTAGAGACGTTTAGATATAAATTAGAACCACCAACTTCCTCTCATTCTCATGTGATATCCAACCTTACCCATAGATGTATTCTCGGTGCTAGTACAGCTGCATTTGACTTCGATTTGTTTGTATCTTACAGCGCTGAACTAGGGTGTAACGGTTCGGTTCGGTTTCTTATGTATTTTAGGAACCGAACCAAACACATTGAAATGGTTCAGTTCGGTTCGGTTCGGTTCGATGTGCTTTTAAATATCGGAACCGAACCGAACCACTTATAAATGGTTTGGTTCGGTTCGGTTTACCGGTTCACTTTTTTATTTTTTTATTTATTTTTTAAATCCTAAATAATGCAAGAATAATAGTTTATAGGATGTCACTCGTTCCGAACTCATAAATATAGAGTTGTTACTCATTTCTCTTCCTTTGTATAGATTAGAATTGATTTTTAAGTTAAATCTAATATCTAAATCCAATAACATTCTCATATAAGAAAGACAAATATTAAATTAAAAAATTAAAAAATAAGATATTGGTTTGGTTCGGTTCGAACCGTTCAAAAATTCTTGAAACCGCGAACCGAACCGAATGTAAACGGTTCCTAAAAAAATAAACCGAACCAAACCGCGAAGCCGAACCGAACCACATTTTTCGGTTTGGTTCGGTTTGGTTCGATTTGATCGGTTTCGTGGTTCGGAGCGGAACCACTTACACCCCTAGCGCTGAACAAACTTCTGGGTATGCTCCACCAGAAGCATTTCTGAATGTCAGTTGGTACAAGGGGCCTTCAAGCGTTACAACAAAGTAAGTTGAATTTTATTATTATGTTTTTTGTTTTGCGATTCCAGTTATATGGTTATTTAGTTGGCAACTTTTAAACTGAATCCTCTTTCTAAGACCACTATAACCTTCCTCCTCTATGAAGGTGTTTAATACTTTGCTATGGCTCAACAAAATTTGGAATGTAAACCGGATTAAATTCCGAAAACGTTACTGCATGAATGCAATTATCTTGTATCTGAACCCATTCTTCCATATATCGGAACATTCTGTTGGTAGCTGAAATTCTCAATAATATCTTAATAAAATTGTTTCTTTGAAGGTCCTAGTATCTCATTTTGCATATATTGTAAGATAAGTCCTAGAAATTTTGCATCATTACTCAAGTGGGATTGTTAGAGATAACTTTGTATTATTTTGTTCACAGTTGGATAGTTGAGTCCCAGTTTTGTAACCACTTGTAATAAAATAGAACAGTATGAAAAGTAATAGAAACAAAATGGACGAACATGAAAGTTACTGCTTTATTTCTTCACATTCGTTTCTGTTTTAGGATTTCCAGAAAAGCATGGTTCATACTCTGCTGTGGCACTTATGTTTATATATATCAGGATTGTTGATGCTTCAGTAAGATTTGATTGTAGTTCGTGTTCTCCACAACTATAGAGCTTATCATCATGTGATTAATTTTTGTATGTTGTTCCTTGGGTAGGTATGATATGTGGAGTGTTGGTGTAATAATCATGGAGTTGATTTTAGGATCGCCAAACGTTTTTCAAATTAACGCTAAAACACAAGCTCTTCTTGATCAGCATCTCAACGGTTGGAATGATAACTTGAAAGAGCTTGCTTACAAGTAAGTCCAAAGTATTATCTTTTGTTAGCTTCACTACAAGTCCTTCAAATGTAGGTTATCATACAGTTGGGTTTTACTGAAGACAGCCGCTACGACGGAGCTATAGCTAAATTCAACTTTCCGACATTTTTCCCAGTTGATAAGTACACTTTTGATGCATAGATTCACATGTTAATCTGGCTGATGATGTCAGGCTTAGAGCTTTGATGGAAATGTGCATCTTAATCCCTGGGATTTCGTCAAAGCTTCATCAGAATGGGGGTACAAATATCCACGCGAGTTTCTTCTCCTTTTGAATTCTGAACACATAAGACATGCAGTTGGGTTAATAGGATTTAAATGGCCATTTTGTCTCGGTAAACATCCCCGTACTTTTTATGTGGTGTCTCTTGAACGTATCTTTCATCACTCAAGATTTTGTCTTGCAATTAGATATAGGGCGCATGGATTGTGAGAACAGAATGATTTTGTAGTATGAATCATGTTTCTGCTCCATCTAGTCAATGATGGGTCCTTTAAAATTTCTCATGGTTGATTCTGTTTTAAGTTATACTTCCTCCGTCCCGTTTGAAGTAACACGTTTATTTTGGGCGTGGTAATTAAGAAAGTGGATGATAAAGTATGAGAGAGAAGTCGATGATAAAGTAAGAGAGTGAAGATAAGTAAGATACTGAGAGAGTAGATGAGAAAGTAGGATCGCTTCAAATGGGACGGAGTATTGGCAAGGAGTTTTAATTTCGTATTGTTAGTACTCATCCAATGCTTTGTATGATTTGATATTAATTTAGGGGCAAACAAGAAATTCCTAATTATGTCTGAAGACAGTTAGCCTAGAGTCTGTCATGCACATTATCTTCTATTTCATGCTTACATTACACAAATACGTTTGGTTACAGAGTTCAAGCTCTCCAGTTCCTTGGAAGTGCTCCGAAGAGTATTTCTCTTCTCTTATTCGGAGTAGAGATCCTCTTAAATTAGGGTCAGACTTCACTCTCCATCCAATGCTACATTTTAACTAACGAAATCAACCAACCATGCTAATTAAGATATACTTTCTTCTTCATATTAATTGCAGGTTTCCAAGTATACAGGCGTTGCGGTTAGTACGTGGCTTACTACAATGGGATCCAGTAAGTCGCCTCTTGAGAGGCTTAGTTTTGAAATTCATCGAACTCTTGCTAATTTACGTTGTAGGTACGCAATCTGTTAGCTGGTCTCCTTTTCGTAGGGCGTTCTTCCTCATCTTGACTCTGTAGATTGAACTTTTCTTTGTATGTATAAACTTCTTACGTATGGGTTTGATCAGGAGGAGCGACTGAGCGTCGATGATGCCTTGAAACATCCTTATTTCACATCATCTTCTTAAAGATCTCCTCGGAAAGCTGGCTTCGATGGTTTTCACCTCCTTGCTGGGAAGAGATGCAAGGTGAAGAAATGACTACATTTGGGATCAAATGTGCACCGCCGCTGATAGTGTCGTGGACTGGATCGTCGGTCGGGTTTGGAGAAACGTCGGTAGTAGTAATCTTTCGCGTCGTACGGAGCTATGGTTGTGGCGTTATTTCCTCCCCTACTTAGAGCATCTCCAAGAGCAGCTGTATTGTGGCGTTAAACGATGTTTTGACGTGGGGAGTTTCTCCAATCATCACCTGCAATTGACGGCCTTGAAGCGCACATGCAATTTCACACGGTACTACTACCGTGTTACTGTTCACACGGTAGTAGTACCATTATATTATTTTTTTTAATTAGTTAATTTAAATTAGTTTTATAGATGATGTTATATTAATTAATGACATATTTAATGAAATGTAATTTTATATTTTAATTTATTTTAGATTTATTAGTTATTATTATTTATTTTCTTGTTCATTTTTGAAGTAATTTCGCCGAATAGGATCAGAAATATTGTGGGTGTTTATCATTAAAATCTTATTATTAGCTTTGTTCTTTGCTTTAATCTTCTGCATTTGTAATAACAAAAGATTCTCTCTTCTTGTGGATAAGTTCTCCATTAATTCTCCATTTATTATATATTTTTAGTAAGATTAAGTACAAAAATAAATATATTTAAATATAGTATAATATTAGTAATAATAAAACATTAATAAAATATTAAATTAATAATAAAAAGTATCAAAATAGAATATTTAGAGTTAAATGTAGAGTTGACGATTGGAGATAAATTCGAAAAAACTCTACATTCAACTCTACAATAGTGTGGAGGGAACTCTACAATAGAATCCCTCTTTGGAGATGCTCTTAAACTACCAAGATGAGGTAATTGCCTCTAACCAATATTGCTTACTTTGTGAATATAGTTATATAGTGATTGATGAAAGTTGCTTCATATAGATACAGTTAAACCTCGATAAAGTAATAATTTTGGGACCGAGAAAAAATATTCATTTAACGAAGTTATTACTTTATCGAACATTATTTTAGTACATTAACCCATATCGGGACCGGAATAAATTATTATCTTAGTGAAATTATTACTTTATCGAAAATTTTTATCGAGGTTTAACTGTATAGGCTATTTGAAAATCAGATGGATGTGGAAAATCAGCAGGATGCAGAGAAATGGTTTCCTTCTTGTACAATTTCCGTCGCTATATCCGTCGCTGAGCTGACGATGCGACCAAATTCCGTCGGTTAGCGGTGATGAAATCACTAATGGGTATTTTTTGTAAGTCTCTAATTTTTTATTTTGTTATTAAACATTAAAAAAAATTAACATTTCATCGTGATATATAGAATTAATTGTTGCAAAGGGGAGATGTATTTGAAGTAGTGATCCATAAATCTTATCTTAAGAGGAATGTATTGATGGAGGTTTGACTGAACAACACTATAATCATCAACTTCTTGATTTCATACCTCCATTTAACTTTCCACTCGTCGCACCACACACCCAAGCAATGGTGTGGAATTTCTTTAGGGAACATGTATCCATCCGTCCCACTTGATTTGTCTCGTTTTTCTACTCGGACTGTTCTATTTGATTTATTTTATTTAAAAAATAAAAAATATATTATTATTCAAAATCTCACTTTTTTATTATGGGATCCACTTATCTGTGCAGTATCAATTGTTCATTTTAACCTCAATGCTGAAAAAAATGTGACGAGTCAAATGAGACAAATCCACTTATCTACACAACCAATTATTCATTTTAATCTTCGTACCGAAAAAAAATAAGATAAATTAAATTGGACGGAGGAGAAGTATATATTTTTGCCCAATTTGAATTTTAAAATTCTCCTAATACAATTATGTTTGGCATAACAAAATATTCCAATTGTCTTGGATATTTGGGGCCCTCATATATACAACTTTTGAACTTCCATTTTGAATGAATTACATGTATACTCATCTTTCTTCAAACACTTTTACCCTTTTCAATCTATCTTTAATTTCTTACATCTAATTTAAGGATATGTTTGTTAAGTTAAGATCTTCTATTGATTAAAAATCCCATGAAAGTGATTTCATACCATTTATGCATTTTATACTAAAATTGAAAATAAAGTAATGCATTAAAAGTGTTTGTATTAGTAGACTCAATTGACCAAATATTCTCCAGCTAAATTCGGTGACACTATTTTTCCTATTAAAAATCTCTCTCATGGACCATACAACTTTGCCAGCATATGCACAACATGATTTGGGCATTATTAATTGTATCTACATCTCAAAAACGCCACCGTATCGACATTTTATACCATGCATTATTACAATTTTAATCCAATATTTATCACTTTCTTTTGATTAAATATAGCAAGATTTACTTCACAATCCCACCTTGTCTAAATGGGAAAAAATAAAACATATTAACTCATTTTGATTCGACTCATTAAATCTTAGCCTTTTCCAGAGTAAAAAATAATTTTTCGATCAGTCCTGTATGGAAGCTGGTGCTAATATTAGAATTAAATTACCAAACTTTAATTCCAAAATCAAATCTTACTCGTATACCACTACATGCCATATTAGTGTATCTATTTCCAATTTTATTCATATATTTTTCCCATACGGGTTAAGAAAAAGATTCAATTTTTTTTAATGTTTATAATCATTTAACATATTTTTTTTCACACATTTTTTATTTAATTTCGATCTTCACAGTGATATAGACATACAGTTAAACCTCGATAAAGTATTAACCTTGTGACAGAGAAAAAATATTTATTTAACGAAATTATTATTTTATCAAATATTATTTTAATGCATTAAAAAAAATTATTATTTTACTAAGATTATTATTTTTTCTAAGTTTAATAGTCCTAGATTCATACAGTAACATGGCAGCCTTCTGCCCAACGGACCTAAAAAAACAAGTGGAAGATTTTGAACACAAAAGAAAACCAAGAGAGAGGGAGAGGGTTGAAAAAGTGTAAACTTTTCTTTTACCAAAACGAGAGAGAGAAAGAAAAGTAAAAGACTGTAGTTTTTCCCCCTTTGGATTCCACTCCTACCCACTTGGATCCAAGCGCTTCTTCCCACTTCCCGATTCTTGGTTTTCTGAAATGTAGACGAAAAGCGCGACGGTTTCGTTCTTGATTTTGGTTTAGTTGTGAGTGGGTTGGTTTATTTTTATTTTTTTCCGGTATTTTTAGGAAAATTTGTTGGCTTGAATGTGGGTTTGGTTGCATATCCGGTAGGGATATCTCATCATTTATGTGTGTCTCTTTTCCATCTTTTCAGATTCCACTTGTTCTTGGGTTGTCTATTTATGCTGCTTAGGTTTCTTTCTTCAAGTTCAATTCGAAGGGTTTGAGTTCCTCTTTTATTGCCATTGTTTGACTCTAAAGAACCCCTTTATTTTATTTTTTTATTAATTATTTAGAATTATAGGAAATCCCCAACTTTAGGTACTGTTGGTTGGTCTCAAGTGATTTGAATTCTGTTGAAAAGTTTGGATTTTGGGTTGTTTGGAGGAGAGATTGTGGGCTTCAAGATTAAGGATTAAATTCTTTGTTGCTATTGTGGAGATCTGGGATTTGTTTAATCTTCTTTGTCCTATGAGGGCTCTTTTCCCTTCTGATTCTTGTAAAGAGCCGTTCCTCAGTGCTATAAATCCTCAGTCATGGCTCCAAGTTGAAAGAGGGAAACTCACTAAATTTGTGCCGCAGTCCCCTTCTTCAATGTAAGTAGCCTATCTTGCTTTCTTTGTACTTTCCTTTTGTGTGTTTGTGTAGAGAATTTAGAGTTATTGTTTGTGTGTATTTGTGAAGAATTAAGAGTTTGTGTTTGATTGTTTGTATGTGTTTGGCTAAACTTAATAATTGAGTGTAAGTTTCCTTCATGTTTGTGTGTCTAGAGAGAGAGAATCAAGAGTTGTTGTTTGTGTGTGTTTGTTGAGAATTAAGAGTTTGTGTTTGATTGTGTGTGTTGTATGGAGGTTCGAGTCCTCTTCAAGGCATAATATTGAGAATGCTCATTGAATATAAGAGAGCTCGGATCGAATCGGTATTGATATACCGACTATGGAGAATTAGGAGTTAGTGTTTGATTGTGTATGTTTGTGTATGTTGAATATGATTGAATACTAAACAAAGATTCCACATTTTCTTGCAGAGAATCACTTATCAAGCTCCCTGAGCCTTCAATCCTCCCCTTCTACAAGCCCGTCGATTACGTGAAAGTCCTAGCCGAGATTCACGAAGAACTCGAATCATGCCCCCCTACAGAAAGATCAAGCCTCTACTTGCTGCAGTATCAAGTCTTCAAAGGCCTCGGAGAATCAAAGCTGATGCGGAGGAGCCTCCGCTCCGCTTGGCTAAAGGCCAGCACGATCCACGAGAAACTCATCTTCGGAGCTTGGCTGAAATACGAGAAGCAAGGCGAAGACATCGTATCAGACTTGCTCGCCTCTTGCGGTAAATGTGCTAAGGAGTTTGGTGCTATTGATATTGCCTCCGAGTTTCCTGCAGTCGAGAATCGAAGTTCGCTCATCATGTCGAGTAACTCCAACCTCCCACGTGTCGTTTCGTTCCAAATTGGGGACGAGAGGATAGCGTGCGAGAGGCGTAAGATAGCCGGGCTTTCCGCCCCGTTTCATGCTATGCTCAATGGTTGTTTCACCGAGTCGTTTAGTGAAGGCATTGATATTACGGAAAACAACATCTCCGCTTCGGGGATGAGAGCGGTAAGCGATTTTAGTAAAACGGGGCGTTTGAGTGAAGTTTCGTCGAGTCTTTTGTTGGAGATTTTGGTGTTTGCGAATCGGTTTTGCTGCGAAAGCCTCAAGGATGCTTGCGATAAGAAGCTTGCTTCTTTAGTCTTGTCGAGGCAAGACGCGGTGGAGCTCATCGAATTCGCTCTCGAGCAGAATTCTCCCGTTCTAGCTGCTTCGTGTTTGCAAGTGTTTCTACACGAACTTCCGGATTCGCTAAACGATAAGCAAGTAGTCGAAATGCTATGCGGTTTGGATAGGCAGCAAAGGTCGATAATGGTTGGGCCGGCCTCGTTCTCTCTATACTCCTTGTTAGTAGAAGTTGCTATGAACTCCGATCCCTCCTCGGACAAATCGGTTCTATTCTTAAAGCAGCTGCTCGAGTCCGCCTCAAACAAGCGGCAAAAAATGATCGCGCTTCATCAAATGGGATGCGTTCGTTATCTCCGAAAAGAATACGATGAAGCGGAATTGCTATTCGAGGCCGCTTTGAGTGAAGGGCATGTCTATTCCGTACTCGGGTTAGCCCGGTTAAGCCACGGAAAAGGCCATACGAAACACTCGTACGAAAAGATCAGCTCCGTCATATCCTCCTACGCTCTGCTCGGATGGATGCATCAAGAACGGTCATTATACTGCGACGGCGAGAAGAGAATTGAAGAACTCGACAAAGCGACCGAGCTCGACCCGACCTTGACCTACCCCTACATGTACCGAGCCGCCTCGTTAATGAAGAAGCAAGACGTTCAATCTGCGCTCACAGAAATCAACCGGGTTCTCGGCTTCAAACTCGCGTTGGAGTGCTTGGAGCTTCGGTTTTGCTTCTATCTCGCTCTCGAGGATTACCAATCGGCCCTTTGTGACGTTCAAGCGATTCTCACGCTCGGTCCGGAGTATCGGATGTTTGGTGGTCGAGTTGCGGCTTCCCAGCTCCGTATACTTGTTCGCGAACATGTCGAGAGCTGGACGACCGCGGATTGCTGGCTGCAGCTTTACGATCGATGGTCCCTAGTCGACGATATCGGATCACTATCCGTTATCTATCAGATGCTCGAGTCCGATGCGGCGAAGGGCGTTTTGTACTTCCGACAGTCTCTACTTCTCCTTAGGTATATAACCTTTTCTCTTGCTTTCATATGCTTGTATGATGAATTTTTGTTAAATCTTTCCGATTTTCGTAATCTTGCATCGAATTTGCGTAATTCTAACGATACTCGTATCTATTCAGACTGAATTGTCCGGAAGCGGCGATGAGGAGTTTACAGCTAGCCCGCCAGCACGCATCAAGTGAGCCCGAAAGACTCGTATACGAGGGATGGATATTGTACGATACGGGCCATTGTGAAGAAGGGCTAAGGAAAGCCGAGGAGTCGATTAATCTCCAAAGATCTTTCGAAGCTTTCTTCTTGAAAGCATATGCTTTGGCCGACTCCAGTCAGGATCCGTCTTGTTCGTCTACTGTCGTATCGCTTCTTGAAGAAGCTCTCAAGTGCCCCTCCGATAGACTTCGCAAGGGTCAGGTAATATCATATGTTCTTCCTCTTGAATTTGCTTTATGTATTGAAGTTTTCTTGTCTTTTGAATCGAGATTAGGCGATGCTATTAGGTTAGTTAGTTGTTGGCTCGAGTTTTTTCTTCGTACCGAAACTTTCAAGAATCAAGATCATAGCCATGAATTGCTCCGTTCCGTATTAGCATCGGATCCGAAATCAATACGAGCATGCATAATGTTTAGTCTAACGCGTCGTATAAGGGTAACGAAAGACGCGTAGATGAACGATTTTCTTTCGAAGTTACGTGATATTTTCTTTATAGTTCGAAGTTAGCGAATTTTAAGTCTTAATTTTACGTGTTTGTTCGTTTGATTTCGTCGAATTTACTTAAGTTTCGTCGACTATCCTCCGCAGGCTTTGAACAACCTCGGGAGCGTGTACGTCGACTGCGGCAAGCTCGACGGCGCGGCCGACTGCTACATCAACGCGCTCAAAATCCGGCACACACGCGCCCACCAGGGCCTCGCCCGAGTCCACTTCCTCCGCAACGACAAGGTCGCCGCGTACGCTGAGATGACGAAGCTGATCGAGAAGGCGCGGAGCAACTCGTCCGCGTACGAGAAGCGGTCCGAGTACTGCGAGCGCGACCTCACCAAGGCCGACCTCGAGATGGTCACCCGCCTCGACCCGCTCCGCGTCTACCCCTACCGCTACCGAGCCGCAGGTTCGAACCAATGTACACATACAAATACGTATACGTAAATTATATATATATACACGATAATGAGTTTGAGTTTTGCTTCTTAGTTCTGATGGACAACCACAAGGAGAAGGAAGCGATAGCCGAACTATCGAGGGCGATCGCGTTCAAGGCCGATCTTCATCTTCTCCACCTACGAGCGGCGTTTCACGAGCACGTCGGGGACGTGATGGCTGCGCTGCGCGACTGTCGGGCCGCGCTCTCCGTCGATCCGAACCATCAGGAGATGCTTGAGCTTCATAGCCGTGTGAACAGCCAAGAACCTTGAGGAATTAAGAACCTTTGTATCATCTCTCTCTCTCTCTACCCCTCTCTCTTAACTTGCATGAATTTTGTATGCTTGCAAATTTTTTGTTAATATAATTTCTGTTATTAGTCCTAAAGGCAAATTGGCGATTGTGAAAATATACCGAGAAATTCGTATTGAATTAATTTCTCGCCTTTATCACTTCAATACCATACACCAATATGGTAATGTATAATTATTGAACTTTAATAATTTTTAAAATATTATCCTCATTCCGTCACATTGATTTTTTTTTTTTTTTTTTTTTTTTAAGTATCGCACCTTTCTTATCTCATACTTAATATGAAAATAAATGAGTAAATTAGAATTATTTAAATAAGTAAATCTCATTATTTATACGTATGCACTCATTATTTTAAAAGTTTTCGTGTTGAAATCTAATGGGATCAAGATCAATAGGACATAGTAGGGATGATAATGGACTGGATTCATATCCGGAATTTTTCACTTTAGTTCAAATCGGATCCAGATCCATTGGATCTCAAAAAATAAGATCAAGACCCATATCCATAAGATCCATAGGATCTCGGGTTTAAACATGGATCCATATATTTTTTTTAATTAAAATTTATGTAAGTTAATTATTTCCAAGATAACACCATAAAAAAAATATCAAAATATTATGATACTACAAAATTATTACAATCATCTAAAAATATGATTATCTTCCTTCGAAAAAGAATTTCCAAAGTCGTGGACAATGCCTATTCAATTTGTTCCCTCTTTTTATTTATTAGATACTAATAAAATATTTCAAATTTAATAATAATGAATGTAGTATTTAAAATATATTAATAATAAAATAATATTTTAGGTATAAAATTAACGGATCTGGATTGGATTCGGATCTCAAGAGGCAAAGTTCAAATCCAAATTCGTAATTTCTAAAATGGGTCCAAATCCAATCCGGATCTATTGAATTCAATTTTTTTTAATTTTAGATCCGAAAAAATGGATTTGGATTTTGGATTCACGAATCTGAACCAAGATCTACTGCCATACATGGGACATAGGGAGTAGTAAATTATAAGAAGAAAGATTGTGTAGTTCAGAAAAAAGAGGGAAAAGAATTCGGAAATATTGCATTATTATCCTTATTTTAAAAAAAATTATTACTCTACAAGTTTATTAAAATTAAATCAAACATAAAATAATAAAGTTTATTCACTCCGAGGCTTACGGTTCTACAATTACCAAGATATCAAATTTGAGCACCGAACGAAAATCACAATTAAAATCCAAAAATCTCTCCACTTCTTCATCATTTTATGCAGATCTCATCTGTTCCCAGTCGAAAAGAATCAAGAATTTCAAGAACAAAAGCGAAATCACCGCGGTAATCTTTCATTTCAATTCGAAACTTTTCTGCATCGGTTTTGCTTCGAAAATATGGAAATCAAATGATGAATCATAATTGCTTCCCCAGATCTGTTGAATTTTAGTTTCGATTTTTCTGAACTGAGAATGCTCACCAACTGTTTGTGAAAATGTCAATACCAGATTCCTTTTAAATCTAACATAGTATTCTATTCCCTTCGTCCCATTAGATTTTATGAACTACATTTAACTACTAAAAAATCGAACAAACTACACCACGTAATATCACTTTCTTGATTTCCATGCTCAAAAGAAACGTGACGTTTCTAGTGGGACGAAAATAGTGTTTTCCTTGTGAATTTGTCTGAAACTTGCTCCTTTTCTTTTATCATCTGCAGCAGCTCAAAATGGCGATGATTAAAGTGTTTGCAATCGTATCATCCATGCTAGCTTTGTCCTGCACCTTACTACTAGCCAATCATGAAGAAGGTCTATGCCCGGCTGATTCGTCGTACCCGACGAAGAATTGCCACTTCGCGACGCTGCAAGGCCGGAGAGACTATCAAGAAGATCGCGTAGCCTGCAATCTCGAATTGAAACTACCGCTTTCGCGCGGGTTTGAGGAGACGAATGTCGGTATCGCAGCTATATTTGATGGGCATGGAGGAGATGAAGCCAGTGAAATGGCTTCAGAGATGCTTATAACTTCCTTTCTCAGGAATGCTGAGTTTGCTGCTTATAAGCAAGTGGTTGCAAGCAATGAAGGAAACAAGTCACATGTAAGGTTTATAAGCTTACATCATTCGTTACTACTCCCTCCGTCCTGCTATTTAAATCTTAGACACAAAAATTAAGAAAATACTACCTCCGTCCTGCTATTTCCGGCACACTTCTTTTGGAAGCAGAAATTAAGAAAGTAGATAATTAAAAATGAGATATAGATAGATAATAAAGTATGAGAGAGAAGATGAGTGAGAGAAAATAGTAAAGTAAGATAGAGAAGATGATAAAGTAAAAAAAATAGAAGAGATAAGATGGCAAAGTATGAAAGAGATGGTAGTTATTTTCAAATTAATTGTCTTCCTTTTTCCCTAATCCTCTAGTTTTTTACTTTTTTCTACCCCTAAATCCTCTTTTTTTTTTTTATCTTAAATTCACCCCATTTTTTACTCTTTTTTTCTTTTGTTTTTTCCAACTTTTAATAGTGAGAATTATTAGAAGTGTGTCAACGTATTCATTTAGTACTTCTCTTGATACCAGTGCAGTCCTAGGAGGACGCAAGCATTGTCCGATCATCGTATCATTCTAGAGGAAGCGTTGGTGAAGACGATCCGCGACATTGATTCGGAATTCTCGAAAGTACGACCCTGGTAACGTTACTCGTTTAAGATGATTGCTTGTTCGAAGCTAATTTTCTTGGTTTTCAGGTAGCTTCGGAGCGAGGATACATTTCCGGGTCTACCGGAACTATCGTTCTCTTGTTCGAGGGCCAACTTCTCATTGCCAACGTCGGGGATTCGAAGGCTTTACTATGCTCTAAGGAAGAAGTCTATGTGGAGGAATTAACGAGGGATCATCATCCGGATAGAGAAGATGAGAAGGAAAGAATTGAAGCAGCTGGTGGGTTTATTACTAGATACGGCGTCGCTCGAGTGAATGGTGTATTGGCTCTGTCAAGAGCCATCGGAGATATATATCTCAAAAGGTGAAGTTTAGCCCTAGATTTCCTGCAAATTTCATATTGACCCCAGAATTGTTTCTTTATTGCTTCTAGGTATGGAGTCACAGCTGAAGCAGAAATCACCGGTTGGAGGGCTTTCAACCCTCAAGATAGCTACCTGGTGGTGGCGTCGGATGGCGTTTTCGAGACGTTGAGACCGGAAAACGTCTGCGATCTTCTACACACAAAGGCGGCATCGGAGTCCTCAACCCTAGCTGAACGGATAGTACGGCACGCATTTACGACTGGCAGCATGGATAACCTATCCGCCATTGTAATTTCCGATCTGGAAACAGTAACTGAATCTGAAGAATGAGAATGATAAGCAACGACATATCCGATCAATTCGAAAAAAGAAAAAAAAGAGACTAAAGCGGGTGTTTTCGGTGCGTCGTTCGAGGGTCAATTCGACTAGGAAAGTGAAACTAATGGGATGTTCAACCTAATAGACACAAGATAGCTACAAACTCGGGCGATATGATCACACGACGGGGATGATGGTCATCTAACCAGCACGCGGTTCCTCCATTGGAGGCGGACGAGACACTTGCGTGGGCAATACGGAGAATGAAACCGACCCTACAGACTCACGTGGTACAAAAATTCAAGCAATCAACAAACAAGGGCTGGACGGGTCCACCTATACACCTGCAAAGTAGTAGTAGTAGTTCATTAGAGTCATTCACCTTTCAAGATTTTGCTTTTTTTAGTTATCCCATAATTCTCTTAGGAAGAAATAACATAAACTACGGGAAACGTCTTTCTAATTCCGAATGCTACCATGGTTTCACTGCAACATGATATAAATCGTTCATCTACTAGGTACGTATCACGAAGAATGCAGCTCAGAATTTCAGTAATCATACGCTCAAAATTCCACGGACCAGAACGAAACAAGTATACGACTATATAATTCCGGGCTTGCACAAGCATGAACTATCACTAATAAGACATTCAATGTAGCAATCAATGATTGTAAAACAGCAAGAGAAAAGGTACGATTTCAGACGAATTCTATATTATATCAAGTGAAAAAGAGGCCTCATAGTAGTAATCTCACCTTTGTTACTCAGACCAGTAGAAAGGCAAACTTTCGTTACGGAATCATTTTCCAACAAATTGCACCGTGTAGAGTTAGAAGGTTTTCTGATTTGGGTTATGGAGGTGTCGATTATCGGCAGTTGATCACCCATTTGACGGTTAATATAGGCATCCAAGGTTGCACATGAGGTCACTCCTGCCTTCCCCTTGCTCTTAAACCTTCACCTAACAGAGATATGAGGAAACAAGAAACAAGAAACAAGAACCAGAAGCATTTTCCACTTTTTTTTTAATCTTTATCGGGGTACCTGTCTTTTTTCTTCTCGAGGTATCTTTGTACTGATGCTTTTCTGGTCGATGGCCCTTCAACTAATTTGAAAATGAGAAGATATATGAGAATGAAATTTTCTGAAGTCATATGTGATCAAGGTTCTTTCAAAGGTCACCGCTTTAATTTCTGGGTGACAGTCCTTCAACTTTTGCATCATGGTTTGAACTTTGAATTACATAAAAGGTAAACCTCAGCAAATCCTTTGCAATTATATTTATATTTTCTGACTTTACATATTTTCATCATGGCATACAGAAAAATGAGAAAATTACAAATACTCCCCTGCTATCTTTACAATATATTAGACCCTGATTCACAAAGCGTGTGCTTCTGAATTTTATGGCTAACCTTTTCATCTACATTTGCATACTATAACTATTACATCACTTGATGTTAAATAATTGGAGTAGTATTTTGTGGAGAAGACTGACATTCAGAGCAAATAAGCTGATTTATGTGAACAATGCGTTCCGATATGGAGCAACTGCTGCAACCAGCTTCAGAGCATTTGATGTCACAAAATCTTAATATGTTTTTTCTGTTCAACTTTGGATTTTCTTTCAATTATTAACATGATAAGATTATTTAGCCAAAGCAAAATATAAGTCATTTAATTTAGACCTGAACGGAGAGGAATACCAGGAAACCATCAACACTAAGGTAAACTATTAACAGCTAACTAGCTAAGCATTGCATGATGTTTATCTTATATGTATTCTTAACACATTTTCTGTTTTGTATTATTAACATAAGGTGTTATGTTTACCCTAACATGAGGCGTAATGTTTACCCTATATGTTTATTATCTACCCAAAATATTTTAAGGATAAATGACGACTAGATCATTCATTCTTTGAAAGAGAATTATCTGAAGGTATAGAAGCGGTTACAAGAAGGCCATATCAATAATATAACGAAGAAGAGATACATTTGTCAACAGTAATTTGGCTGCAAGAGGTAACTTGCATTGTACTTTTTGAGTAACTGACCATGAAAGTAATATATGGTCAGACATTGCTATATCCTGTAACAGTGTTATCCTATGTGTTGAGAGTACAACTCTTTAACTATCATGCCCCAAAATAAACAAAACAAACTCAAGTATTTACAGTGCCTTTTACAATAAATAAAATAAAAATTTGAATTCCAGGATAATTGTTGTATAACATCGCAATCCTACCATCAAAACTTCAGAGAAGTGTCAAAAGGAAAATGGCTTACCAGAGGTTCCATCACGAAGCATTTTATTATCTTCTCCCGGCACTGGGTTGCTTTTGCTTATTTTCACTGCAAAAGCAATCCAAAAATTCAATCAATGTAATTGTTACATTGATGTGTAAACAAGAGGGATAACACCAAAATTTTCCAGGAATTCCTAACGCCAATCACGATCAAAATAGATGGATAGAAGGCATATACTGCATCAAAACTCTTCAGGTTTTCTTTTTCACGGCGTCGAGTATGAGTTGGCAGACGCACATGCATTTGCATGGAGAGTCACAAAAAAGACTAGACACATAGTTTTATCACACAAAGTTCTATTCAAACTAGAATAGAGAAAGAATTATTCAATTAGACTGATAAAATAGTGCCATGATTAAGGCATCTGACCAGTTTGTAGAGTTGGCAAGACAAGAACAGAAGAATCCTGGCGAGCAGAGCTAGCAGATTTTGGGAGGCTTGCTACACGTTGCAGTACAGCAGCTCCATCGACTGGCTGTTCATCTGGAAACTGTACAGGACTTGCAGCAATATGCATTAATGCTCGTGCCTAAGAAACATTACAGTTTGTTACGCAAGAGACCGATATAATGTCCAGGACATAAAACTGCACTCCGAAAAGTCACTAGAAACTAACGAGTTCGAGTTAAAACAAAATAACAACAATAACCTCTAAGTAGGGAATATAAGCTTCATTACCTTATCTGCCGGAACATCGTCATACACATTCACTTTGCCACAATAGAATACTGTCATTTGACCAATATGCATATTTGTCGAGACCGGGGTTCTGGAAGAAATAAAGGGCACTCATAAAGACTATGGAAGCTGGTTAAGATTTTAAAGAGCAACAGACAAACAAAGAGAGTTCAAGATTCAACTAATTCACGGATCTACGGAAATGTAGTTTAAGTCTTCATCTAGTAAGCACAAATTCGTAATCGAAAAGAAAATGCGGGTGCGGAAGTGTAAGTCAGATTGAGCGAAGATGGTAATAACCTAGGTTGAGCAGATTCATCATTGGCGGCAGCAAAACGGCTGGAGAAACCACTGGAAGAGTCGTGTTTGTCGAGATCTTTGCCGGAACGCGGCGTCGTTTCCTCTGCGGATAAAGAATTTTCCGCATCACCAGTTGTTCCTATAGGAACCTACATCATTAATAAAGTAACAAACAGGTTAATTTGAATTAAAAGCATATTAAATTCCTCAAAATCACTCAATTCAAGGCAGAAGAACATGCGCAACATATTTAATTTTTCCAATTGCATTTAGAAAATTAAATACGACAAACGCAGAGGAATTACGCACACTCTCCAGGACGGCATTGCTGCTGCTGTCAGTATAATTAGGGCGCGATATGCGAAGCCGCTTGCGCGCACCGGCGTCGGAATCCGGCGTAGTTTCAAGGAGCGTCTTCAGCATTATTACTTGCTGAATCGCCTGAGATTTGTTCCAGGAAGGTTTCCTCATTCCTGCAAAAAAAAAAAAAAAACAATTCAAAAAAAATAAATTCATGATTCATTTCAGCTCCGTTATTCTCCTCTCGCCGCAATACCTTTCTCCTTGAGGTAACGGCGGCAGTCTTCGCGAGTGACCTGCGCAATGTCATCCTCAGTGAGCAGGTGGAGCGGCTTGTCGAGCGGAGACTTTCCGGCGGTCTCCTCCCGCAACGCGGTGCAAGATTCCGGCATCTATTCCGATGGAGTGTACGATTAGCTCTCCGGAGGAAGAGAGGCAGCAGATCGAGGACCGCGGAGCGAAATTCGAGCGGAATTAGGGCTGCTCAGGCAATCCGAGGCGGTGGCGGAGGTGGTGAGTGAGAGAAAGTACGGTGGAGTGGTAGTTGCGGGAAATACGGCCGCGGCGTCGCAGCTTTGTCTAGTGGGAAATTTCTTTTTCTTTTGGAGGGGGCAGAAAAAGGTGAATCCCCAGAGTGCCACGTAGGCGTCGGGGGTGGAGGATTACATTCTTGCACCTCTATTTATTGGAATTGACAGTTGTGTCCTCAGGCGAGGCGCCTTTTGAAATTTGGTTTCGACCTGTGTCCCTCAGAAGGCGACAAAAGCGTACATTATCATTATTCTTTTTGAGATTTCATAATTTTAGATAGATAATAAATTTAATTCCTTCCCACTATTTTTCTTTTCTCTTCTACTTAATTTGTCCCATTTTCTAAAAAAAAATTAGTTAACACATAATTTTTTTTAAATTCATTCATTTTAATTTTCATGCTAAAAAAGAAATGAAACAAATGAAAATGATGGAAGGAGTATTAATTTTTATTTTTTAGTATATCATCCATAAAATTCGTTGATTTGTATGGTGTTACACAAAAATGATGTCTTGAATAATAACTTCTCATTCTACTGATTCCCAACAAAAAAAATTAATTCCTCCATCGCCCCCGTTTGGATTGTCTTATTTTTCTTTTCAAGCTATCTCACTTGAGTTTTCGTAAAAAAAAAAAAATAGCTACTACACCAACTTTCAGTTTTTATTTGTAGGACTCACTCATCTATATACAATCAACCACTCATTTTAATTTTCGTGTCGAAAAAAAGTGAGACAAGTCATATAGGACGGAGGGAGTGACATTTTTTTAAAATAATATTTTAATGTAAAAAAACTCAAATATGTTCGGCTCAATTTGGTTCAGTTAAAGCGAAAAGTATAAACATGAAAACGAAAAATCGAACCGAAATTTTTGTTCAAAATATTTTGGACTGGTTTGGTTCGATTGGTTAACCGGACCTATAGATAACCCTAATTTGAGTAATTTTGAAAGAACCCATTCAAATATTCATGCAAGTTTTGGTGATTCATTACCTAAATAAAACAATTGAGTGACTATTATATTTTTAGTCTTTGGATTCGATAGTATTTTAAAAACTAATTATAATCCTAATTATAACTTCCAAAGGGAGAGTATTTTGGAGATTAATGTTTTGCATCATTATACATGTATATTAGAGCATTGTAGGTGGCGTCGCTATTTTTAACACAATTTTGCAGTTTCTATCAACATCAAATAGTAGACTCAGTCCAAAGCACAACCTCAAATTCATCTTTAAAAATAATATTTTCCATATGTTCTTTTACATATTACTTTTACGATAATACCTATATATTTTTCAATATTACGTATTAAACTCACGATAATTTTTATTTCTCAGTAAATGAGCATTTCCCATCAAATATCGAAAGATGAGAATGGTGTCCGGTTGGTGGTGTTTTCAAACTGCAAATCTTCAAAATAACACCGGTTTGAGATGCTCTTATTTTGCCTAATATAGTTTACCTTTGATTTGTAAAATCGTACTCCTCTCTTTAGAGTCTATATGTATTAGTCAATCTACACCTCAAATAGCACTTCTAGTATCCTTATTGTAAATAAATCGAATCGAATCAAATATTACAATATTTAGTTCGTATTATATTAAACATTTATATTCAAACTATTCGATTCAATAAAAATTCATTTGATAGTATTTCACAAACAATAAAAATTCGATTCAAAAGTATATATTTCAGGACTAAATTTATAATCTATTTTTAAATTATACCACGTATATAAACATAAATTTGTATTTAACAGAGCATTAAGAATGTCAAATCGAATATCGTAATTTTATACTAAATACTAATCACGTAGTTATCTTGGAGTTCAAATATTAACATTCAAATTGTTAAATTAAATTATTTACATTGAATCGAACCAAAAATATCTTACTTACAACCTAAATTACAATTAAAAGCCTAATATAGTTAAACCTCGATAAGGTAATAATTTTGAGACCGAGAAAAAATATTTATTTATCAAAATTATTACTTTATCAAATATTATTTTAATACATTAACCTATATCGGGATCGGAATAAATTATTATTTTAGTGAGATTATTATTGAATACTTTATCGAGGTTTAATTGTAGTATATAATTTGTTTGGTGAAACACACGCTTTATTAACTGAGCGCGAACACAGCACGAACTTCCGTGTTCCATCATCAAAACTATATATACCACACCACCCTTCCCACTAATCTACCCCAAATTTCCAGAACCCTTGCAGAAGAAACGAGTCAAAAGGAGAGAGAGAGAATCGTTTTCCAGCTGAGGAAATCGGAAGTTCTGGAACAATGTCGTCGCTGCCTGACCGGAAAGACGACGTGGAAAGCGGCGGCGAGGCGCCGCACCGGAAGATGCTCGAGACGCCGGAGCTGCGGTGGTCGTTCATTCGGAAGGTATACGCTATTATCAGTGTTCAGTTGCTTCTCACAATCGCTGTTGCTGCAGTTGTTTTTGCCGTACATCCTATTTCGCACTTCTTCGCCACAACGAGAGCTGGCCTCGCGGTTCACATGGTCCTAATCTTCGTCCCTATGCTCGGTATTTCTCTCTCTTTCTCGTGGATTGTTGAATATTTATGTGCGGCGTGGTGATTGGTGTTGATTTTGCTTGGGGTTGCAGTTCTGTGGCCGTTGTATTACTACCACCAGAAGCACCCTGTGAATTACATCCTCCTTGCTATTTTCACGGCGTCGCTGGCGTTTACGGTGGGATTGAATTGTGCGCAAGCCAATGGTAATCTCGAATTCTAGGGTTTTAAAATTGTTTTGTTTCTTGTAATTGTTTCGCTTCTTTATTTTCTTGATAGACTGACATATGAATAATTCCCACTGTTCTTTCTAATTTTTAAGATTTCTAGGTGTTTGTATAATAGGAATAGGTAAAGAAAGTAGTAGAATGTTGTTCTGAATCTTCTGATTGAAGGTACACTAATATGATTCTGTAAAATGTTATGCACTTCTGAAGTGAGATTTTGTCGTCTCGGATCCGTGGCTAAAACGTTCAAGTAGAGGTTCTGAATGACCATATCTATCATACCACATCATAGATGTAGAATCATTGTCATGCTATTAGTCCGTGCAACATTGTATATGTGATGCATAATTAAGCTTTTGTGCATGAGATATTAAAGCTGAGTTGCCAAAATGGTTACAAATGTTTGCATGCATCTCTTCTCGGGTCATTGGTATTCAATTCTTTTACATACATCTTTCAAGTAGATTGAAGCGTATCCTGGCTCGAGCGAAGTATTATAGGAGGAAGTTTTTGTAGTCTTACTGAAAAATGCAAATAGACAATCTCAGACTACTCTGTTATGTGATCAAGTTCTTCTGCTTTGAGAATGGTAATTTTTCTCCGAATAGTAGGGGCTTGTGTGTTGTTAACTAGTTGGGGAGGCGATTCGCAGTATATGTATGATATATCCAGTGCTTTCTTCTCCCCTTATATAAAATGGAATGTATGATCAATGTTTTCCCAAACTGTTCTTTATGGTTGAAGGTGATCATGCTAACTTTTATCGACTCCGAGATGTTCTTTTCTTTGTATAGTAGGGGGTTTCTAGAATAATACATTACTGGTGCTGGAAATAAGCTTTGTTTGTAGAAGTTGAAATGCTATGGATTTTATACTTTAGCTTGAGATACTTTTCGGACGTTCCATCTTGCTCACGCTTTTGTGGCAGGGAAAGTCGTTCTGGAAGCTGTCATCTTAACTACTGTGCTGGTAATCAGCCTTACCCTCTACACCTTCTGGGCTGCAAACAGAGGCCATGACTTCAATTTCCTTGGACCGTTCCTTTTCGGTGCCTTGAACGTGCTTATCGTGTTTGCTCTGATTCAGGTGAGCAACGCTCAACCTTTTCGTTTTAGTAAAAGAGTTTGTGAATCTGATGAGATGATATGATATGAATACGAACCGTGAACAGTTTCTTGATTAAGATTTACACATTCTATATGGAAGATTCTATTCCCTCTGGGTAAGTTGAGTGTGATGATCTACGCTTGCGTAGGATCGGTTCTCTTCTGCGCGTACATAGTCCACGACACGGATAATATCATCAAGCGATATTCGTACGACGAGTACATCTGGGCTGCCGTCTCTCTGTATCTGGATGTGATCAACTTGTTCCAGTTTCTGCTGCTAGCCTTCATTGCTGACGATTGACAAAATCACAATTCACTACCGATATAAATACAGCTAAGTTTGATACCTGTTAACACGTAGGATCTTGCCTTTTTAATCTGCATAGTTGAAGCATGCTGTAGATTCAAGTCTTCTCCTTCAGATTGTGAATGGTTTTCTTCGTCTGATTTGACATGAAATTGGTATGATTTTATTAGTCTTTGTTGTGTTGGTTATTTGCTGTCCATTTGGTTGTGAGATCACATGTTTTTGTTTGTGCATGCATGGCCGATCCTCACCTTGGTTGAGTTTTTTAATCATTCTTTTTTCCACCCTTCATATATGATATTTAGATTAATGCATTATAACTCCCCACGAGAATTTAGAAAGTGTGGAAAAAAAAAAAGTGTTACTTAAAAGTATAAGGTGGTGGGGCCCACTTATTTAGAGTGATTATAGTTGACTTCTTTCTTTCCATTTCCATGTTTATATCTTCGAATAACAATACGGGATTTCCTTTGTCAACAAACAAACAAAAATTGAATCACTTTTATATTTTAAAATATTTTTCATTTTTTGTTTATTATTTTTAAACTGCTTCTCATTTACAGTTAAACATCGATAAAGTAATAACTTTGGGACCGAGAAAAAAATATTCATTTAACAATGTTATTACTTTATCGAACATTATTTTAGTGCATTGACTTATATCGGGACCGAAAAAAATTATTATCTTAGCGAGAATATTACTTTATCGAATATTACTTTATCGAAGTTTAACTGTATTGTTTATTATGTTTACAGTAATAGAGCATAATAATAGAGGCAAAAGGAATTTATTTCATTCGTTATGTTTTTGTGTCTTTAACAAATGATACAAGAGGGCCTTATATAGTACAAAGAATAAGCTAATTATGGTAGAAATATGTACACCATAATTAGAAGATTTCTACCATAATTAGAAGATACTGCAATCCGTAATTAAATGATAAGATTTCTACCATAATTAGAAGATACTAGAATCCTTTAATTATTTTCATTCCTATCTTTCACACTCCCCCTCAAGTTGGTAGTCAAAGGGTCGGACATACCCAACTTGTCAAGTATCTGATGAAACGCTCTTCCAGATATAGCTTTTGTAAGGATGTCTGCCAGCTGATCTTCTGATCGAACAAATGGCAGAGAGATATGGTCATTATCTAGCTTTTCCTTGATAAAGTGTCTGTCGATCTCCACATGCTTGGTTCGTCATCATGTCAGATCTTGGGTTGTGTGAGATACTCACAGCTGCTTTATTGTCACAATAAAGTTTGATATCTTTCGTCTCTAAAAGATCGATCTCAGTCATCAACCTTTTTATCCACAACAACTCGGTTATTCCCTTCACAATTCCTCTATACTCAGCTTCTGCACTTGAAAGCGCCACTACACTTTGCTTTTTGCTTCTCCAAGTCACAAGGTTACTTCCTACAAAGGTTAAGTATCCTGCAGTAGATCTCCTGTCTGTTATATTTCCGGCCCAATCAGCATCAGTGTACCCGCAAACTGCTAAGTGATTATTTTTCCTGAAAAAAATCCCTTTTTCAGGAGAAGACTTTAAGTATCGTATAATTCCGATAGCAACATTCAAGTGTTCTTCTAGTGGTTGATGCATAAACTGACTTATTACCCCAACAGCGTATGCTATATCTGGCCTTATATGAGATAAGTAGATGAGCTTACCAACAATCCTTTGGTATTGATCTTTGTTAGTCAACTTCCCACTTGAGTCACTCCGAAGACCATGGTTTGTAGTCATTGGTGTGTCTGTTGATTTACAGTCCAGAAGCCCGGTTTCCGTAAGAAGATCAAGCACATATTTTCTCTGAGATAAAAATATCCCTTCCTTTGACCTCATTACTTCTATTCCGAGAAAATATTTTAAGCCTCCAAGGTTCTTCTTCTCGAATTCTGAGAATAAGTTTTGTTGTAGCACCTTGATCTCTTCGTTATCATCGCCGGTAATGATCATATCATCTACATATATAATCAAACAAGTAATTTTGCCATGTTGTTTCTTCAAGAATAATGTGTGGTCTGAGTTGCTCTGGGTGTATCCGAACTTCTTCATGACAGATGTAAATTTGTCGAACCATGCTCGAGGTGATTGTTTTAGCCCATACAAAGATCTTTTCAATTTGCATACTTCTCCCTCTTTAAAGTCATCTTCAAATCCTGGTGGTACCTCCATATAAATTTTTGTAGTTAAGTCTCCATGGAGGAAGGCATTCTTTACATCAAATTGATGTAATGGCCAGTCACAATTGGCTGCTATAGATAAAAGGACTCTGACAGTATCTAGCTTTGCCACGGGAGAGAATGTTTCAGCATAATCAATTCCATACACTTGAGTATATCCTTTTGCCACAAGACGTGCTTTATACCTTTCCACTTCTCCATCTGGGTTGTATTTGATAGTGAATATCATCTACAACCAACAGGTTTTTTTCCAGGGGGTAATCTGCTCTTATCCCATGTTCTATTCTTACTGAGTGCTGCCATTTCTACATTCATTGCATCTCGCCATTCTTGATGTTCTTTGGCTTCCTCTGCACTTCTAGGGATCCATGTTTTGGCCAGTTTCTCTCTGAACTTTTGGATTTTCTCGGGTACACATGTTACAAAATTGGCAATGGGGTATTTTGCTTGTTTTGGTTTGTATTCCGGATTATATCTTCAAGGAGGAATGCCTCTGTTATGTCTGGGAGGAAGAGAGTATACCCGCTCATTCTCATTCCGCTCATTGTGACCTGCGGTGTTAGTGTGTGAAGAAACACAACTAGGAGAAGCACACATAGAGTCAGAATTTTGTACCTCTGAATTATTCGATGAGGAAGATATGGGGTTTGGGTTCATTGGCATGGACTGTACATCTTCAATAGTTACCTCTGCAGTCGGTACAGGATCCCAGTTTTCATGGAATAACCACTCGGAGTCGGAATGTAGGTTTTGATTCTCCCCCTCAACAGAGGACGACGGAGTGTCATAAAAATATTCAGTCTCGAGAAAATTACAGTCCATAGTGACATATAGCTTTTGGGTTACAGGATCAAAACAACGATAACCTTTTTGATGAACGCCATATCCAAGAAAAACACATTTTACAGCACAGGGATCAAGTTTGGTCCGATGGTTTTTCTGGATGTGAACAAAGACAGAGCAACCAAAAATTCGATGTTGTATCATAAGAACAGAGGGCAAGGGGAATTTGTTAGATAAGGCTTGAAGAGGGGTAGTCATATGTAATGCTTTAGTGGGAAGACGATTAAGAAGATAGACAGCAGATGCCATAGCTTCAAACCAAAAACGAGAAGGTACCTTTGATTCCAAAAGGAGGGCTCTAGTGGTTTCCAAGAGATGTCTATTCTTGCGCTCGGCAACCCCATTTTGTTGGGGTGTATAGGGACAGGTAGTTTGATGAATGATTCCACTTGTCTGTAGAAACGACTTTAAATCGTGGTTAACATATTCCCCCCCATTGTCAGATCGTAAGATCTGAACGGTACTTTGAAATTGGGTTTGGACCATTTGGACGAACTCCATAAAACGATTACAGACTTCGGATTTTTGCTTCAGAAAATACACCCATGTCATATGTGTGCAGTCATCAATAAACAATACAAACCAACGAAAATCGGTGTACATCGATTCCGGGGCCGGACCCCACACATCAGAATGGATAAGAGAGAAAGGCACAGAGTTATTATTCTCAACAGAAGCAAAGGAAGTACAATGACTTTTAGCAAAATGGCATGTGTCACAAGAAATCTTATAGTTATTAGATACTAAAGACGGAAAAAAAATGTTTAAGGTAATCATCAGATGGATGTCCCAACCTTCGATGCCACAACCAGAGTTGTCTGTCTTGTGATCCATGAGCCAAATACGATATGCCGCTCTCGGATATGTCATCAACATAGTACAGTCCATCCTTCTCAGAACCACGCCCAATTATCTCCCTCGAACGAATATCCTGTAAAATACAGAACGTGGGATATAAGATAACCAAACAATTGAGCCGCTTTGTAACTTGGTGACGGATAACAATTTGCATGATAGTGAAGGAACATAGAGACACTTGTCCAGTTTAATTGTTGGAGAAATTTCAACAGATCCGCTCCCAAGTACAGGAAAAGTTCCGCCATTGGCATTTTTAATAGAAGTCCGGTGTGGTATTATGGGATCTATAATATCATTTTGATCGTACGTCATGGTATCTGTTGCTCCACAATCGAAAATCCACTCGGAATTCAATTTGGATGTCGGAGAGTTAGCACAACTATTAAAACAAAATGAGGGTGAAGGCAAATCGGAAATTTCCATACCATTTAATAACCTACCCTCTCCATCATTTCTTTTACCTTGCGTCGTCGATCCCTTTTTTTCCTCGATTATATTTGACTTCAATTGTTTGCCGTCGTCGGAAGCAAAGGCAGCGACGCCGCTGGTAGAGGACAGGCCGATGGTCTCGCCACCGCTGGTAGCCACATTTGCGCTGCCGTGAGGCGTGGATCCAGTCGTTCGGTTGCCGTGGTTCCGCTGTCTGTGCCGATTCTCATCCCACCACTCCGGGTACCCATGTAATTGGAAGCATGTGTCCTTAGCGTGCTTGTTTCCGCCGCAGTGAGAGCAGCGAAGCTTTTCTTTGTTGGCGGGGCGGGGTGATGACTTCCCGTAACTGTCTGACTGCCCCTTTCCTCTTTGGACACCTTTTGTGACATGAGCTTCGCCGGGGTGGTGATGTTGGTCGTCCGGTGTCATCATAACACCGATTCAGAGTGATTCACGGTGTATGGTGGCGTATGTGGCAGCGAGAGATGGAAGGGGATCGTGATTCAGGATTTCCCTTCGTACTGGGTCAAATCGATCATTAACGCCAGCTAAAAATGGGTACAATCTCCCTTCTTGTGTAAGTTTATTATAGAGGTGTATATTGACTTCTCTTGAAAATCTGTTTGGTTGTCTCTGATCGATTTCTGCCCATATGCTTGTAATTGACTATAGTATTGTTCGAGAGTTTGATTACCTTGTTTGGTTTGGCTTGCCCGAGTCATCAACTCGAAGATTTGCATGTAATTCGTCCCACTGTTGTAGGTTGCTGCAATACCATCCCACAATGTGTGGGTTGTCGGGTACTGTAGAAAATTAGGAACCAAACTTGGTTCGATGGAGTTGATGATCCATCCTTTCACGGCATTATCAATCATATCTCAATTGTGAAATTTGGGATCATTGATTGGAGGGGTTGGAGGCTCGCCGGTGATATGATTGCCTCGGCCTCGTCCTTTGATAAACATGGCCATCAATTTGGACCATATGAGGTAATTTCGGTCGTTTAACTTCACGTTTACCATTAACGGTGAAGTTTCGGTAGTCGGATTCTGATTCATGGTTGTTTTCTGGAGGTATTGGAGGATGGATAGAATGTTGGGATCGGATGATTGGGACAGAGAAGTGTCGGTATGTTCGGTATGTTCGGCCATGGTAGATGATGATGGCAGGGTTTTGAATCAATTATGAGGATCGGAACTCTGTTCTGATACCATGTTTACAGTAATAGAGCATAATAATAGAGGCAAAAGGAATTTATTTCATTCGTTATGTTTTTGTGTCTTTAACAAATGATACAAGATGACCTTATATAGTACAAAGAATAAGCTAATTATGGTAGAAATATGTACACCATAATTAGAAGATTTCTACCATAATTAGAAGATATTGCAATCCGTAATTAAATGATAAGATTTCTACCATAATTAGAAGATACTAAAATCCTTTAATTATTTTCATTCCTATCTTTCACATATTATATTAGTTTTGTTTTACGTTTGTACAAAGAGGTGGTATATGTATGTTTGTATTTTAATTTATTTCAAGAATATTGATCATGTAATTTATGAAATAATTTATTTTAAAATTATTAATTGTATATTTAAATAAAATCAAGCATATAAATATGTTTAAAGATAATATTATGTAAACAAATATTAATAGAGTTAAATCTAGAATTGATTTATGAGAGAATCTTAAGAAATTCTACATTTTCCTCTACATGTAGAGAAGACTCTAAACTAGAAATTAATCTAAATGGAGGTGGAAAGGAAAAAAATAAAATTTGATGATCCTAATATGATTTTAGGTGTACGAGAGTGGAATATACGATGGGACCAACTAAGTTTTTAAAAAAGAAAAAGAATACCATCTATTCAAGTTGAAGGAATTATTATGGCGGTCGTTCGTGCTAATAAAATATTTTAAGATACCAAAATTATCAAGTTGAAGGAATATCATAATTTTATATTGAATATACTAATCGGTAGTTATCTTGGAATTCAAATATCAATATTCAAATCGTAAAAATCCAAATAAAGATATGGAATCGAACAAAAATATCTTACTTACATACCAAAATTACAATTAGAGCGTGAAAACACAGCTTTCGTATTCCGTCAACTATGTATACCAACCACCCTTCCCACCAATCAACTCCAAAATCCCCAAACCCTCAATCCTATAATTTTTTATAGTGTCCGCTTTTGTTCTTTTAACATTATACAGTATTCGATTTTCGTTGTATAACTTTATATAATGTCATGTTTTGATCATCGAACTTTAGTTAATGTTCGATTTTGGACCTATAACTTTATATAATGTCTGATTTTGGTCCTCTAATGTGGCAGTGACCAAATACTCGGTTTTGGTCATGTAACTTAATATAATGTCCGATTTTGATCTTAGAAATTTAAATAGTGTCCAGTTTGGATCCTATAACTTGATATAATATCCGATTTTGGTCCTATAACTTTATATAGTATCCGCTTTTGGTCATGTAACGTTATATAATGTCCGGCTTTGGTCCTATAACTTTATATAATGTCCGATTTTGGTCTTATAATTTTATATAATGTCCGATTTTGGTCTCATAACTTTATATAACGTTAGATTTTGGTCCTCTAATGTGACAATGTCCAATTTTGGTCCTATAACTTTATTAGTGTCCAATTTTGGTTCTATAACTATAGTGTCCGATTTTGGTCATATAACTTTCTACAATGTTCGATTTTGATCCTATAACTTTATATAGTGTCTGTTTTTGGTCCTATAACGTTATATAATGTCCGATTTTGGTCCTATAACTTTATATAGGGTTCGATTTTGATTTTATAACTTTATATAATGTCCGATTTTGGTCTTCTAATGTGGTAATGACCAATTTTGGTCCTAGAACTTTATATAGTGTCTGGTTTTGGTCCTATAACTTTATATAATGTCCGATTTTGGTCTTTTTTAACTTTATATAATATCCGAATTTGGTTCTGTAATGTGGCAATATCCAATTTTGGTCCTATAACTTTATATAATGTCCGATTTTGGCTTTATAACTTTATATAATGTACGATTTTGGTCTTCTAATGTGGCAGTGGAAAATTTTGTTCCTATAACTTTAAATAGTGTCCAATTTTGGTCCTTTAGCGTTATATAGTGTCCAATTTTGGTTCTATAACTTTATATAGTGTCCAATTTTGGTCCTATAACGTTATATAATGTCCGATTTTGGTCCTATAACTTAATATAATATCCGGCTTTGGTCCTATAACTTTATATAATGTTCGATTTTGGTCCTATAACTTTATATAGTGTTCGCTTTTGGTCCTATAACGTTATAAAATATTCGATTTTGGTCCTATAACTTTACATAGTGTCCGCTTTTGGTCCTATGTTATATAATGTTCAATTTTGGTCCTATAACTTTATATAGTGTCCGATTTTGGTCTTATAACTTTATATAATGTCCGATTTTGGTCTTATAACTTTATATAATGTTAGATTTTGGTCCTCTAATGTGGCAATGTCCAATTTTGGTCCTATAACTGGTCCTATAACTTTATTAGTGTCAAATTTTGGTTCTATAACTTTAGATAGTGTCCAATTTTAGTCATATAACTTTATGCAATGTTCGATTTTAGTCCTATAACTTTATATAATATCCAATTTTGGTCCTATAGCGTTATATAGTGTCCAATTTTGGTTCTATAACTTTACATAATGTCCAATTTTGGTTCTATAACTTTACATAGTGTCCAATTTTGGTTCTATAACGTTATATAATGTCCGATTTTGATCCTGTAACATTATATAATGTCTAATTTTGGTCCTATAACTTTATATAATGTTCGATTTTGGTCCTATAACTTTATACAGTGTCCGCTTTTGGTCTTATAACATTATGTAATGTCCGATTTTGACCCTATAACTTTATATATTGTCCGATTTTGGTCTTGTAACTTTTTATAATGTCCGATTTTGGTCTTTATTAAGTATAATATCTGACTTTGGTTCTCTAATGTGGCAGTATTCAATTTTGGTCATATAATTTTATATAATGTCTGATTTTGGTCCTATAACTTTATATAATATCTGATTTTGGTCTTATAACTCTATATAATATACGATTTTGGTCTTCTAATGTGACAGTGATTAATTTTGGTCTTATAGCGTTATATAGTGTCCAATTTTGGTTCTATAACTTTACATAGTGTCCAGTTTTAGTTCTATAACGTTATATAATGTCCGATTTTGATCATGTAACTTTTTATAATGTCCGATTTTGGTCCTATAACTTTATACAATGTCCGCTTTTGGTCTTATAACGTTATATAATGTCCGATTTTGATCCTATAACTTTATATAGTGTCCGATTTTGGTCTTGTAACTTTATATAATGTCCGATTTTGGTCTTATAACTTTATATAACATTAGATTTTGGTCATCTAATGTGGCAATGTCCAATTTTGGTCATATAACTTTATTAGTGTCCAAAATTAGTTCTATAACTTTATATAGTGTCTGATTTTGGTCATATAACTTTATATAGTGTCCGATTTTGGTCATATAACTTTATATAATGTCCGATTTTGGTCTTCTAATTTTATATAGTGTCCGATTTTGGTCCTCTAACTTTATATAATGTCTGATTTTGGTCTTATAATTTTATATAATGTCCGATTTTGGTCTTCTAATGTGGTAGTGACCAATTTTGGTCCTATAACTTTATATAGTGTCCGATTTTGGTCCTATAACTTTATATAATGTCTGATTTTGGTCTTTATTAACTTTATATAATATCCGACTTTGGTTCTCTAATGTGGCGGTATCCAATTTTGGTCCTATAACTTTATATAATGTCCGATTTTGGTCCTATAACTTTATATAATATCTGATTTTGGTCTTATAACTTTATATAATGTATGATTTTGGTCTTCTAATGTGACAGTGGCTAATTTGGTTCTATAATTTTATATAGTGTTCAATTTTGGTGCTATAGCGTTATATAATGTCCAATTTTAGTTCAATAACTTACATAGTGTCCAATTTTGATCCTATAACGTTATATAATGTCCGATTTTGGTCCTATAACTTTATATAATGTCCGATTTTGATTTAGGGGACCAAAATTGGTATTTTCTTGTAAATGTTATGCACTTGCATTATGATTGATCAAGTTCTTCTGCTTTGAGAATAGTAAACTTAACTGCAGGGAAAGTTATTTTGGAAGCTGTCATCCTAACTGCTGCGCTGGTAATCAGCCTCACCCTCTACACATTCTGGGCTGCGAGGAGAGACCATGACTTCACCTTCCTTGGGCCGTTCCTTTTCGGCGCCGTGAACGTGCTCATCGTGTTTGCTCTGATTTAGGTGCGCAACGCTCAACCCTTTCGTTTTATTAAACAAGTTTGTGATATCAGGGACGAACGCATGATTTTGATTTTTTTAGAAAGATGGGGAGCGCGAAATGATAATCTAGTCTTGTGTCGGGTCCCCGAGCCAAATCTTTTGGTAGTGAGTTTATAGACGTAGAAATTATAAGAAAACAGCTTGTTACTATCCCACAAGCTATTTTTCTAATCAGATTATCACATTATTTCCGTCTTATTTTCAAAATTGAAAAAAAATTAAACTCAAAATTCTAAAATAAAGTCATAACTTCTCTCATTCCAAAAAATAATCTGTTATAATTCCGTTTCGCTCTAAACTCCAAAAATTATGGTTCTTAATTTTTCATAAATTTTAGATTATTTCTAAAAAAAATAATTTAATTGCCTCAATTAGGCCTTAATAGAATTTGGATGAACAAAGCAACTATTATTCGAAAATTAAGTTAATTTCTTAAGGTAGTGTTTGGAACACCTTAAATAAATTACTTTGTGTTTGTATTACTGTTTTTTCTAAAATAAAACTGTTTTTTCATAATATTGCAAATACTAATAATTTTTGCTTAAAAAAATCTTTATGCAACTTTAAGCATAAGTAGCTAAAAACGATTTATTAAAATTATTTCAAAGACTATCTTTACGGAAAATAAATAAGACAAAAATAATGAGACAGATGAGTATTAAATAAAGGAAAAAATAAATAAAATAATTTATTCGAAATTGAAAATGTTATACGGGTTTGATTCCGTTTGCAGTTCCCACCCAAATCCAGAGAGCTCTGGAATTTGTCTGGTGGAACCGCCACACGCTTCGTCACTCCCGCACGCTTCAATCTACGCAACGCGATGCATCAAGAACATTCGCATTCCACCGATATATACTCTACCCTCCCACTAAGCAACCACAAAACCCCCATAATCCGCAATCCTCTGGGCAGAATCCGCAGCTCAAAAGTAGTAGAGTTGTTTCTCCGTCGAAGAAAACGAAAGTTCTAGAAGAATGTGGTCGCAGCCTTACCGGAAGGATGACGCCGAACGCGGCGGCGGCGGCGGCGGGCAGCTGTACCCGATGATGCTCGAGAGCCCCGAGCTGCGGTGGTCGTTTATCCGGAAGATATACTCGATTATCAGCATTCAATTGCTCCTCACCATCGCCGTTGCTGCGGTGGTTGTTTCCGTTCGTCCGATCTCGCAGTTCTTCTCCACGACCGGAGCTGGTTTGGCGCTTTACATCGTCCTCATCATCACCCCCTTCATCGGTATTCCTCTCGCTCGAAATTAATCCCCAAATTCTGGATTACTGTTGAATTCTATTTCATTGTGGATTGGATTGCTGATTGTGTGTTGTTTCTGTTGGGGTTTTCCAGTGTTGTGTCCGTTGTATTACTATCACCAGAGGCACCCTGTGAATTACATCCTCCTCGCGATTTTCACCGTGTCGCTTGCGTTTATCGTCGGCTTGACTTGTTCTTACACCAGCGGTAAGCTTGTGTTCTTAGGGTTTTTAAATTTTTCCTTTCTCGAATTTCACTTTATTGTCTTAACTATGATATATGGATGAAATCCCCAATTCCTTTCATTAGGGTTTACAGCAATTGCCATTAAATTTTAGTGTAGCTTGGTATTATGTGCTGTCTCATACAGAGATCATAGATCTAGAATCACTGTCAAGCTAGTATTCATGAATACTGCATATGTGAATGTGCACGAGATAGCCAAAACAGATTAGCTTGTGGAGTGTGAACATTTACATACATCTTTCGAGTCGGATTGAAGCGTATCATGGCCCGAATGAAGTACTCTAGGAGAAGCTATCTTACTAACACTGCAAACAAACTTAACTCCAAGATTGATCAAGTGCTTTTCCTTTGAGAGTTCGTTCTGTTTAGCTAGTTAGAGAGGCAATTTGGGGTAGATTAGTGCTTTCTTCTTCCTTACATACGAAGAAGTTTTGTTCGATAGGAGTGGAAATGCTATGGTCTTTGTTATTGTAGCCCGAGATAGGTTTTAATCGTACGTATCCTCCGTGCTCATCCTTTTGTTGCTATCTATGGTGCAGGGAAAGTTATTCTAGAATCCGTCATCTTAACTGCTGCGGTGGTAATCAGCCTCACCCTATACACCTTCTGGGCTGCAAAGCGAGGGCACGATTTCAATTTCCTCGGTCCTTTCTTGTTCGGTGCCGTGCTTGTGCTTATGCTATTTTCCCTCATTCAGGTCTGCAAGGCTCCGTATTTACGTTTCACTGAATCCGAATATGACACGAAACACGAACTGTTTGTTGATCAAAACTTACGCATTTTATGTTGCAGATTCTATTCCCTCTTGGTAAGATTAGTGTGATGATCTATGGCTGTCTGGCATCAATAATCTTCTGCGGCTACATAGTCTACGACACGGATAATCTGATAAAGAGGTACACGTACGACGAATACATCTGGGCTTCCGTCTCTCTGTATTTGGATGTCATCAACCTCTTCCTCTCTCTGCTTACCGTCTTCCGAGCTGCTGAGAGTTGAAGGTCAGTTCTCATTCACTACCAACATATATGATTATTGAATGACTTTGGAATCTTTGTTGTGTTAGGTAGTTTTTGGAATAGCTTTTATAAGCAGTTTTTAGCTATTTACGCTTAAAGTTGTTTTTAAATCGAAAGTTGTCAGTGTTTGCAATAGTAATAATAAAAAAAGTTTAATTTTAGCAAAAGCAGTATTCCAAACACACTCTAAGCTACTTTTTAGTATTTTTTTTAACTTCTGCTTTTAAAAACACGTCTTGACCAACTTATGGGCTTCTGTTTATGCTTATTTTTGCTTATTTTAAGCTCCAAAAGTGCTTATGTGGTGAAAAAACTCATAAGCAGTTTATTTAAGTTGTTCCAAACAATACCTTAATTCTTGCTACTGCTTATCATTGAGTGATAGATAATCGATTTATTTATACGACGAACAATCTGAGCTAAATGCATCACAATTCTGATAGGCTAAAAGAAAGATGAGTAGCTATTTGTAATGGTTTCTCTTTCTCTCAGCTACATAGGAGAGAAGCCTAGACACCCCTTGTGTCCACATCTCATACTCTCTTGCATTCTTACACTCCAACTCCACCACTCCGCGCCCTTGTGTCTTTAGCCCGAAGTATCGCCTCTGCTCCCCGTCTTCCAATAGATGTCTACCCGGCCATGCCGCCATGTCCCTCACAACATCCACCACCACATCTACACATCCATAGATCAAACATTAGCCCTATTTTTTTACTCGGAAGATTTTAAGTTATCCTCCCTCCGTCCAAAATTTATATGCGTGCTTTCTTTTTTCGTCTGTCCCAAATTTATATGACTATTAACAATTTTTTTGTGTCTAATTAATTTTAATAGGTCTAATTAATAGATGATATAGAAAATGATTATTTTATCCAACTTTTATAATAGCAAATACAATTATGTCATTAATTTTTTAAGAATTTACTTAGTTTACTCAAGTTTCAGTATCAACATTTATCTAACTTTCATATCATTAAACGTTTTCTTAATCTGTGTGAAAAAATAAAGGGGCATATAAATTAGGGACGGATGGAGTAAATAGTAATAGGGAAAAACTTTACTTTTCTTCTTCTTGGTGAAGGTGTTTCCCACATGCCTACTCTTCATCTTCAACATCACCTACAAAAACACCCAAATTCAAATTCTTGAAACAAGAAGACTAATTAGTTCTTAGATCATTTCGGCCCAACTTACGTTCCCGCTTCGGTGAATGTAAACAGAGACAACTTTCCAATGTAGATCACCTGCATGATTGGAACAAAACTTTAAGCATGAGTGAGTGAGGGAGGGAGGGAGGGAGGGAGAGAGAGAGGAGGAGATTTGATATACCTTTACGAGTTCGTTTGAGAAGCTCGGTGCCTCGAGCAAGCATTTCTTGATTGCATGCAGCAAGGAAATTCTCTTCTGGAACTAATTCCTCACAGTAGCTGCTTGAATTGTTGCTGCTTGAGTTATTCGACTTGTTTCCATTGCTTAAGCTTATCCCTCTTTCTATAGGCACAGCTGCTGCAACATTCCACACTTCTTTCAGAGCTCTTGCCTTCAACGTCGCCACGCCTCGTAGAGCTGTTAAAGAACGCGTTTAGTTAACGATGCAGCGGAGATAACGACAGCTCTGTAACTCTGAAAATTTCTATGGAAGTAGATATGATTTGTTCATAATAGGGTTTTGTATCGAACGGACTGTTTAGTGATGGTATCGTACTTATTTGATTGCTTTTGGGTTTTCTTTATTATGTTTTGGGGATTTGTTTCTGTTGTTGTTTGGTTTTAAATTTTTACCTGTGGCGGCGGCGGCGGTGAGAGTTGAGATATCGCCGTGCGAGCGGACGTTGATGGCGGAGCTAATGGCGGAGAGGAGGTGATCGCGGTCGGCTCCCATCGTCTCCGCTGCCTCCACGCATTGCGCCGCCACGAGCGTGGCGGCCGAAGCGACGGCCATGTCCGTCTTCGCCATCTGCTCGTCCTTGTTGCTGGAGGCGGAGGCGGCGGTGGCTGCTGCTATGGCGGCGATGGCGGCCGCCACGCCGGCGACTGAGACGGCGGCGTGCAGCTGGGCGTTGTGGGTTCGTGTTTCTTCTTTCTTCTTCTCTCTCCGCTCCTTCAGCCATCTCCCCACCGTCTTGCCGCCTGGTGTGGTGGCCCCTCCGGCGGCTGCGCCGCCCCGCGGAGTGCCGGTGAATAGCGGCTGTAGTGTGTTGTTTGCGTGTAGATACTGGAAAAAATTTATTTAATTTAGCATATATTTCAATTCGAAATAACCAACGAACCAAATATAAGTACGATACTGTAATGATTCCAAATTTTAAGATTAAAGACTAAATTATTAGAATGAATAATTCCATTTTCAAATTTTCAGAACAATAATTTCAAATCCGAATTCAATATAAAAATGCTAATCAAATGTCACTAATTCCTACTCCCTCCGTCTCAATCGACTTATTTTGTTTGGTTTCTGTATGGATATTTTGGTGAGTGGGTGGTTGTGTGTAGAGGAGTAGGTGATTGTGGATAAAAAGTGGGAGTTTGTGTAGTAATTATTTTCATTTTTAGGAAATAAAACAAGTCGAGTGGGACTGTCCGGAAAGAAATACAAGACAAGTCGAGCGGGACGGAGGGAGTAAGAGATAAATATCAATTTGCTAGTGAAATAAAAGTGTTGTGTGTTTTTTAATTCTTTATTTCTAGTAAAGTCAAAAAAGGGGAGTTTTGGGATGACTAAAGCATTATTCCTAAAGAAACAAAAGTAAATATCCTAAAGCAAAAAAGCATACCATGTCTCTTCACTTTATTACAAAATTAAGTTGTGAAAGCTAAAAATTATGGCGGCCTTGTCTTCTAAATTCTAATATTTCCAAATCATTCACTAATCATCACTATATAACACATCAATCTTATCAAATCATACTAACATGTGAAACACGATTTGTAATAGAGGAATCGAACACAAAATCGTACCTTAACGACATCTTCGTACTCGTCGGAAGGCGAAATCGGAGGGCTCTCGGTCTCTTCATTAAGACAGTTTAGAGGCCCGCTGCTATGCGAAAGCCTCCCCGACGTAAGCGGCGATATCTCCTACATTTTCGAATTTCATCAACGATTTATTATTAATATTATTATTGTTCAAAAAAAGAAATATGATTAATTAATTTATTAATCAATAAACATGTAATAAGCTTACAGATTGAGACATGATGCGTTCGAGGATGAGCTGAGAAGTGGCGGTGGAGGCGAAAGAGAAGGTGTTTCCGGCGAGTTTAGCGGTCTCTTCTTCCTCGCCGGATTTGTTCTCCGGTATGGCGGGCGCGGCGGTCTTGACGGCGGAAGGGTTGGAGGGAGTGAGGGCTTTGCATACTTGGAGGGCGGAGGCGCTCCATGACCGCGAGAGGAACTCCATGGGCCCGCGAGGGCTTTCCGGCAGCGGAAGCTCGCCGTTCGGGCCCTTCTCCGCCCATAGCAAGTCCATTCTGGTGGTGGTGTTGTGCATGTGTTAAGTGATGAGAGAGAGAGAGAGAGAGGAAGTGGTGGTGAATAACTGAATATATGATGAGGTGGTTTAGGGGGATTTATATTTGCATGGATAATAGATCAGTAGGGGGAATTTTTAGGCTTAGACTGGTGATTGGTCGGGCCCACGGACGGGCCCACTTGGTCAATGAAATTTTAGAGAATTTTGGTGCTCCGTTGAAGGACAGGATGAAGGATTCTTTTAAGTTACAGAACTAAAAAACGAAGATGCCACAATACATAATTATCAAAATTTACAAAATGTTCAATAAAATAAATAGGGGTGCAAAACGGCTCGGCAATGGTTAACCGTTACCGTTTTTCGGTTAACCATTACTGTTTAACCCGTATATCTATTAACCGTTACAGTAACCGTTTTTTGGCGGTTAACCGTTCGGCTAAACGGTTAACATGATTAACCGATTCCATAACCTCGGAGGAGACTCAATCGATCGATTCGAAGAATGAAATGAGATAAAGCGAGACCGAGAGGCTCAGAGAGTCAAAGACGAAGACGGGAGAGTGAGAGTCAGAGAGAGTTGACACTTTTGAAAATTGAAAATAAATAAATTAAACATTAAACAATAATATTATTATATTTAATACATCCTTAATTAATTAAACAATTATTTTGGAATTAACCGTTAACCGTTATGTTGAACCGTTAACCGTAGTATGCTATAACTAACAACCGTTACCATTACCGTTAATTGAATTTCGGTTAATCGAATACTGTTAACTGACAGTAACAATACGATAGCGGTAAAATCTGATTAACCGCTACCCATTTTACACCCCTAAAAATAAACAAAGTATAATTTGACGTGATTTTTAATGAACTCGGAGTAGTTTTTTAAGAGTCTTTGTAGGCCAAAAGAGAGAAGTACGACTCACTTTAATTTTTTGTTGTGAGTGGCGTCTTTTTCTTTTTTGGTTTGTTTATTCAAGAAAAAAGTGTGACAACAATTTATTTGTGAACATGAATCTCTTTTTCTCCATAGGGATTGCTGCCCGGCTGAGTTTTCTTCATCACTTCACATCTTTTCCATCTTCCCATCTTCTTTATCTGCATTATTTCCACATACCATCATCATTATATTCCCTTTTTTTGGTTTTATTATATTACTACATGAGAGACAAGGCCCATCTAGCAATAGTAGATTTTTGTTCCATGGAATGACGTAGAGATGAAGGTACGTAATTCGGAACCGAATGATCGTGGGTTCAAATCCCATTGAAAACGCTATATGTGCATGTTATCTTAGGGTGATTTAACTCTCATTTGTGGTTTGTAGGCTATTGCATAAGAACGAGGAACGAAGTTTACCCTGTGCACACCAAAAATAGTGGCTGCGGATTTTTAGTCATAAATAAAAAAAAACATAGTAGATTCTTTTACTATCACAATAATGTGGTCGGATCCAAAATTAAGAATCAAGAATTGTAAAGGTATAAATCCATAAATTTAAAAAGACCACACAACATAATAAATTTTCAAAAAATATATAAAAATTCGAGATGCCATACAATTCGGCGACTAGTGCCCCACATGGTTGATCTAACACGAGATTTGATGTAAGACTCGCTTCGATCATCCCAAACCAACAATTCATATCCTTTTAAAAAAATACTCTGCCCCATTTAAAGTGATACATTTATTTAGGTGCGAAAATTAAAAAAATGATGTTATATGATGTACTTCCTTTGTCCCGAATTGATATGCCTAAATTATTTGACTTTTTGGTAGTTAAACTTAAATATGGTCCGCATAATTTCTATCATTTTTGGAAATGTATCGCTTTATATGGAACGTCCTGTTAAAAAAAAACACGTCATTTTAAATGGGAGGTAGGTAGTACAAAGGAATGAATAGTGGCAAGCATATCAACTACTCCCTCCGTCCCGCTATTAACGTCCTCTATTTCTTTTTAGGTTGTCCAGCTATTAATGTTCTATTTTCAAAAATGACAAAAATGATATCTTCATCCTAAAATAAAGTAGACTCCTTACTCACTATATACCTCACATTCTTATTCTCTTTACACAAAAGTCTATCGATCACACGATTCCGCTACGAACTCAAAAAAATATTATTTTTTAAAATTTGAGATTATTTCTTCAAAAAAAATCGTGAAAAAATCAATTACCTCAACTATTACTTAATAAAATTTGGATGAATTCTCATTCCTTCTCATCAATTATCCTCAAAAACTATATCGATTTCTTAATACAATTAAAACTCATCAAATACGCACGTTAATAGTGGGACGAAGGGAAAGAAGACAAAGAGTAGCAGGTTGTAAGATTGTCCCCTTTGGATATCTCAACATCACAAGCCGACCAACCCAAAAAACAACTGTACGAATTTCTGCAGACAAAGGCGTGCTGTGAAGTGTAAGACTTCAATCTCTAAACTCCCTTCAAAATTTCAAGAGGGGCCATTAACACTACTTACTACTGCACACTGTAAATACAGATAATTTTATTCTCTTTGCCGAACAACCACTCATTACTTCTCTCTCCTCTCTCTCTCTAGATTTTCCACCTGTTTGGTAATCCAATTTACAAGATGAACTCAACTTAGGCCAGCTAAAATTGATCATGGGAGAGGCCTAAATCTATTCACATGCTGATTCAGGTTGGGCTATAAAGCCTATAATGGAAGATTTGCTAATTCAGTAATTAAAGTTCAACCTACTTTAACATAGTCTTTTTCAACTTTTTACAGAGAGAGAGAGAGAGAGAGAGAATTTCTTTCCTATTTTCACACTACAAATATTTTAAATATAATTCGATTCTGCTAGTAACTTTAAAAAAATTAATGCATTTTATACAAAAATAATACTCTTTGTTCCATTGATATTGTCTCTGTTCTCTTTTCGGACCGTCCAACTCTCATACTGTCTCCAACCCCAAAAAAATGTTATAATCACTTATTTAAATTGTAAGATCGACACTTTTATTGTGAAATAATTTCATCTACAGTGTAGGGTACACAACTTTACTATTAAAAATCACCTAACCGCGCTGGCTAAATGGGAAGGAGGGAGTACTTTTTATGTCGACATAAAAAGTATCTCAAAATTTTAAAAACATATTTGGTTTATTTTTGTATTTCAAAGAATTTCAAAAAATGATATTATCACTTTTGAATAAAAATTAACAATTTCAAGTCGGTTGGGACGGAGGGAGTAACATTTAAAAAATCTCAACTTTGTTAGAGAGAGAGGATTAAATAGAGCAGCAGCCAGCAGCAGTTTATTCATGACCCTCGAGTTTCACAATTAACCGCATGCAAAAAATTATGCAGAACTTTTGAGCATCATCATTTCTCTGATGCCTTTTTTTTTTTTTTTCTTTCTGAAACATGTCTTCAAAACACTCAAAATATTCCTCTCAATTCATTTCAATAAATGATCTCACAAGTGAAATAGAAATGTATTCACAAATTTGCATGCAAGATTTTGTAATAACTCACATTCTTTTCCCAATGGGGCGTTCCGTAAGAGGGTTTCAAAATTAGAAATTAAAAAATAAATCACATGTAAGGTGTTTATCGTAATCAAGATTTTCGGAATCACGTATAAAAAGTTTGGAATTATTCAAACTCCTAGCAACTTGGTCGGTTTTGTCCAGAACCCACGTAGTGAATGATTCCGAACCTGAACCCGCTTCCAAGCTACGAACGAAACGTTACACTATCCAATCCTTATGTATACCCAAACATTTTGTACATAAGACAATAGGACAACAATTGAGGTGAGACCAAACCTAATTAGCCCTGCAAGAACATCTCAGCAATAGGACAGTACTAATTTGCTCTACCCTAAAGAAAAAAGACAGCACAACATCTCACTTTTGTCCAAACATTAAAGTGATGAATGGTTTCTGCAGACCAACATTTCTTCAATATAGGCCATACTGAAGAATCTATTCAAGAAATGGTAGGCCAAATAAAAACAAATTCTTGAAGAAATTGCAAATGAAATAGGACACATAAGAAATCATATATACTCCCTCCGTCTCATTGATCTTGTGTTTGTTTTGATTTCGGGTTGTCCCACGAATCTTGCCTCCAACCCGAGAAGGAACGTTTTTTACGTTTTTTTAATAATCGTTTAATCACTTATTTAAACTGTAGGACCACACAATTACTACTCTCTCCGTCCCACCAATCTTGCAACATTGGAGTCTCGGCACTGATTTTAAGATAGTGGGTGTAAAGGTAAAGTAGTGGGTGTAAATGTATAAAGTAGTGGTGTAAAGTTAAAAAATAGTGAGGTCCACTCATTTTCTTTCTATTTTAAGTAATGTTGCAAGATTGATGGGACAGCCGAAAAGAAAATGTTGCAAGATTGGTGGGATGGAGGGAGTATTAAATAACTTCATTTAAACTGTAGGACCTACACTTTTACTACTGAAACTCACATCACCTTAATAACCGCGCGAGAAAGTTTGAATCCGGGCTAAATGGGACGGAGGGAGTACCTCAGTATGTACTAGCTATTGTGTTCTTGAAACCTAATGTTTTGTAATTAGACATAGATGATGGATAGTAGCAATGGCAAGTTAATATTAAAACTACATGAAGTCATAACGAATCGAGCTAGAATAACGGAAAGGAATACGAATAAGGCAGCCTACGTTAGGAAGGGGAAAAGATAGTTACCTATTGTTAGGCTGCAAACCATTTCCCCCATAGTATTGCTTTGTTGTTCCTTCGAAAACTCAGCAAATGTCATCCCATCCCTCAAGCGTGACGATAACGGAGGAATAATCGCATGAATTTTTTGGGTCAATCCATTTGATTCATCCTTAGCATCGCATGTTTCCTCATTACAAGAATCTGGTTCAGCAGGGTGGTAGTCTTTAAGTGAAAATGTTTTGCTCCACGCCGGCTGTAAGAACACAACGAAAGTCTCCCTACTAAGATTCGCCATCTTGGGAGGTCGAAAAACACTATGAAGCGTTGCACGAAGCCTCCCCTTCGATAACACATCTGCTGACTCTCCAACCTGAACTATAAAACTCCCTTTCTGAGCTTTCACCATGAGTACGCGGTTCCTCTCCGGATGAAACACTTGCAAGTATGTATGGCCGCTAGGAGATTCACATTCTTGATCATCACTTCCGTTCGACAAGATAAACATAGGCGTTGTCAGAATCGTGAAAATCCCATAATCGTAATGCCACTGCTGCCACAACTTCGAGTTAACATCATCATAATCATCACTATAGAGTCTACAATTTTCACTCGAACAAATCTTACTTCCCCTCTTCTTTCTATTCCCTGCTTCTTTAATGGCAGCATTATCGGCAAGGGAGTGACAATGAATCAACCGCCCTTTCGCCGTACCACATTGCAATAAACTCTGTTCCAGCTCACAGCCACCAATTAGTTTATCAAAAACCTTTGCAAGACAAAGCCCTAATTCCATCATGCAAAACCCTAATTCGCGGAATGCAAACCCTAAATCCCTAAATTCCCCATTCTTCACCCCTTCACCCATTCCAATACCCCCACGTTCAAACCTAAATTCATCGCCATACTTCAATTGCATTGCAAAGGACGAAACAATTCTATCAAGATTCTTCAACGGAACATCGCTGCCCAGATTATGATCCTATCGACTTAATAAAAAAAGGAACAGTTACAACATCAAATTCGTAATCAAAACAAGCATTCAATCATAAAAAAATTTGATTTTTTACCTTAAGAATCCTTTTCCGATCATCGTTACTCAGAAGACCCAATTTTCGCGCCAAAGGGAGTAGCGTTTGCGAGTACCGGGATTCAGGCACACCGCTGATGGACAGTAGGCCCGGCCCGCTGCGGCCGAGGTTTTGCATGATCGACCTTGAAATCGAATCGAGCCGTTGGATTTCGTCGTCCGACGCCGGATCTTCGTCGGACAACAACGCCATAAGATCGGCATAGCGCAGTTCATAAAGCTCGAGAATTTCTTCCATCAATCAAAAATTCACAACCTCCGATACACCTCGTGAGAGAAAAACTGTAGCAGGAAATGGGCTGATGATATGGGCCCACTTTGAGCCCAATAGATTCAGGTCTATTAAATTAAGGCCCATGGACCAATAGATTAGGTTTTTATTCAGTAAATTAAGGCAATTTTTTTTTATGTTTTTTCGTTTTCGGTAATTTTCAGTGTAACCACCTGGTTAACCGAACTAAATCGAATCGAAATATTTAAATATTTTTAATTAAAATATTGTTTTTATTTAAAGAATATTGTTTTCTATAATATTTATTTTAATAAAATAAAATATAACCATTTTTTAATTTTTTTATCATTCTTAAATAATTACTTGCAAATTTGGTCTCGCTCGAAAATCACGTAAATACACAAGACCAAAATCATAAATAATTAAAAGATACGTGACCAAAAATGCCGCATTAAAAGATATGGGACCAAAGTTGCAAGTAATTGAAAGATACGGAATCAAAAATGCCGCATTAAAAATTATGGGACCAAAAATGCCGCTTTAAAAGATACGGGATCAAAATTACGAGCAAAGGAAAGATATGAGACCGAAAACATCACTTTAAAAGATACGGGACCAAAATCGCAAGTAAAGAAAAGATACGTGATTGAAAACGCCATTTTCCCGATAGATATATTCTAGGGTTGTCAATCGGTTTGGTTAAGCAATTGTACCGAACCGAACTAAAAAAATTCGGTTGTTTTTTGGTTTTCATTTCTTATGTTTTTTGGTTTTCGGTAATTTTCGGTATAACCAGCTGATTAACCGAACTAAATCGAATTGAAAGATTTAAATATTTTTAAATAAAACATTGTTTTTATTTTAAAAAATACTGTTTTCTATAACATTTATTTTAATAAAACAAATTATAATCATTTTTTTAATTTTTATATTCTTTGAATTTCGGTTATAATCAAACTAAACCAAACCGAAAATTTGGTTTTTGGTTTCCCAAAATAGAAAACTGAAATATCGGTTACCCGAAAATTCAGTAACCGAATCAATACCACCAATCATATATGCATGAACAAAGTCATTATAGCCTATAGGGTATTTTTTTTTTTTAATATAATATATATTTATATTTTTATCTAAACTCATTTAAGAATTTATATAAATGCATTGATATTAAAAGAATACGTTTTCCAAGAAAATCATCGATCCTTCAAATTTCTTTAAACGATGAATCATAAATATCTAGAAATCGCCTATAAAAGATTAATCTTTTTATAGCCGATGAGAAGTTCATACATCAATCATACTCAAAAAAATTGGAATTTGATTAAATTAAAGTAAGTTAATAAAAATTAATGTAATAATTATGTTTGCTATTATAAAAGTTCGATAAAATAATTTTTTTATATATTATCATATTAATTAGATCTATTAAAATTGGTGAAACATTTATTTAGATACAAAAAATTATAAATAGGCATATAAATTTAGGACAGACGAAAAAGGAAAATAGACGAAGGAGGGAGTAGTATATTTGCCCGAAATCTCCTACTTTGCATAGCAACCCTCTCGTTGCCGTGCATCACAAGAAAAAAAAAAAAACCCTCAATCCAAACAACTCAATCTTTCCTACCTTACCTGCAGTTAGCTGTTAATCCACATTTACTTACCATTCATTCATTCATTCATACTGCATTCTCCTTGAAGCTCTTGGTGAGCCATATCGCCGTCTCCCGCGGCGAAACCTTCTCCGGTCCAAACGGCTTCAGGAGAACCTGGAGCTCGTCGATCCGTTCCTGCTGCAGCAGCTGCGCGCTGAACTCGAGCAGCCCCTCGAGCGCCTCGGCTCGCTGCTGGTACGAGCTCGTGTCGAACCTCCGCTGCCGGGAATCCGACGATGACCGGCTCGAACCCCCGGGGTTGTGCTCCGAGCACTCGCTCCCGTGGGGCCCGGCAAAGGCTCGGTCGCGTATCTGCACGACGCACTTGTCCTTCGTGTACGGCGGCGTGTAAGAGCACTTACCGGAGGACAACGAAGTCCTCCGGCTCGTCAGTAGCGGAGGATCGTCAGTCGGAAAATCGACCATCTTGTCCATCCGGGGCGCGTTCACGGAGACATCCGGCGAATCCACGCTGCCGAGCAGGCCGACGCTACGCTTGTACGGGGATCCGGGTACCGGCGCTCTCGTCGATAGCGGAAGAGACTCTCTACGCGCCGGTTGGGACGGTTTTCGAGCAGGCGTATGCGACACCGGAAGCTACAACGAACGAAAAATAAATAAATCGAGTCAGTCAGATAAACAACGATCGAGCGATAAAAACCACGCGATTGAGAACAAACCAATTCACGAGTGGAACCCGGGTTCGATATCCTCGAAGGAGTCGACTGCCTCCGATGATTAGCATTAACCGCCTTGGCTAAACCCGCTCTCGGAGTTTTCACTGCGCTGAACTTCGTTGCAGTGGCCAACTTCATCACACCTATATCATCATCACCCACGCTAGCAATCGATAAGTCGGATAGTTTATCGTTCAAATAGCTAAACGATTTGTGTGCTCGTCTCGAAGAACAAGGACTATCAAGTTCATTGCCAGATATGCTAGGATTGAGAGCTCTATTGTTGCCAAAAGAAAGCCTTTTCTCTCTCCCGACACCTTCATTTTCAACAAATCTTGCCTTCTTGACAAAATTAGCATCAGAGGGTAGAGATGGGAAAGTCTGCCTTCTCGGGTGGGTCGATTTCAAATGAAGATCGAGGAGATACGGACGAAGATGCGGATGCCTAAGCAAATCACCAGCCTATCATACAGAAAAGGGATATATTCTTACTGAGATAACTTTGTGCTTTCATACTCGGTAACGGGGTAATCAACGCATGTAATGGAACTTACGCTTGGTCGAATCTCCGGGTTTTTCCGAAGCATGCTCTTGATTAGCCCACGTCTGAAACAAATGTGCGTTATATATCAATGAATCGGTCATGATAACCAGTTCGAATAGATGATTTGGATAACCGACTTACAATGGAGCGGAATACATGGTTGGAAGCGGAGACACGATTGATTTGTTTATCTTGTTGATCAGACCTTGTATATCCTGTAACAACGATAACGGGCACAGTTTGAATGAGTTCTATTCGTATAATCCAATGACGCAACGTTGAACAAGAAAAGAATCAAGCTTACAAAGGCTTTAAATGCAGGTCTATAAGCAGCCATTTCATAAAGACAGCATCCTGAATAAGACGTTAACGTTCGTAGATGGTAAGTGAAAACGACCAAAAGCAATGTAGTTTTAGAACTGCAAAGTCTTCAGGAAATTACCTAATGACCAGATATCGGACTTCGAACCGTAAGGGATATCGGCAAGGAGCTCGGGGCACATGTAACTAGGTGTTCCCACTACCTGCAATCGGAATAACACGAAAGTAATTCAACAAATGAACGAGGGTAATCCGGTAATGTACGTAGTCGTTATACTCACAGAGGAAGCTAGATCATCAGATATCAATACTTTAGCTAGACCGAAATCCCCTGCAACATTACGATACAACTAATTGAACGCCTCAATTGAGTTTTTCATACTAATTGAAGGAAGCAAGGTTTTAATAAGTAGTTACCGAGACGTATGTCCTGCTCTTTTGTAAGAAATATATTTGAGCACTGAAAAGAAACGAACAGAGCCATCAATATGCGAAAACTCGTTCTAAATGTCTAAGTATGTTAGGGTTTATGGGAATACCTTGACATCGCGATGAAGTATGTGGTTTGAATGCAAGTAATCCAATGCCAGTAAGAGTTGGATCAGCCACTTGCAAAGCTTCTGCTCATAATCCAACAAACATAAGTCGCTATTAACGCAAGAAAAATTAAGGTATAGAAATATACGAGCGAAAAGAATACGTAGAACAAACAACCTCCTCAGAAAAATGAACCCCATTTGCCTTCTTAATGGCTTCTGCCCTGATGTATTTTAAGACGTAACAAAGAACAGTTTAGGAACACAAAACAAGGTATGGTTCGTATTTGCGAGTACGGATTTTCCAGAAACTAGCAACTTACATATCACCTCCCTCACAATAACCAATCACAATGCACACATAGCAACCCTGAAAATCACAAATTTTACACGAATTGGGACGATATAAAACGAATTTATACCAAGAATATATGGATTCTATCAATGGTTTATGGGATTCTATCACGTACCCTTTCAACCCAGGAATCTTTGTACTCCACAATATACGGATTGTCGACTTTTGAAATGAGCTCCATCTGCACAATGGGAAAAATAAAACACATCTTAATCACAAAATCCAATATCTATATCAGAAACTTCTGAACTTGTAAGACAAATCTCAACATCATTATTAAATTTGAAGCTTCCACAATCAACTTATCAGAATTGAGTATCACCTCCTGGTGGGCAGATCTGCGGGTTCGATCAGTCTGTCGAGCGAGGCGAATCTTTTTCAGTACATACCTATGAATAAAGCAGAGACAGAAATAGCAAAATTAGAAGTGTGGAATCTAAATTACAGTGACAAAAATTTGTAGTTGCAAAGTCTCCTTACTTCTTCTTCTCTTGTCTATGCCTAACAAGTAGGGCCGAACCGAACGACCCTTTACCAATCTGCTCCAGTATATCATAGCTCTCCATTTTACCACAGAGTCGCCACTTTAGTTCAAGAATCTCTCAAGATAATCACCAGACGCGCCACCTTGGAGTATCGAAAGCAACATCATCAATAAAGACATGACCAAAGAAGCCAAAAACGAAGTCTATACAAGAAAACTGAAGCAGCAAATTTCGATATAGTGTTCGTCTTTCTTTGCCAAGAATAGCACATAACTGAATGCCACAGACATTACAGATCTAGTTAAGAAAAGGCCTAAGAAAATTCCAAAATTGCAGATGACCAAGAAAAGCCATAATCAACAACACATAATAAAATTTGATTTTATAATTGTAATTTTACAGCAAGTAAAGAAGGTAAAAGCAAACACTCTCTTCCAGTAACAAGAAGTAAACCAAGGTAAAAAAAAACTCCTCCCTTTGACAATTTATCTATGCATCTGTTATACGAAGAACTTTTAGGGAAGAAATCACTGATTGAACTTTCACTTTGATTCAAGAAAATCAGAAATCCAGTTCTTGAGAGGATAATCTCACACAATAGGTGGAACACATTATTTTAATACAAATGCCCAAAAATCACAAGCCTAAGCAACGAATTCTACCTAATTTGTTTAGTCCAAGCTTACTTGATATCATACTGCATTTCAAAATCAGCCCAAAATCAAGGGTTTCGACACCAAGAAATTCAAACTCGGAAGCGAAAAGTCACCACATAATACACATATTTTCGCAAAATCCAGCACGATTTCTTGAACTTACCTTAAATTGAAGTTGCACAGATAGAATGCAGATCTCTGAACGATGAGTGAGTTCAGGAAAATGCCAAGATGAGCAGCATAATAAGACGGACAAACGAGCAAGAAGAACTCAAATACTCTATGATTTGTGGCTAATCCACTAAAGTAAGATAAAGGAGAAAACCGACAAAAGAGAAAGCGATTTTCAATCTTCAACAATGTGATTCCCGAACCAATCTAGAAAGAGAGAAAAGGAAACGCTACCCACCTCCTTTACGCAGACGACGAGAGATAATAAAGATCAGTAGAATTATCCACTGTTCGTATCCGATCTTGTCCCAATAATCCTCTCTCTCCACTTAATCCAAGTGAAAATACACTCGATTCGACGCCTTTATCGAACAACGAACCACATTGCGCTGAGATCGGACTGCTCGTGAGTGTACTTTGTACGTTGGTGGGCCTTCGTAGAGAAATAGTATTAAAATAAGGCGGAAGAGTCAAAAGAAACGCCGAAATTGTTATTTCTTGAGATTCTCGGAAAACGACACGAGAGCTATTGCTATATTTCGATCTTCGGAGGAGAGAGAGAGAGAGAAAGAGAGAGAGGGAATGAAGGATGGTGGTGGGGCACTCGGATTTCTACGAATCATTCTTTGTTGTGTGTCGAATAATAATTATCACCAAGGGATGTAGGGGTAGGTGATGACTGATGAGTGATAATTGATTCGAATATCCGAATTCGTATTTCGTGTTTGGATTCAAATATAAGGGGGCGTATTTCGTGTTTGGATTCGAACATAAGGGGGCGTTTGCTGAAATTGGATTTGGATTTGGAATCAATCATTTAGAATTTGAAATGAACTGATTTATTCTCATATACTCCTTCCGTCCTATTTTAATTGTTTAATTTCTTTTCGACACGAAAATTAAAAATATTGTTGGTTGTATGTAAAAGAGTAATAAAGTAGTGGGTTCACTAACTTTTGTCGAGTGTTAATCTTCAAGTTCAGAATTCCTACTATAATTCATATTCAGAATCTTCGAACATGATTAGATAAATTCTCAATTTTACCCGTAATTTTTCTAAATATAAAAACGAATGAAAATTGAAAAATAAAAACAAAGGAGAAAAAAAAATAGAGAATGAAAGTAGATGTAACGAAATAAATAAAAGAAAAAAAAATAAAAGAATGGACGAATGGAAAATGAAGAAAAGAAAAAAAGGGAAAAAACAAAAACAAAAATGAAAGGTGTCGGATTTAGTTTTTTTTTTAATATTGTACGGAGCAAATTTGGAAATCTTTATATTTTTTAATATCATTTAGAAATTTTAATTTTAATACCCTTAATCTAATACTATATTTTGATATTATACTGATTCGTAATTACGAAATCTTCTTACAAACGCCTCCTACGTATTTTTCGGAATTAATCAAGCCAATTATATTGTGGTCAAGGGAACCAAATCACTTATCTAATAAATTCATGTCCAATTGGTGTCCGATTCAAAACGATGTAGCTTAGTATTGAAAAACAACAAATTAAAAGGATAAGATTGAAAAAAGACTTTAATAAATAATTAAAGAGTGCATTTTTTTTATACAAAATTACATCGTTTTAAATCAGACACCAATTCAACAATGATTTATTGAACATATGATCTCATCCCGAAGTCAAGACAAACTTAAATGTGTATATTGATTTGGTCAGTTTTTAATTTGGAACTGTCAGAATTTATTTTAGGAAAATAAATTAACACAATTAACTCGCATTTATAATGTCTTTAATTCATTATTTATATTATGTATATTTTTATATTTTAAAATTGGAATTGGGCCAGTTGGGTACATGTACCAGTCCACGTACTTGATCCTGTGACAGCATTTAATTCAGAGAAGGCGTACTGGAAATATTGATAATTGGTTAATATTGAGATATATATTAATAAATAATAATTTAGTATATAGTTGAGAAATTAATTAATGGGACCAACCTACCATACCAATACCAACCACTCACCATCAAATGATTTTAAAATGTGACCCCCACCACACCACACCATTCGTGACATTTATAAATAAATCATAAATAATAGTTAAGCTATCTCAATACTTTTAATAATCATATACCATCCAATATTTATTACTTTTATCATCATCTTAACTTAGAGGCCACCCACTTTCTTGGATCAAGAATCCCCCTAATTTCTTACCATTTTTTATAATAAAGAAAATTCTCAATTGCTATTCGATGTGATATTAGATAAATTTTATTCTAGCATTTACTAAATATCGTTTCAATATTCCGACGCATAATTTCTAAAAAATCTACGGTGCTATTTCTACTAAGGGTATATTTGCAAGAGTTTATTTTAAAAACTTATATGTTTTTTGACCACACTCGCAATTTTTTAATATTTGTAAAACTTATTTTATATGTTAGCTTTTCTAAAATTAAGCAACTAAACTGCTTAATTAATCATTTTCTTTTAAGCAACTGTAGTTATGCTTTTGGTACTTAAAACACTATAAATTTCCGGAACTACGAAAAATATCTACTCTTTTATGTTAATTCAAAAACTCCCCTACTTTTGCTTACCAATAATTTTTTAAACTTTAAATAAAAATAAATAAAAAATATTTATAATAAGTAGTTGCAAACATACCATAAACCAAGAAAGGTATTAGGATATTTTAGTTGGAACTTGTCCTTTTTAGTCACATTTCATCTTATGGTATTTAAATATTTCGAAATAAAAAGTTGGCACCCCAAAAAACCAATAGTCTACAATAATTAATTTAGATGATGATAAACTTTTTTATTTTTTAATAGTTTTTAATATTAATTTGATAAAAAAAAAATCTTGAGGTCATGACTTTGTTGTACACAATCAAGATGATGATTAAGAATTTGGACATGGAAAAGTTAATGGGGCCTGTCCTTTTTTGGTCTGTATGATCAAAATAGTTAAGTCTTTAGTCGGTGGAGGCAACCCGCACGGTTGGCAATAATTTTGTAATCAAATTTCAATTTGGTTAAAAATATTATTAATCCCGAATTTTTAATTACTAAAATGTATTTTAATTGAATAAATCCCATAAATGACAACTTTATACAACTGTTTTTATTTTGCGCGTGTTTAACAATGGAGACGTGATATGATTAACTCGTAGATAATATATACTCGCCCTTTCCAAATTTATATGTCTATTTTAATTTTTCCTTTGTCAGCTTAGTAGTTATTTTGTATCGAATTAAATGTTTCACTAATTTTAATAGGTTTAATTAATATGATATTATGGAAAAAAAATATATCTAACTTTTATAATAGTAAACACAATTAATGTATTTCAATTCTATGATTATCTATGATAATCATATAACTATGTCAGTTCTATGATTATCTATGTATGTCAGTATATATTATCTATGATTAACTCATAGATAATATATACTCGTCCGTTCCAAATTTATATGTCTATTTTCATTTCTCGTTTGTCAGCTTAGTAGCAATTTTTTTATACATAATTAAATATTTCACCAACTTTAATATGTTTAATTAATATGATAATATGAAAAAAAAATTATCTGACTTTTATAATAGTCAAAATAATTCATGTATATCAGTGACTTTTTAGTAATTTACTTTAACATACTCAAATTTATTTACTTTGATTATGTCAAATTTCAATACCGGCATATATCTAAATTTAATATCATTAATTTTGTTTAATATGTACGAAAAAACAAATAAATACATAACTTTGGGACAGAGAGAGCAATAATTCATATGCTTATGAAGTTTCTTTTATGACGAAGAAATCGCAATTGCTAATCGAGATAATCTGTAAATACCTAGAAGAAGAAGGTAAAAGGTATAGTTTGAGATACATGGATAAAAATTCTCTAAAATTAGTATAAAGAAAAAGGTAAAAACTTGATGTGGTATTATCAAATTTCAAATACCCAACAAAGTAACTTTAGCCCAACTCACTAAGATTCAAGTTATTTTTGCAACTTTTTGTGGGCCTATTCAAAATTAATCAATTTATTGATGAATTAGGCCCGTTTAAAAATTCTACTTTGAAAAATATATAAAGCCTATGTTCAAGCCCATGTAGAGAAAATAATATTTTTTTAATTATATATATATATATATATATATATTATTAATTGAAAAAGTAGGAGTAAAATTGAAGGACATTGATGTTTGAACAAAGCATGATGTTGAAAACCATTTGAAACATAATTTTCAAGGAAATAAAGAGAAACGCAATATAAACACAAAATTGACTTATTGGATGGACTCGACCGCATACATTACTCTCTCTTTCTTTCTCTCTCTCCCAAAAAAGAGGAGAGAGAAACTTGGGATAAGCTATAAAGAAAATTGAAGGGCCCAATAGTACATACATTTCTTGGCATTTTTCATATGGATTGATAGTTGAAGGAATCTCAAAAGAATCAAGTTGATGAAAGTATTATTACTTTGAAAATTCGAGACAAGAAACCTAGACTTCCCGTGTCGAAATCCGTGACTTATGTTCGACAATTCGTTCCGACGGCCAACACGGCCATCATATTTTGATATTTCATCTTTTAGACTTCAAGAAATGTATATTCTATCCGTTCCGTTATTACTGTTTACTTTCCTAATTGAGTTGTTTCGCTATTACTGTCATCTTTCATAGAATGACAAAAAAAAATCTTAAACCTAAAATAAGTGGGCACAAGTGGCCCCTTTTACTCACTCTCCATCCCCAGATTCTTTCTCTCGCTCCAAAAATCTACCTCTCATAAGTTACTTGATTTCATCCCGTTCCGAACTCAGAAATTTTGATTTTTAACTTTTTAAAAACTTTAAATTATTTTTTTAATTACAATATGAAAAACAAAACAAAAAAAATCGATTACCCAACCATGTATGCACAAATTTGACTGAATTTTCATTTCTTCTTACCAACTACTCCTTGAAAACTGTATTCATTACTTAAGCAAAGTTTCATAATCCCCGTGCTGATAATAAATAAGACAGTAATAACGGGACGGAGGAAATATGTTAAATAATGAAAATTTAAAATACATAACTATTAAGATTTTAAGAGATCACGCGCCAAGTTGCGAATTGTTAGAATTCGCAATTGGTTGTGCAAAATCCCGAATTTTATGTGTATAATTTTGGATTTCTTCTAGCTTCATATTGAGATGTAGTTTTGTGGAAATGGGAGTACGTATGCTTATTGAGTAGGGTTGTCATCTTCATTAGTCAACCTCTGCCATTCCTGATTCCATTTCTATTTCCACCAAATAATCAATTATTTAGTTGAATCTAAAATTAAATAGGTATATAAATTAAATTTAAAAATAAAATAAAAAATGAGAAGATCCATATGAATCAAATTATGATTTCGGAGGCGGACCAGCCTATTTGTTATCCACACCCTCTAGTTGAGTGGTTATGCCCATAATTTGGTAAAGGGTCAACTAGAATATATATATATATATATATATATGGAAAATTTTCTTGTTTTGATCTATAATATGGTTTATTTTTTTTTGTTTTTTTTTATTATTTTTTTAAAATAATTTTTATCTTGTGATGTAACTGTGTCAATTTTATACTTGTAATTAACAAGCCTCACTTGCCGCCACTTAATTTACCGTTTATTTATTTATTATGTTATCAATAACTTAAAAAGGATTATCAGTAACATAATATTAGACATACAATGTTAAGCATATGTGCCAGAGGCTGATACAAGAATATGAAATAGAGGGACAAACTCATAATTTTCTACCACTCGCCCACATATATCTATCAAAGCAAGTATCACTAGTCAGAATTATTTAACGCTAATGAAAAAAGAGTACGTGAAGTACATTGTTTGATGACAAAAAAAGATAAGTGTACACATTACACGATAAAAAATTAATAAAAACTACGTTATAAGACCAAAATCGAAAATCGAGTCGCTGCGTCCCTGCAAGCATCCAATCGACTTCCATCCTTCCTCTAATCACATCCATGCAATTCCTAATCAAACCAAAAATCTCAAGGGCCACAAATAATATAAGAAAAATCAAGAAATTACTCATACCACACAAAACCCTATTTGGTGATGATGATTTGGCCTTTGATGTTCTAACACCTGATATTGGGCCCCATGGAATATCACATGTAATGTTACATAACCGATTTTTTTTGGATGACGAGGGAATATAAACTCGATTACCAAATGAAATGGGTCACTGTAACAACAACATAACTACAGTTCTTTTGAGTAGAATAATGTTGTATTATTGAAGGCTACAAAATTATGACCTAGTAATGCATCAACTGTATCCACCACCTTTCTTTTTCAGTGATGGGGAGATTTCATATCGTGGGATTTCATTTATGTCGAGACAAGTTCGAGGATGAGGGGAATATTCAAAAAGTCAACCCTATAAGTTAGAGTTGACCCTATAAGTTAGAGTTGGATTCAAATGTATGAGTATCTAGAGTAATGATTTTGATCTATTTCAAGTTAGGGTATTGTGGTACTAGCCATGTCACGTTATTGTTCGAAACTATTCTCAAGTTAGGAATTTTGATTTTGATTTTGATCTATTTTAAGTTGGATTCACTACGGGGGTGTTTGGAGTAGTTGAAGCTTATTGATAAGTGCTGAAAGCTGGTTAAAGCAGCTTATTTGAAAATTAGTTAATATTTGGAAATAAGTGTTGAAAATTGTTGAAAATTGGGAAAATAGTGTTTTGAAATATTGCTAATAAAAGTAGCTTATTGTTACTTTTTAAAAGAAATGTATGTTTTGTCCTTAATGTTACTAAATAATTATTATTTATAATAAATAATAAAATTCAGAAATTATTGTTATTCAATATTTATTTTTTGCTTTATAATTTCAATCTAATACTATAAAATACTAGATTAATCTAAATATTATGTATATATTATAAAATTATATCATAATTTTAGGGTTAGGGATATTTATGATATTAGATAAAACTATTAAGGGTAATTTGGTCCGAAATAAACATAAGCTATAAGCTGAAAGCTAAAAGCTGTGGTGTAGCAACTTCAACTGCTTCTCTATTTTCGACCTAATTTTAGAGAATCTCAGCTTTAAGCTGTGAGTCACAAACACCATCACACCAGCTTAAAGTTGAAAGCAGCTTTCAATAAGTTGTTCCAAACACCCACTACGTCTTGTAATCGAGGATGCTAGGTGTGGTACGTACAGTCAGAATTTGAAACCCGAGTTCAAGTGAGTTGAGCCAACGAGTCGAGATATGAGATCCCAATTGTGGGATTAATATTGTGGTTTAAGCATTTAAGGAGATGTCTGACTTCGACTTTTATCATTCATTTAGAACCCGTGAAATTTAATGATTTCGTCACTAGTTATACAATAATAGCTATGAAATGTGGGACATAAAATAAATGGTGTGTTTAGAATATATCCTCTCATCCACAAAACATTTATGATTATAGTTTTATTTACTGTTATCCTCTCGGTTTCAACTATTTCCTCATCCATAATCAAAGAAAATTCATCATTGATTAATGGACTTATACTAGTAAATTAAGGTTAAACATTCAAGCTCCACCATCTTCCTCGCTTATTTTTAAAAAACATATATATTAGTTACTTAATTAATCTAGTGTAATTTATGATTTACAGAAATATTAGATATATGAAGAGAATATATATATTTTAGATAACGATTTCGGATTTTTTCCTTAAACTAAGAGAAACGTGATAGCACATATTTGGAGGCAAGGCATTGTTCATAAAAGTGGTTAAATTGCCCCTCATAAAAGACCCACATATATAATCACGTTATAAAGAGTACCTCCACCGTTTAAAACCCACCAGAACCGTTATGTGTGAGTCTGTCATCTATGATTAACATAGAATGGCTGAACTCTCCTGTGTTGTTTGCAAGCTAGAGCACAGGAGCGGAGTTTACCCATTGCGCACTTCGATAGCGATTACATGTTACCCTCATCATCAAAAAAAAAAAAAAGAGTACCTCCACCATGAATTATTGAAAATAAGACCATCACATTATAAAGAAATGGGCCATATTTTAATAATGACTATTCATATATTTCAAACTTTAATCAAGTTCTCTTTAATGTATAAATGAAGTCAATATTGCACATATCATATGTGAATTGTAACTATTTTTCTCACACAAGACATTAAAAAACCGGGAACAAAATTTACCTAATACGTAATTCAAATATTGTTGTGCACGAAAATTTCCATATTTCGGTAATCGTATGAATAGGTTGATGGAACCATTTTCATTATAAACAGAAATAGTTGAAGTGGTCCCATTGGGATGACATAGCGGTTAAGGTGGGTAGCCTGTGGCCGGAAGATCATGGGTTCAAAACCCACCAAAACAACTATGTGTGAGTTTGTCACCTATGTTGAACCCTCATGTGTTGTTTGCAGGCTAGAGGTTACCCTCGTCGCATAAAAAAAATAAAAATTAGTGGAAGTGTAGTCTCTCTCAACAGGATATTTGATTGACCTAAACTCAATTATTCTGCTTCTTTTCATGTTGGATTAAGCATGGTAATGAGAATGACACCATCTATATGTGACCATAATACAACTTTAAATTTAGTTCAACAAATTTGGGTGAGTAACATCGAAGTCCTTTTCTTCGACTCGAGATATTAATACGTATCAACGAATCATAATTTCGATAGGACATATATATAATAACAGTAATATTTATACATTAAAAAACGTAACACAAATTTGTCAAAATTATAAAATTTACTCCCTAAATCATAATTCTTGGATCCGTTCCTGACACAGGCAAAACAAATTCTTGTGTCTTTTATTGTTTTTCATTCTTAATATTCATGGTGTTGAATAAGCTCTCTCACAATCATTGGTGCTCAAAAGGTAAAATGTATTTTATGGGCAATAATACATCTGAAATTCCGACTTAATTAATATGCATAATTATATTAAGTGGAATAAGTTAGTGATATTCAATAATTGTCATAATCCACCTACATATTTTTATTATTATTTTATATAAATATGATCAGGCATAACTAGGGACTTTACAACTCGAGCAGGTTTTTACCCGACAGGAAAGTTGCACGTTAATGCTAATTATTATTAATTTTGTCAACTAATCAAATATATATACATGTTCAAGAGTCAATCAATTTTAAATAAACATAATTATTTTTAAAAATAAATTACAGTTCCTAACTTTTAAATCTTATCAACAAAGAATCTTCCTTATTAGTTAGTATGTTTTATTTCTAATTAAAGCTTATTAGTTGACCAAATGGAAGATTAACATTATAGGAAGAGTTTAATATTATGAATTATTATGGTATTATAAATATAAATGTTCATTAATTCATGTGCGTATAAATATGTATTTATAATTAAGATCAGATTAAATGTTTTTCATATGTCAAACATAAATTATTAGATAATGCTTAGTCAGTTATATAGGTCAGAAGGTAGTTAATCTCCCATTTTCGTTAATTAATTTGCTAAAGTCAATTATAAAGTCAAATTTCACTCATTAATGACAATTTATTCCACTTTCGGCAGCATTTTGTTTTTCTTATACTCTTATATATATGGTGTTATTACAATTAAACCTCGATAAAGTAATAACCTTGGGATAGGAAAAAAAATATTCATTTAACGAGGTTATTACTTTATCGAACATTACTTTAGTGCATTGATTCATATCGGGACTGAAAAATTTTATTATTTAAGCGAGATTATTACTTATCGAATATTATTTTATCGAGGTTTAACTGTACTATGAACTAATTTATTTAATATACATCTTAAATAGTAATTGAGAATTTTCCTCGTCAATCATTATGGTAACCTTGTATATAATAATTATTATAAGGATTCTTTTTCTTTTGAGTTTTTAAATTAAATACATTTTAGAACTAATTAAAAGTTTCAAGACAACAAGATTTCAAATTGTCAACTAATTTATCATATACTTTCTAGCTTTTATATTGGACAATAATTATAACAAGATACATCTAATATTGTATTTAATATTTCAAAATAATATTTCTCTTTCAAATAACTAAACAATGTATGTGTAACTCATATATTGAACTAGTGAAAAAAACAAAAAAAATTGTATAATTTTCTTATTGCGAAATAAATTATATTCCCCCCATCCCGCTATTACCGGCTCACTTTCCTAATTGAGACGTCCAACTAAAAGTGGCTCATTCTAAATTTAGTAAATTTTAATACCCCTCTGTTACTTTATCATCTTCTCTCTTCTACTTTATCATTTAATTTATTGCTATATTACTTATCTTTTCTGCCCTACTTTTTCATCTTCTCTCTCATTATCTCACTCATCTTCTCTCTCCTATTTTATCAACTAATTCTCTTATACTTTATCATCTACTTTCTTAATAACCGTGCCGAAAAGAAATGAACCGCTAATAGCGGGACAAAGAGAATATAATTTATCGTTGGTATCTGATCGATATTATGCACTAGATAAACCCGCCCTCATTGAAACCTCTAGAGCCACACCTCCTGGCAGCTTCGATAGTCCATTTTAACCCCACTAGCGTTAAAGTTGCTACTTGTTATTGACTGCTATCATAATTGCTGAAATCCGATCTGTAAACACGTTTCTTCTCCAATATTTTCCTCTTTTTAATTGTTATTTATTTATTTTCTTCTTGTAGCCTTTTGGATTAGTGGATCAAAAAGTGAATTACTGTTTTGCCCATTTATGACAAATGATGTCATAAACCATCCACAACTCCCCACAAAAATGTGCAACATGGCGTCGATCGTCTTAATCTCTCTCTTTCTTTCTATCTTTAATTTGATTAAAAAAAGGGTTATATACTTAAAACCCTCTTACGCTTTGTCTCCTAAATTATAAAAATCTATACTCACCCTCACTAGACTTTATACGCTTTTGCCCCTTAACTTTAACTATCTAATCTGTTGCAGAAGAGTAAATTTTCTACAAAAAATTTCTAATATACGTGCAAAGTTAGTGGTAATATCATCTAATCATTCATGGGTAAACAACACCAAAATAATAATCCAATGTGACATTTCTCCTAAATTGGCACGTATGATCGGATATCTTTGCCAAAATTCGATTCTTTTTACTACAAATTAGATAGTTACAGGGATAAATTGTACACTTTCATAATTCAATATGTAAAATGCACAAATCTAATAAGTCCAGAGGGCGAGTTGTATGTTTTCATAGTTTTTAGGGCAAATCAAAAAAAGTTAATAGTCTATAGGGTTCAATGTATTTAACCCAAAAATTAAGATGATTAGATTATGATGCACCATAATATAAAATTATAATTAATTTACTTTTGGGTTTGGGCGGGTAACAAATATATCAATACTTTGCTCTTGATTATTTTGGATTATGTGATACCTATTCTGCATGCATGTCGATCCCGTTACAATTTTGCGGCATTTATTATTTATTTACCTTTTATTGTTTGTAAATACAAGGTGTGATTCTATAAACCAAGTTTTATGTGAGAACTAAATATCAATCTCATTCATTTTTTATTATTATTATTTTTTTATTTTTATGCCGAGATCGCGCAACGGCTATCTTTGGTGACTGACTTACATAGCGTGTTCAGTGAAATTTGAACCCATGACCTTTCGATTCCGGGCCACCCACCTTCACCGCTATGTCATCCCATGAGGACATATCAATCTCATTCATTGATTCATATAATTGACGGCAAGAACTGAATTTAGGGTTCGAATATCGGATGGAGAGTCCTTCGTTTTTACTTTTTAGAAACTTATAAATTTCTTAGAAGAAAAAAAATCACCATGTACAAAATCTTACACTTATTACTATTAGTGATTTTGAATTATATTTGAATATTATATTTATATAGCTAATAAAGTTGAGGCAAACACCACAAAAGCATCATGCTGAATGACGTATCGACGTTCGACTATCTTGACTTTGACTATCAAGAAATCAATACTCTCTCTCTCTCTCTCTCTCTCTCCACGTACACACATTATATTCAGTTAACCTACTAATAGCGATCGATTTAGAAAGATACATTGGTCGTGTCATGTGGTAAGCTGGCTGACCTTTTTAGCCGCAGTAACTCAAAAAAGAAACCCAGTTGTCAATTTGGAATTTCCTTCAACCGGCTTTAATAATTTATAATCGTAAAATCAATTCATATATTCCGTACTATTTGACTTATCTTATTTGTTTCGGCAATAAAATTAAAACGAATGGTTAATTATATGTAGATGAGATGAGCCTAGAATAAAAAAGTGAAAATATGTTTAATAATTATTTTCTTTTTAAAAAATAGGACAAATCATGTTGGACAGTCCGGAATGAAAAATGAGATAAGTCAAATAGAAGGGGGAATTGTAATTTTTTCATATATATAATATATATGAAAAAAATTTAAGTGATGTTGCTATAACTACCAGAAGATCTTGATAGAGGAACGTGGAGTAATCCGAGTGGAGTTTTGTATAAAAAAGAATGGAGACTTGGAAGCAGTTGATCCACTCTAAGTGCTCCCATCAATTTATTTCTTTATTACAATTTTGGATTTATCCTATTAAATAAATAAATCTAACCATTAGAAAAAAATTACTTACACAATTTTCATTTCTTGCATTATGGTTTATCTACAGTTGTCAGGGACGGCTTTAGGGGTAAAGCTGATGAAACCATCGTTTTAGGCCCCGGTCGAGAGTAAGGCTCCGTTGAGCATGTGTCTTTTTTGCATCTCAGTCTTATATTTTTCTATATTCTTTTGTTTCGCAAAAAAGTATGATGGAAAATCCTAGTTAAATGGTATAACACTTTTATTTTTCATCTTAGAGGTTTTGGGTTCGAACCCTATTATTTCTAATAATTTTTTTCTTTTACACAGAAAAATAATGAATATGAGAGCTAAATATTCAAATCGGGGTGACTTAATAAAGTTATAAATATTCTCCCACTAAAACAAAGCAATTCATTGTACTTTATATAACAAAATATATTTAAATATTGCGCTTTAGGCCTCCGAAAATTTTGAGTCGGCCCTGACAGTTGTTAATTAGATTTGATAGCACATTACAATTCTTTCTTAGTGGTAACTGGTAAATATTAATTAGGCTTGATATATCATGTTATATTATGTATTATTGTATATTTGTAACAATAATATTTTTTGTAATAGTTGTTAAAGATAATGAATGGAATAGTGTGACATGTAAAAACGTTTAAGACACTGAATTCAGACATACAGCCACATGAACGCACTTTACTACGTGCCACATAATATTTTCATCATTGTAATAGTGTCTTACTATTTATTTATGTTGGTCCGGAGACGATAAGTCAGGTGTAGAGGGGGGGGGGGTGAATACACCTGAGCTCAGTTTCTTTTTTTTCTCAGTGAAGGTCAGCTGAGCTGATGATTGCAACTGATGAACAGTGCCAAATAAGCCTTCGATCGCGGGACGAGTGAGTCGGCCATCGAACTCTCTCCTACCGATCGTTGTCAGTACTTTGAGAATCAGTCGGAGACTGTTGTGCGAAAAGTGTGGGGCCCGGAATTCGTCTCTTTTGAAAACACGTTTTAGCAAATTAAATCTTTTGGCTGTGCGCTTTATAAAATACGTTTTATGCAAGCTTATGATTTTCAAGTCAATTTAATGCTATGCAATAAAACAGTAAAAGAACACAAGCGATTTAACGTGGTTCGGATACGCAAGATCCTACGTCCACGGTCCCGAACAAGGCGGAGAGAACTTGTTGATTATTTCGAGCAAGCCTCGGCAGGGATACCGTGCATCTGGACAGTTCCCTCTAAGTTATAGTCCTTAGCGACTTTACAATCCAAACCTAAGTCTGAAAGGGAAGGGAATTTTCTCCAACTGAGAAGGAGTTCTTACAATAAGAACAATTCACTAAATGTGAACTCCTTCGAATCTAAGCTATAAATATGACAATGAGCTTAGTCTGGAGAAGTAAGGGATGTAAGAACTCTGGGAGAAAAACTAAGAAATCTTCTAAGTATGCACGTTTTCCTTTGGATGATCTTTGAGTGTTCTAGAGCGTTTATGAACTTGAGCTTGTCCCTTTTGAAATTCCGTTCTCTTCGGAGCTTCAAAAACTTCTCTATTTATAGTTGTGAGTTATGGCATATGTCCGTTGGAGACGACGATGCCACGTGTCACAAGCTTCCAAGGAAAACGGCCATTAATTCGAACTTGTTGCAGCAGAGCGGTTAATGCACGACGTTCATGAGAGCAAACTTTCTTGTGTAGAGTAGGTAAGCGTTGTCGGCTTCTCATTGGTCGAGGTTTGTAGTTGGTGAGAATGTCGAGTTGACCATTCAACAACCTTGTATGTCTTCTCGCCGAACTTTTCGAAAAGACTTGAATAGCCGGGTCGCTTTCCGTAGGATACGTAGAGCGAAAAGTCTCTGTCTTCTTCGACCGAGTCGGCCGACAGGCATCTACCGAGTAGGTCACCGGCGACCGCGAAGGTACCGTGCTTGTTTTCGTTCTTCGCCGATGACTATCACTGGGAGTAGTCTTCTCCGATGATTTGTCGTGATGCGCCGTCTTTGATCGAGTGAAAGATCACCGCCGACGAAGAACACAGCGATTACACCGATGACGTGGGTTCGAAAAGTATCTTCGACGTAAGATCAGTTCAACAATTACCCCGTATAGGACTTAGACAAAACAATAATAAACAATACACCAAGTCTAACCTATACATCAGCTAATCCTAACGACACACTAATCTACTGATATCAGCTAGGTTTTGGGATCTTCAATTCCATAGTACTACTATGATTTCCCCCAATTTTCTTTTAACCGAACAACAGCTGAGTATCATCTACTGACTCATATCCAATAATTTCCCCCTAATTGATGATGCCATAACCTCTACCTCTACCTCTTAAACTTCTTAAGTCTATAAAAGATGCTATCATACTGACAACAATTTCCCCCTTATAACATTCTGAGGAAAAATAAAGATAAAGTAGTTTCAATACTTCAGTAGGTGGGAGATAGGCAAAATCAGAGAAACTGATTGTGAGTGTGTGTCAGATCACTTAGTGATCAGTCGTGAAAACACGATGCAAAGAGCTGAAAGACAATGAGTAATTGTCTGACAAGCAATAGGAACTGATATATATATAATCAATGAAGTACAAGCTCCTACAGCTATTGCAACAGAAATCAAAAAGAAGAGAAATCACTGCTGACGCTTGAAGCGTTGAGTCATTTTCTTGAAATCAGCAGACTTCTCAGTAGGAGGATCCAGATAATAATACTTGTAAACTCGATCCCGATCTCCCGGATTTCTTCGTTGTCAAGAGGATTGTCGGCAAACAAACCCGGATGGAAAGCGGCTTCCTCTATCTCTCTCTCAATGTCCTTCGTGCCGATGCAGCCCACTAGCAGTTCTTAGCGGTGAAATACGTCGGAAAGCCAGGGGCACGGAAGGGAATATTCTGTTCTTCCATAATTTGTCTCACCGATCTCTCGAATGAGATATCAAATCTCGAGATAAGTTCGTCGAATAACCGATCGGATGGACGGGATCGAGAGGATAAATGCGCCATACAAAATAGCCTTTTAATAAAATCCTCTTTCGGCCTTTCCCAATGGTCGTTCATATCGACCGGCACCCATTTATCCACATGCGGGATAGGAATATTCTTAACATATGGGCCCCCGATGAACTTGGATTTTCTTGGGATCGCCTCTTCGGATCAGTCTCGGCTTGAGAGATAAGCTACGCATTTTCGCCAAGTCGGCTATCCTTTTCTTTTCGCGGAGTGCGGCCGCTCTCTTGTCTCCTTGCTCGAGACTCGGACCTTGCGGCGTCGCCTCCCGTGTCGCTTGATCTTCCGCTATCCGTTCGGGTGTTAGAGTAGAAGTGGGAATACTCTGAGCAGTAGCTTGGATCTCAGTCGGAAGAGCCTTAGCAAAATCTTCTTGGGCTTTCTTCTTCGCTCTTCGACCGACCCGACCTTTTTCTTGCCTTTGCCTCTAACAGCTTTGCCCTTGGGCTTCTTTGCTTGGCTTCTGCGCCTCTTCAAGCTGACGCTCATGGTCGAGCTCATCCCCGCATTGTTAGGCAATTTTGAGGTCATAAGCCTCTTGCTCCGCTTTAGATTTGAACTTATGGACCGGGGAGGAAGGAGGAGTAGATTCAGTTGAAATCTCCTTCCCCGGCCTCTGCGGTGGCAATTGTTCAGGCTCAGGCTCTTCTTCTTCTGTCTCCTGCTCAATAAAATTTGCTACTTCTTCAATGTGAGCAGCAGAAGAGGAGATGGGGGTTGGCTTAAGTGGGAATTCTAGGAGAAGGACCTTAGAAGAGTTCTTATCCTGAGTTGTAGAGGGTCCTTCCTCCTGAGCCCTTTCCCCCTGAGTCTGTGCGGGTTCTTCAGCTGTGGAGGGTCTCTCCTCCTGAACCCTTTCCCTGATAATCCGTACATCACCGTATCCGTTTCGAGTTCATCTTTTATTATACCTTCCCCCCTTTTTGGCATCGCGGCCTTTATCGAGGTTGGTACGGATAGCCGTGACTTCTTTCTCAAGCTTGTATACTGAGTCCTTGATCTGAGTAACTGTATGACCAAGTCATAGTATTTCTCCCAGTCCTTCTCTTGATCTGCCCTAGATCGATTGAGATGAGCAGCTGACTCCTGGCGGAGTTTCAAAGAGGCTAGATCATTAGATTCCTTCATCTCTTTCGAATCTCGTTCAAGGCCGCCGCACTGTTGCTTAATAGCAGCCTGGAGGCTGCTTGTAGCCAACTTGTTTCGCTCTTCCATTTGAGCTTGGATTGTTGTGAGAGCATGAGTCACTGCTCAGTAAATGTTTTGTGCCGAGCTTGGAGCAAAGAATCGACTCGTGCGGATAGATCCGCTTTCGAGCTATCAAAGCCGGCTCGATCATCTCCTTAAAATCGGCTGCGGAGGAGCCTCTTGAGGAGTGGAGATGCCGACGGCTAGCTTATCCAGGCTTTCGATGCTGCGCCTCCGTATACTTCTCCCAATTTGATATGGACGTCTTTGGCGAGAAGTTTGTTTTTAGCACCTTGGCGTCGATTGCCTTATTCACCGATTTGGAGGACACGGAACCAATGGGTTGAATGCGGTAAGAGCTTGTTCCGAGCCTTTGATCGAGAAAACATGAGGAGTCTGCTCCCGATCGTACTCCGGAGCGCCCACGAGCCTCACCCGATGTACCGGGGGGTGGTGATTGGCTCTTCTCATGAGGAGTTGGTCCCTCGCCAGAGCCTCCCAACTCTGCGTCCTTGGGGTTGCCTTCCATCTCCCGATCTTGTTCTTGGTCATCATCCTCATCGCCAGGAGGAGATGGAGGCGGAGCATTATCGCCAGGAGGCGTGGTACGCGAGCTAAGAAGATAGAGCATAACAGCTCGAAGATCCTCGAAGGACGCCAAATCGGCCGGCTCCCCGAAACCGATCTCTCGCCTGTAAGTCTTGCTCCTCGTTAGTAGATCGATGGCCGATCGAGTTTTTGCAAAGTCTATCGAATATCCCAGTTTAAAAACCTCAAGCAAAGATCTCGAACTCTTGCCCCGATGGCAATGTTAACCAAGTCTTCATGCTCGGCTATCTCCCGGAATTCGATCGTGAATCTCACCGTAGCACGCAGACGAGTGGTATGAGTTGTTGTCCATTCGGTCTCTTCGGTTGGCTCTCTAATGTCCGACCGAGTGTCATCGGAGCCGATGACTTGAGCTTTATCCTTGAGGGTGGCTCCTTCCATCCCCGTGTCTGAGTCCAAGGTTTGCTCATCTTGAGGTGGAGGAGGAGCCTGTTCTATGACAGGTTATCGGCCGAGCCACGATGACCTCGACTGGTCGTGGCTTAGTAAGCCTCCTCCTCTTGGGCACATCGGCGGGAGATGGCGGGGCGTGCAAGAGCTCTCTTCCGCTCAGGGTGGCCCTTTGCCAATTGAGTTCTCCGTCGCTTCTTTAGTCTTAAATTTCATCAGCTTAGTGTTGTACAGCTTTGAGTCTTCGAAAGCTAAGTTCCTCTGTACACCACTCTATTAGGAACATCTTGTGACTTACCGTTCGGCCAACCTCCTCTCGCCGGAGGGTAGAGTAGTGAATTTACGGGCCTCGGGCTTTCATCGAGTCGTGTAATAGTCCGCCCAATTCACTTCTACTCCGTCATCAATAGCCATCATCACTGAATCCTTGGCTTGGACAAGTTGATCATACGATCCAGTGAGCTTGTCGGTATGTGCGAGACCACATACGCTAAACCTCTCGTACTGAGGTAGCAAAAGATTCCTCGGGAGAGCTGTCTTGAACGTCAGATCACTGCGTCCACAGAACTTCTGTACATAGTCATTGATCTCCCTCTCCTTGTATTCGATAAGTGAGATACCAGAATTGGGAAGCTGAAACGCGTGGACTAGGACCTCGCGGATGTTGAAGGTGTGCTGAGTCTGCTTCCACTGGTTCGGAGTTGTTTCTCTCATGTATGAGAAAGAAGCTTCTTCTCCTCCGGAAGCCACTGAGTTCCAGTTGAAATATGCTTCTGCCACTTGCCTTGGCAGATGGGCACGCGGATGCTTGGACACAAGTGGTCTCCAACCCACGACCTCTCCGGAGCATCGAACATAGGCTCCAGATATGAAATGTCCACCTGGCGGAAAGCCATTGTTGGTTCGAACTGGATTCGGATGGCCATGATCTCCACTATTGGTTCAGGAGTCTGTACGATCGCCATAAAAATCTGCAAAACACATGTTAGCACTTGAAAATAGAGTAAGTCAGTAGTTGTCGCAGATTTGAATACATTACCGAGTATGAGAGCTTGAGAGATGCACGAGCAAAGCGCTATCATGGAGGTTTGAGATGGAAACCGATTTGCGATAAAAGCTCTTAGGTTTTGATAATGGCGAAAAGTGAGGAAAAAGATAGAAGTTGAAAGATTTTGTATATATTGGCTTGATTGCAAGTTTCAATCCAACGACTGAGTTTTAATCTTCCAAAAACTATGAACGGCTAAGATTTAATGTTATAAAAGGAATGATTACAAAAGCCGCCTAAAACATAGATCGACGTAATAAAGGTAAGTGAGAAGACATGCATTAAATGCGCGACGCACAACATTAATTACTCGGTTTATGTAAATGAAAAGGTTTCCTACCGACCTTTCCTTAAAACTATTAATGGCGGGAAATGAATGCACATTAACTACCGAGTGTGAGCGATCGATGCAATAGATGCGAGCATGCTTCAAAAGAATTTAAGTACACGTAATTACGCAAACCTCTTCACCGAACTTATCACCGGTTATCGATCTTCTTCACTGAACTTATCGGTGGTTACCGAACCTCTTCAGTGAACTTATCACCGTTACCGTTATGTATTAGGAGAATGGTTGTCATGCCGATGACTATGTTCCCCCCTGCCGTGTACAGGTGTGACTTTCCCAACCGAGTCATCTGTACTTAGTTATCGACCTGTCGCATCGATTCCTTATGCCGATCCCAATTGTTACCAATTGTTTGACAATGATGTTCTCGGTAGTCGGCATCTACCGACGCATCTCGGCAGGGATCCAAGTAGACCTAGCTCAACCGATAGTTCTCTCGAACCTCGTTCTCGGCTAGTGGTTTGGCCAGTATATCTGCCCTTTGCTTGTTGGATCTTCTCCATCCTGATATCCTTCTTCTCGATATGGTCTCTGATGAAGTGGTGTCGAATATCCACGTGCTTGCATCTGGTATGTAGAACTGGGTTCGAGTTATGGCAATTGCACTTGTGGAGTCGCAGTAGATGGGCACTTCATCCCGAGTTATACCATAATCTCTAAGTTGTTGTCGAAGCCAAAGGATCGGGCACAAGCAACTTCCTGCAGCCCATGTACTCGGCTTCGGTAGTGGACGTTGTTATCGAATGCCGCTTCTTTGATAACCAAGAAATCGACTCTTGCCGCCTAGGAACTGACAAGTTCCGGAAGTTGACTTTCGATCTATCCTGCATCCTGCATAATCAGCATCAGAATAACATGTTAGTATTAAGTTATCATCAGCAGGATACCATAACCCAGCATTAGGTGTTCCTCTTAAATAGCGCAGAATCTTCTTCGCTGAGTCTAAATGACTTCGCTTGGGATCCGCTTGGAATCTTGCGCATACACCTACAGCATAAGTTATGTCAGGACGGCTAGCTGTTAAATAAAGTAAAGAGCCTATAATAGATCTATAGTCAGTAGAGTTAACAGAAGCTCCCTCTTTGTCTAGATCGATTTTAAAGTTCGTGTTCATGGGGATTTTGACTGGCTTGCTGGAGTCGCAGCCGAATCTCTTGAGAAGATTTCGAGTGTATTTGGCTTGATTGATGAAAATTCCTTCAGGTGATTGCTTTACTTGAAATCCAAGGAAATAATTCATCTCTTCCATCATGGACATCTCGAATTTCTCCTTCATCATCTTCTCGAACTGCTGACATATGACTTCGTTTCGCAAGCCTCGAAAATGATGTCGTCCACGTAGATCTGCACCCGGTAGGATGTCATCTCCCGACTTTATGTTGAATAGGATGCGATCTATCGTCCCCTTCGAAAACCTTTCGAAGTAGAAAGTCTCGATAGGGTATCATACCAAGCCACGGGTGCTTGTTTTAACCTATACGTAGCTTTCCTAAGTCTCGTACACCTGATGTCCGTGCCGAAAGCCGAGGCGGTTGTTCCACGTAGACTTCTTCCTTCGCACGCCGTTCGTAAAAGCCGACTTCACATCCATCTCGATATACCTTAAATCCCCGATGTGTTGCATAAGCTAGGAAAAGACGAATGGCTTCCAATCGGGCGACCGGAGCAAATGTTTCATCAAAGTCAATTCCCTCTCGCCCGATCGTATCCTTTAGCAACTAGTCGAGCTTTATTTCGACGATGACGTTGTTTTCATCTCGCTTGTTCTTGAAGACCCACTTAGTTCCAATTACGTGCCGATGTCTAGGTCCGTCGACAAGCTCCCAAACTTCATTTCGATGAACTGGTTCGACTCTTCTTGCATAGCAATGACCCGGCCAAGATCTTTAAGTGCGTCCTCTATCGATCGAGGTTCTTCTCGTACGTAAAAATAAGAGTAAAGTGAGCTTTCTCCTTGACTTAATCTTGATCTCGTCCTTATAGTTGCTGATGGATCTCCAATGATAAGGTCTGAAGAATGAGCATCGAGCCACGAACGCTTGAGTCGGGCTTCTTCTTCTGATACTACTTCGCACGCGGTCGTAGGTGTATTAGGCATTTCGAGTAGTACGTTCGTGATCGTAGCAATTCAGTAAGAAGGTTAGGATCTACTGAGTTTCCAGGTTTAGGGGCATTTAGCTCAGGAACATTAATCGTTCCCCCTGAGTTTATATTCTCAGTAGAGGTCTCAGTTACCACAGGGGCTTCCTCATCGACCGATGTTACCTGTTGTTGATTCCGTTCGATAGAATCAACTAGGTCGCCTACATTGCTTGTTGGCCGAGTCCGAGTTTGTTCATCGTCCGACTCATCATCCCAACAATGCCGGATCTTTTCGACTTTATCATTCGGTCCGAGATCCCGTAGCTTCTTTGCCGACATCTTCGGCATTTGACTTTGTATCTTTCCCCGTTCTCGGCAACAAATTCATCATAAACAACATGAGGGCTTTCCTCAACGCAAATAGTCCGATAGTTAAAGACTCGAATGCTTTCTTTCGACTCGAGAGTATCCTAAGAATACTCCTTGATCGGATTTGCTATCAAAGACCTTCAACCGATCTTTCCCATTATTGTGGATAAAGCAGGGCACGTAGAAAACATGAAAATGAGAAATAGAAGGAATTCTCCCTTTCCATAGTTCGTAAGGCGTCTTCATGTGTTCTTTGTGTCGGTAGTGAGCGATTCTCGAGTGTAACGAGCGGTGTCGGTAGCATCGGCCCGAAACTTTGAGGGTAGTCCGGGAATCTGCGAGGAGCGTTCTTGCCTTGCTTCTTTGAGTGTTCTGTTCTTACGTTCAGCAAGTCCGTTCTGGCTGAGGGGTGCGCACGGTGATGTCTCGTGCTGAATTCCCTCTTTATCGCTAGTATGTCTTAACTACGAGTTTAGAAACTCGTTCCTCCGTCCGAGCGTATCTTCTTAATCTTGATGTTCTTTTCCACACTCGAGTTTCTTCAGTAGATTAGGTAACTCAATCCGAACATCGATTTGTTAGCGATGAAGATGACCCAAGTATATCTCGAGTAGTCGTCAATGACGACGAGGGCATACTTCTTGCCTCTTATAGTCACCGGAGAGACGGCCCGAATAAGTCCATGTGAAGCGGTGAAGGATTCCATCGGTGGAAGGTGACGAAATAGGTGGATTGCTCCTCTTTGTTTGCTTTCCCTTCGTGCACGCTTCACAATTTCGTCTTTGATAAACGATTCGTTGGGCGGTCCTCGACTTTAGAGTTCTTGACAAGCTTGTTCATGGTCTTGAAGTTCAGGGTGGCCGAGTCTCTTGTGCCATAGCCAGCCCGACTTGTCACCCGATTTAGTCGTGCGAGCAAGCAAGCCTCGGGTTCCGCGATATTCCGGTTTGCAACATAGATGTTCTTCCTCCGCGAACCCGATAACACCGTTTTCCCTGTAGATTTGTCAATAATATCACGTAAAACCGGCGTCAAAGATTACTCGTTAAGATTATCACGCGAATTGGTCGATCGAAAGGAGATTATGTTGAAGTCCTTCAACATATGTTACTCTTGGAACCGTGGCGGTCCCAATGTTCGGCGTTCCGTATCCCCTTGTGTAGCCTTTGGAGTTGTCACCGAATTCATTCTCGGGACCATCTTCTTGTACGTAGTTGGTCGCCGAGCTCTTCCGGTAAGTCATGTGTCTCGAGCACCGCCGTCCACTATCCACGGGTCCTTATGCACCCGCAAAACGAGGCGTTTTTAGGTACCCTTTGGTTCGGTTGGGTCCTTACGGGTTAGTGGGTGATTTCGGAACCCGGATCTGTCTCGGGACCTTAGAAGTCCTAGACTTCTTCTTCCGAACCTTATCGCCTTTCTTCTCCACGGGACTTGGAGATACCGACTTTCTCGCTGATAATTTTGGGTTCGGGCGCTTTCTTCTTCGAGTCTTAGCGCTTCTCCCGACCCTTGGGCTCATAGTAGTACGAGCCGCACCGAGCCGGGTGCTCATACGGTGGCTCCTTGTCCTTTGTTCGCCCATCCGACCTTCTTGGTTCCCCCCCGAATTTGATCGCGGTGTCCCGGGGGCTGGAACCTTTGGTCACTGTTTGTTGCTACTCGGTGAGGTGCGGTCATTTTCTGTTTGTTCTTTGCCTGAGGTGTGGTGTCGCAGCTTGCACCTTTCCTCCGACGAACCTATCGCCCGTGGTTGCCGAGCTTTTGGAGGTGGAAGCTTCGTGGGTATAGCCAAGGCCTTCTTTCACGGCGGTTGGCCGTTGTGCTCTAAGCATGCTTTCAAGCTTCTCCTTCGCTCCCAGGTATTGTTCGGTCATCAAACCTCTCCGGACCTCGTCACTCCTTCCGAGTGAGTCATAGTCATTCTCGCACGTCGTGAGCTTCGACCGAGCCTCGGCTATTTCGGTCTCTTTCTCGGAATTGTCCTTGGTCGAACCGAGATCTCGAGTTTCTTGAAGCCGAGACTTAGTCATAAGAGATTCAATCTCTTCCTTGAGTCTCGCAACTAGATCTCACCGACTCAGTAGAGACCCGACAATCGAAGAAAGTCTCGATTCTCGGCCTTTACTGTTCAAGTTCCCTGGATGGTTCTCTTTGAACTCTCGCTCACCGAATTTGTTCCTCTAGGAGATCGTCGTAGGCTTGTACCACATCTAGAGGATCATCTCGTGACCGAGCACGTGTCTCGTGTGTCTTTGTGTGAAGAAGAGGTAATAATGCGTTTAGAATTTACCTCGGCCTCTTCTCCGGCCATCGACAGTATTCGGCCGACTCATCAGGAATCGTCTCTGCGACCTCAATCGCGACGAATGCGGCTTCATCTTCGAAGAATACATGAATGTATCCTCCTCAATTGAGTTGTCGGATATCTCTCCGGCTATATAGGCCCGCCGTCTCTCGGCGAATTTCTTTCTCCTGGCTCGCCGTTCGCTCTTTGAGCAGCTGAGAGTTCGGGACAATCGCATCGATAGTGTCCCTCCTTCTTGCGGTTGTAGCGAGGTGGATGTTCTCTTCGCTCTTACCAGTGAGTCTTTAGACGGACCGGCGGCAGACTCCGATTTCTTGCATTCGGTAGAAGGATTAGATTCTTCTTTCTTATGATAGTCTTTCTTACCGAAGAAGAATATCGGTTGTATTTCCTCGCCTTTCGACTCTCTCCTTTTCCCTCTCGATATTTGAGAGCCATCGGTGCTAGCCGGTCGTGGCCTCGAAGTCTCGGAAGACTTTGCTCCGATGTGGCCACGGCTTTGCTTGAGGAAATAGGCTTGGCTCCGGCATTGCCGATCGTTGCCTTGAAGGCGTGGTCGAACCGTGTCGGCACTGGAGCGCTTAAGCACTTTTGGGGTAGACTATGCTCGAATTCCTCCGATTTTAATTCGAAAATATAACATCGGGAGTTAGAGCATTTAGATCGAGCGACGTAAATAAGTAGCAAATGGAAGCCACTTCGTCTGGGAAACGCTCTCAAGATCTTGGTGTTCATCTCCTCGTTGGTGAACGACCTCCCCGACCCATTGATGACATTGACTTGATTGGTGAATCGACACTCGGCTCGTCAATGGTTTCGAGAGCTCCATTGCAAAGGCGTCGAACTTCTCGAAGCTCTAGCTCGAGCTTGTTTTCTTTGATCTCGAGGGGTTCCATGGCTCAGTACAGCCAAGGCGTCCCATAGCTCTTTCGCCGTTTTGCAATGCTGTACCCTTCCGAGATGTGAGTCACTGAGCGTAGTCAGTATGGCATTACGTGCAACTCGGTCAAGGTTGTGCAACTTCTTTTCTTCAGGCGTGAAGGCAGATTTGTCTTTGGGAACCTTAGCACTAGTTTGTGCTCCCACGCCTCCTCCAGCAGCAAATACTACGCTGTCGATCATGGGAATGATCGGCCCCGACTCTAGGACATCCGACATGCCGTCGTGGAGTGACGTTAGGTGTGCCTCCATACGTACACGCCATACCGTGTAGTTCTCTATTGAGAACATCGGTACCATCCTAATACCTGACATATCAGACATTATAAGAGTACGAGTATAAGGATGCTGAAAAGATGTTTATGCAAAGTGAAAATGGTTTTCGGGATCGGTTCGAGAGGACCAAGATTTCGAACCGGCGATCGGTTGAACACCGTGTGCTCGATACCAATTGTTGGTCCGGAGACGATAAGTCGTGTGTAGAGGGGGGGGTGAATACACTCGAGCTCGTTTCTTTTTTTTTCTCGGTGAAGGTCAGGTGAGCCGATGATTACAACCGATGAACGAGTGCCAAATAAGCCTTCGATCGCGGGACAGAGTGAGTCGGCCATCGAACTCTCTCCTACCGATCGTTGTCAAGTACTTTGAGAATCGATCGGAGCTGTTGTGCGGAAAGTGTGGGGCCCGGAATTCGTCTCTTTTGAAAACACGTTTTAGCAAATTAAATCTTTTGGTCGTGCGCTTTATAAAATACGTTTTATGCAAGCTTATGATTTTCAAGTCAGTTTAATGCTATGCAATAAAACAGTAAAAGAACACAAGCGATTTAACGTGGTTCGGATACGCAAGATCCTACGTCCACGGTCCTGAACAAGGCAAGAGAACTTGTTGATTATTCTGAGCAAGCCTCAGCAGGGGATACTTGCTGACCGGACAGTTCCCTCTAAATTATAGTCCTTAGCGACTTTACAATCCAAACCTAAGTCTGAAAGGGAAGGGAATTTTCTCCAACTGAGAAGGAGTTCTTACAATAAGAACAATTCACTAAATGTGAACTCCTTCGAATCTAAGCTATAAATATGACAATGAGCTTAGTCTAGAGAAGTAAGGGATGTAAGAACTCTAGAGAAAAAAACTAAGAAATCTTCTAAGTATGCACGTTTTCCTCTGGATGATCTTTGAGTGTTCTAGAGCGTTTATGAACTTGAGCTTGTCCCTTTTGAAATTCCGTTCTCTTCGGAGCTTCAAAAACTTCTCTATTTATAGTTGTGAGTTATGGTCATATGTCCGTTGGAGACGACGATGCCACGTGTCACAAGCTTCCAAGGAAAACGGCCATTAATTCGAACTTGTTGCGAGCGGGGCGCTTAATGCACTGTTCATGAGAGCAAACTTTTACTGTGTAGAGTAGGTAAGCGTTGTCGGCTTCTCATTGGTCGAGGTTTGTAGTTGGTGAGAATGTCGAGTTGATCGTTCAACAACCTCAGATGTCTTCCGCCGAACTTTTCGAAAAGACTTGAATAGCTGGGTCGCTTTCCGTAGGATACGAGGATCGAAAAGTCTCGTCTTCTTCACCGAAGTCGGCGACGACAGCATCTACCGAGTAGGTCACCGGCGACCGCGAAGGTACCGTGCTTGTTTCGTTCTTCCGCGATGACTATCAGTGGGAGTAGTCTTCTACCGATGATTTGTCACCGATGCGTTGTCTTTGATCGAGTGAAAGATCACCGCCGATCGAAGAACACAAGCGATTACACTGATGACGTGGGGTTCTGAAAAGTATCTTCGATAGAAGATCAGTTCAACAATTACCCCGTACAGGACTTAGACAAAAAAATAATAAACAATACACCAAGTCTAACCTATACATCAGCTAATCCTAGCGACACACTAATCTACTGATATCAGCTAGGTTTTGGGATCTTCAATTCCATAGTACTACTATGATTTCCCCCAATTTTCTTTTAACCGAACAACAGCTGAGTATCATCTACTGACTCATATCCAACAATTTATAATCCGAATAAATTATTTAGTTGGAGTTTGATATCGACTCGAGAATTTTTTACAATTTTAGAGGAGACAAAATTTTCCAAAGTTTAGATCTAGTGAGAAGCCATTTTATTTAAAAAATAAAGATAATTTTAAAGAAAAATATTTAGAATTTTTTTTAAAAAAAGTGTGAATGAAAGGAGACCCACAATTTCTACTAGCCTAAATACGACCTAGATATGCATATCACACTGAGATAATCATTTGTAACAGACTCAAATTAAAGATTTTGGTGAGATTTAAATTTGCAAAGTTGTGGATCTACAAGCTCGTGGGACCAACCCGAATTTTATAAATCCCGAATTTCCTTTTACTTTTGCAAATTCGTTGTTTTTCCCTCTTGAAATTACAGATTTCATCTTTCATAACATAACATGAACTACAGATTTCGCTTTATGAAGTCCTAATTATGAATCCACATTCATCTATGGTCTCTAGATAATTTATTAAGATATGTTTGCAAATGTTTATTATAAGTATTTTTCATTTAATTTTGTTTAAAATTTAAGATATTTACTTTTAAGCAAAAGCGGGAATTTTAGAATTAACATAAAAAATTAGATTTTTTTCGTTCCGAAAATTTTGGTGCTTTAAGCACCCAAAAAGATTTCAGTAAATACATAAAAAAAAATGTTTATAATTAAACAATTTAACTACTTAATTTTAGAGAAGCTAATGCAGAAATAAATTTCTTAAACCCTAAGAAACTACTTATAATTTTTTTTTAAAAATAAACTATTACAAACACACTTAAATCGACATAAGTTATTGATTACAAGCTTAGAGAAATTAAACATTTAAAAATAGTAGCGATCGACAACAAATTTAATCAAAAATCTTGTCGTAAACTCAACGTGTTTCTATTCATTTCCCATCATTCAATAATCACTTTGACTCGTCAAGAGCGATACATATCGTTGCAACTGGAAACACTTGATTGGCTTTCAACGTCGTCAACTTTATTAATTATTACATAAATAAATAAATATCGACAACGAACCTAACCGTTAGGTTCGATCCCAGCAATAAATTAATTAATAATAATAATAATCCCCCCAATAATCACATGCTTTTCATCACCACCAAAAAAACAAAAACTATAAGCTTGCATTAATTATACATCTCCAATAATTTCAGATTTTCTATTCGACCAGCATGCCATTTTATCATAATCTATGTATAATACTACTAATTAAATTAACATGAATTAATGCAGGTTTGAGTCACGTGACACGTGTTGGGTAGTGAGTGGGTATCCTAGCTGGCATCCAATAGGAATGCGCCACGTTGGTAGGCAGCCATTGTAGAAGCATGCTGCCTACCAAGAAGATATGTTATACGTGAGCTACCTGCACTTTGCTTCCACTACTTGAAAGATACTAAGAACATTAAAAAATTACTCCGTCCGTTCCATTATTCTTGTCTTAGCAGTATTCGGCGGGGAATTTAAAAAAATAGGAGTGGAAACATGTTAAAGTGGTGTGGTCTAATTTTTCTTTTATGAATGAAGACAAGAATAACGGAATAGCAAAAAAAAAACTAAGATAATATTAACGGGACGGAGAGAGTAATAAATAAATGGGTTTTTTTTAGATAATGATTCTGATTTACATGATTTCTTTAAGTGGGAAAATTAATTAGTGGAGTTTGGAATTTTGGAATATTTGGCTGATGAATATAAGTCCAAATTTGGCTTGTGTGATGATTAAAGGGTAATCAAGGTGTTGACATTTTTATATGGATATACTGTGATGACTAAAGAAGTTCGATTCCATTTTCTTAAGCTTTGTGATTAATTACAACTCATATAATGGTACAAGAAAAAATCAAATTAAAGACTATATATGCAAGACTAATTTGTTGAAATTTCATAAAACGGTTTCTCTTATCCGTCGTTTACAAATACATGCAGACTATTAAATAAAATACGTACAACTGAAATAGTAGTTACTGATTATCATTGTCGCATTAAAGATTGAATAGATATACTTGACATAGACCACATGAAGAAAAATAGAACTCACAATCAAGTATCCAAGTGGTATAATCCAAATTAATTCAATATTCCCTTTTTACACTTTAAGAATGTGGGATTTTAGAGAGTTAGAAACACGTTTATGAGTGGATATAGATACGAAGTTTCCCTTCTATATTTAATAAGCCTAAAAACAATAAAATAATAATAACTAAACACACACTCTTTTGACAAATATTTACAAACTCCGATTCTATATAACATGAATTCCAAATTAAAATATTAAAAAAATTAGAGTTTATCGAGTTTTCATTCTGTGTAATTCTGAAATTTTGTTATTTTATCTTTATAAATTACAAATCCGCACTCTTAAATTTGCAGATTCATCCTATTTAAAACTACAGATTCATCATCTTCAATTCTAATCTTGAACCCGTCCTTATTTACGATATGATATAATAAAAAAAATTAAAAAAATTTAGGGAAAGATATAACCACTCTTTGACAAATATTTTCTTTTCTCAAAATTGGATTAAAAACTCTTCCCTAATTTGGGACCCACAAAGCACTAAAATTTATGCCCTCTCCACCACTATAAAAACCTCCCCTCCCACCTCTCACTCCTCACACTAAAATCAAGATTTCATTCTACACATTCCTCCCAACACACAAAACAAAACACTCCGCCTAAAAATGGGCAACGCCGATCACGTCGACCCATCGGCGAACTTCTACAACTACGACGGCGCCGCCTCCGACGCCAACCACCGCGTGGCCCTCCCGCCGCCGCAGCCGTTCTCCAAGTCCCTCAAGAACACCCTCAAGGAGACGTTCTTCCCCGACGACCCCCTCCGCCAGTTCAAGGACCAGCCGCCGAGGAGGAAGCTCCTCCTCGGCTTCCAGTACGTTTTTCCGATCATCGAGTGGGGCCGGCATTACACTCTAGGGTTCTTCAAGTCGGATCTCATCGCCGGAATCACCATAGCTAGCTTAGCTATTCCTCAAGGGATTAGTTATGCTAAGCTTGCAAACTTGCCTCCTATTCTTGGCCTTTGTAAGTACATGTTATATATTTAGTTTCTCCTTTTTTTTTAAAAAAATGCATTATAGTTTTCGTGTTTTTCGATACGAATTCGAAATTCAGTGGCGTAGCGAGGGGTGGGGCAGTGGGGGCCGGTGCCCCCAATTTCATTTTTTTTATATCTTTCGTGAGAATGAAAATACATATTTAATAGTCGGACCCCGAGTATGAAGTTTAACTATATTTCAATATAATAGATTCGAGCTTCGTTCCGCCGCTGATTTACGCTATAATGGGAAGCTCCCGGGACTTAGCCGTCGGAACCGTCGCCGTGGCGTCGATTCTGACGGCGTCCATGCTCGGCGAAGTCGTCGACGCGCAGGAAAATCCGCAGTTGTATATGCATCTCGCTTTCACGGCGACGTTCTTCGCCGGTCTCTTCGAGGCGGGCATGGGAATTTTTAGGTAATTAAAAGTAACTATTATATATTTTAATCTCGTATTTTATTTCTTTTACGTACTATAGACTGAGGTGAAAAATAATGATTAATATTGCAGGCTAGGGTTTATAGTGGATTTCTTATCCCATGCAACTATAGTAGGGTTCATGGCTGGAGCAGCAACGGTTGTGATTATGCAGCAGTTGAAAGGGATTTTAGGGCTTGACCATTTTACTCATAAGACTGATGTCATTGATGTGTTGCACTCAATTTTCACTCAAACTCACCAAGTATGATTGATTCTTCACCCTCTCTCTCCCCCCCTTTCTCTCTCCTCTATTATGTGTGTGAATGGAATTAATCATTTGGAAATTTTACCATATGAATAGTGTCTAAAATTTCCATTTTTTAATAGTGAAAAAGTCCTTGCCTTTTCAACCTTTCTTGCCTTTTTTGTTGGATTTTTATCAACCTTTCTTGCCTTCTTTACTCGGTTGGTGGATAAAAAGGAACATTGGCATGGGGAGAGTATTTAGTATACTAGTACTCCTTCCGTCTCGCTATTATTGTCCCCTTTGATTTCGACATGAAGATTAAAAAATTTTATTTAAGTATGTATTTTAAGAGTTTTAATTTTATTAAGAAATGAGCATAATTTTCGAAGAGTGGTTGGTGGAAAAAATGAGAATTTATCCAAATTTTTGCAAGAGCATAGTTGAGGTAATCGATTTTTTTTCTGTTTTTTTTTCATATTATATTTTAAGAAATAATCTTAAGTTTCAAATAAGTTAAAAATTATAAATTTCTGAGTACGGAGTTGAATGAAAATCGTGTGAGTGATAGATTTTTGGAGAGAGAGAGAATATGATAATGTGAGAATGAGTATTACGGACCCACTTCATTTTTTTATTTAAGAGTAGTTTTTGTTTTTTTTATAAAATATGACAGTAATAATAGAATAACCCGATTAAGAAAGTAGGAAAGTAATAGATTAATATCGGAACGGAGGGAGTATTATTTTTTCTTCATAAATGTGTGTTTTACTATTCAAGAATCAATTAATTTTTAATTTATCAAGTATATATTCTTTTGTGTATTAATAAAAACTTGCTTAATTATATACTTGGAATCAATTTTGATATATATCTAACTTTCCGACATACTTGTCAGCCACAAAACCTATCATATGATTTCGTGTACAAATCATTTAACCCCGGAAAATGACTTGTGAAATCTTGATAATTCAAGATCATTTATTTAGTTTTTCAGTGGTCCAAAATTTGCTCATTATCAAGACCCTATATTCGTGTTTTATTTCATCAATATATATATTGTAAGCGACGTGTACGAGTGGAATTATTATTTTTCTCTAACTGTCATTTTTATTAATTTGCAGTGGAGATGGGAAAGTGCAGTATTGGGATTTGTTTTCATTTTCTACCTCCTAATTTCAAGATACTTTGTAAGTTTCATCTCACCTTAATTATTTAATTTGTGTCACTTTTCTTGTGTTCTCTGAAAGGAATATTGATAGGATTGGTTTACCAACATTAATAAAATCAAATTAATTTCTTTGTAATAATCATGACATATTTGTCTCCTAGAAGGGCCCACCACAGCTAGTTCAAGAGTATCTTCAACCTCCTAGTCTCTTAATCTATAGTTAATTAGACCTACAAATTCAAACCAACTCCAAAAGTTGATCAAGATTAAAATTATAATTAACCTTTTTGTTTAAGAAATCTTTGCATCTAGAATGTCAAGTCAAACAATTATTTCTTTTTCTTGCAAGAAATTCACCATGTGATAATCCCACTTTTTGAAAATCATTTTTTTATTACATAATTAATAATAATATTTTTAAAATAAATGCAGAGCAAAAAGAAGCCAAATCTTTTCTGGATATCTGCAATGGCTCCATTAACTTCTGTGATATTGGGAAGTCTTCTGGTTTACCTCACCCATGCTGAGAAGCATGGAGTCCAAGTGGTGAGTCCTCTCTCTCTCTCTACATATTATTATGTGTATATATTTTTTAGGGGAAAAAAATATAATTTTGAAAATTTATTTTTTCGTCCCTTCGAGATGTTCGATTTACACTTCCGAAATTGCAGATATCGCGATAATAATTCATGTCTCTCTCTATATATTATTATGTGTATATTTTTAGGAAAAAAATATATATAATGTTTGAAAATTTATTTTTTCGTCCCCTCGAGATTTTCGATTCACTTCCGAAATTGCAAATATCGCGATAGTAATTCATGTCTAATTAGTCAAGCATGAGTAACACTTTATGTACTATAGTACAATATTCTTGCACAAACACTAAACGATGATTATTACACACTTTAGTTAATAATTGTGGATTTGATTTCACATGATGACAACTCTAGAGGGTAAGAATAGTTTGTTGATTTTGGCAACGTGTGAGGGCATGTCTAGTAGGCTAGGACAAAACATTGGTTGTCTTAACATGAATTTCAATCTCCAATAATGCAGATCGGACATTTGAAGAAAGGGATAAATCCACCCTCTTTTATGGATCTCAACTTCGATTCAAGATACCTCACCGCAACAATCAAGACTGGCATCGTCACGGGTATCATTTCAATGGCGGTAAGCCTCTTATCTCTTTCTCGTCGACCTAATAATTTCATCGAGTGTAGTATTTATCGTAATCGTATTACAAAATATAGGAATTAATATATTTTTATAGTGTTATCAAATAAATAAAATACGGGTCTATATCTATTTTTTTTATGATGATGAAAAACCCGTAATTGTTATTCGAAGTGGGTTTCTTTATTTACTTGGACCCTTTTGTTTGCTGTCATAAATGGTCCCAATAAAAAAAGTGCATGACGATAGTAACTTGACTGTAGGGGGGCATTATAGAATAAAGACTCGTTTAATGATTAAAATAATTAGACACAATCTTGCGAATCTCAATTCATGTTGTTTGGACTTTATTTAATTTTTGGCATTAGTATGAGTATAATATTATCAATGTACATGTGACAAATAATTAATGTTAAGAATGGGGTTTTACTTTAATAGAAGACGAAGCGCTTTTGGTAAGAGTCGTATCGAATCGGACTTCAATTAATGATTCCCCCAAATTTAGGTCATCTAATCTTCTGGCCTGTCTAATCAAATCTTTAATGGTTCAATCTTAATCATCCAAAAAGATACAGCTAGCCAAGAACTTTAATTAGCTTGATTGTTATGTTAAGGTTTTTGTCTGATTATTACTACATATTTAGGTTTAGTACAATTTCCCATGATTAATAATTTTCATGAAATACCCATTATTATAATAGTAGTATTAACCTATGAATGTATGACACGTGGCAGGAAGGAATAGCCGTAGGAAGGAGCTTTGCCATGTTCAAGAACTACCACATTGATGGCAACAAAGAGATGATTGCTTTCGGAGCAATGAACATAGTTGGCTCTTGCACATCTTGCTACCTCACCACCGGTAATTAATTTAAAACCCGATCGATAATAATTGAAATACGAGATGTAACACGAAAATAGAAAATCCTAATCCGAGTTTCGTATATGTGTAGGGCCGTTTTCTCGGTCGGCTGTGAACTTCAACGCCGGGTGCAAGACCGCGGTCTCGAACATCGTGATGGCGATCGCGGTGATGGCGACGCTCCTCTTCCTGACGCCGCTATTCCACTACACGCCGCTCGTCGTCCTCTCGGCCATCATCGTCGCCGCCATGCTCGGCCTCATCGACTACGAGGCCGCCATCCACCTATGGCACGTCGACAAGTTCGACTTCGTCGTGTGCATGGCTGCGTACATCGGCGTCGTATTCGCGAGCATCCCGGTCGGATTGATGCTGGCGGTGAGTGCTCAACTTTAATTACTTCATTTTAATTTTAATTCTTACATTATAAGATGGATCGAAACTTATGTGTATTTTTTGGTTGATAGATTGGACTTTCGGTCATGAGGGTTATGTTGTTCGTAGCGAGGCCAAGAACGGTGGTTCTTGGGAATCTTCCGGATTCGAAGGATTATAGAAATGTTGATCATTATGAGAATGCACAGACTGTTCCTGGGATTTTGATTCTTGAGATCGATGCTCCAATCTACTTTGCCAATTCCAACTACTTGAGAGAGAGGTAATTCTTGATCCACTACTATTAAATCAAACATTGTCGATAGAGATTTCGGCCCGTACTTTTGAAAATTCGTCGGTAAAATAAGTTATCGATGGACGAAATCCGCCAGTAAAACAATGGCCCCTAATGTTTTACTGGTGGGATTTTGTTCAGCCACCGAAATTATGAAAATTATGTTGGTAAGTTTATGTCGTTCAAACCGTCGCTAGATCAGTTAGCGACGGATTGACGACATAAATAATTCTTTCAATTGATGACGACATCAATTCGACGTGAATATGTCAGTCCGTCGCAATATAACGGTGAAATATGTTTCTGTCGCTAAATCTTTTGTTATATTAAAGTTTTCATGTCGTACATGTTGTCTGAATCTGCATTTCTTCAGGATTTTGAGATGGATCGACGACGAAGAAGACAGAATAAAATCAACCGACGATATCGGACTGCAGTATGTTATACTTGACATGAGTGGTAAGTGCATGAAACTATATACTAATCAATCAAACACGCAATGAAAAAGATTGTGTTAATCAACTTAGTTCTAAATTTGTACACGATTTTGCAGCCGTGGGGAACATCGATACGAGCGGGATTAGCATGTTCGACGAGATCAAGAAGATGGTCGAACGAAGAGGGCTCAAGGTAAATAATAACCTAATTAACCGTCTCTTTCAAATCAATGGTCAAGATCGATTCCTAGTTCCGTATATGGACTAATCGTACGTGTTCGATTTCTTCGAGCAGCTAGTGATGGTGAACCCTTGTGCGGAGGTGATGAAGAAGCTGAACAAGTCGAAGTTTCTAGAAGCATTGGGGCAAGAATGGATGTTCTTGACTGTGGGAGAGGCTGTGGGAGCATGCAATTACATTCTCCACACTTGCAAGCCACAACCTGCAGATGGGTCTGAAAAGTATAGCAATAATGTTTGAGGGATGTAATAATAAATTAATATTGTGTATGATGTAATTGAAATGTGAGAGAGTGAGAAGGCAATTTTTTACCCTCCTCCATATGTATATGTGTATTAGTTTTGCTTAAGAAATTATTTAACAAAATGGGTTACTTTTCATCTACTCTCATGTTTTTAGTTTAATTAGTATTAATATTGTCTCAGTTTCCTTTTTCGGTTGTTTCGTTATTCTTATCTGTATTTAAAAAATAAAATTATTTTGTGGGTCACAATTAATTTAAACAATGAACCATACTACTTTAACATACATCCACCCATCCTCTTAAACTATGTGCCGAACACTATTAAGACAAGAATAATGAGATCGGAAGAGTTTATAAAAACTAGGCCCCGTCGTTTCAAGATTCATCTCGTGTATCTTGAATTTAACAGTATGTGTGATTTTATTTCTGATTTCGCCACTGTTTATCTTGTTTGGTTAATAGTAAACTTGTCAAATAAATTCAAACAATAGAGAGATTACTTAAAAGTAATTACTAAAGAATTTATTTAATTTAGACATAAGTCATAACATAATAGATCAAATAAATATAATGAAAAATATTATGTTAGAACTAGAAATGGCAATTGGAACTGGACCCGTCGGATCCGACCTGCCCCGCCCCGCGATGGAGCGGGTTATACCCAGACCCGTAGAAGTACGGCGCGGGTCTGGATCCAACCCCCGTGAGTCCGGGATGGGTCCGAGTCCAATTTCTCTACCCGCCCCATCCCACCTAGCCCCGTTTCGGACCCGCATTATTAACTTTTTTTATTAATTTTATTATGTAATCTTATTTTATGTTATTTGAATTTTCTTTTTCTTCAATTCATACTCTTAAATACTAATAGCTGATAACTATAATAAGAAAATCCAAATAAAAAACTTCCACCAATGAAAATTAATAATTAAAAAATAAGATAATTTAAAATTAACAATTGAAACCGCACCACCGAGTCTGGGGCCGGATAAATCCGCCCCTTGCAGGCTCGGGATTGGTTATGAGTTTCTAGACCCGTACAGGTCTGGGTCTGGGTCTGAATCTGGGTCTGGATCTAAGTCTCTGAGTCCAACTTGCAGGGCGGATCTGGGTACTATACTACCCGGTTCCAACCCGCAAAATTATCATCTCTAGTTAGAACATATGAATAATCAATTTAAAAATTTTTAATTATTAATTTTAAATAAATTTAATTTTCCCAATTTAAACTACAACCAATTTATACAGTATTTCAAAATGGGGTTCCTCTACCGCGATTTCAACTTGTGAAAATCAAATCAGTATAAATCTTTTTCAACTTCAGTCCTGCCGGCCGGAGAAATCGGGTCTCCTTATGGCGCCACCGAAGAAACCCAACAAGATGAAGAAAGATTTGAAGAAGGGAAAGAAAAAGAAGAAGAAAAACAAGATTATTAGTAAGACGGTTCCAGTAGACAATAAAGCTATTGATTCCGAATGGTGGGAAATTTTCTGGAAGAAGAACTCTTCTAGTTCAGGTAACCATTCTGCAGAATCATCTTTTATTTCTTGTGTAGAATAAATTCATTAATGAGGATTTAGGTGTGCTAGTGCGATTACAGACTTAGGGATGATTGTGTTCCAAAATTCGAATGTTGAAGAACCCTAATTTGAGTCGTAAAAGATTGCATTTGGGGGTTTTGTTGTATCTCTCGTTTTTGAGTATATGATTTCAAATTTAGTTCATGATTCTGTATGTTAGGGTGATTGGATTCTCCGAATTGCATTTCATGGTTTATTTGATAACAATTAGGGATGAAAATGTTGAGATGGATATTCTGGTATGCTCTTAATTTGAAAGTATTGGTTTGCATTAGATTGTTCAAAATTAAGCTTTGAAGTTACATTAAGATGAAGTTTAGTGAAGCTAGTGGACTGTATAGTATACTACTTGTAGTTGTGTTTGTTTCATTCTGAATGGATATGTCTCTGCATTGTGGATTATTCGTGTTTCCGCATTTTCAGAGGCTTTACTCGATGAGGACGAAGGATTCAAGCATTTCTTCCGCGTTTCAAAGAAAACATTCGAGTACGTCTGTTCACTAGTAAGGGAAGATCTCATCTCCAGACCACCTTCCGGTCTCATCAACATCGAGGGTAGACTGTTGAGTGTCGAGAAGCAAGTTGCTATCGCTTTACGAAGATTAGCCTCCGGAGAATCCCAAGTGTCCGTTGGAGCTTCCTTCGGAGTCGGGCAGTCGACTGTTTCGCAGGTTACTTGGAGGTTTATCGAGGCCATGGAGGAGCGTGCAAGGCACCACCTCAAGTGGCCGGAGTCCAGACAAATGGAGCAGATTATATCCGGTTTTGAAGCATCAACCGGGTTGCCTAATTGCTGTGGAGCGATAGATGCTACACATATAGTTATGACCCTTCCGGCCGTTCAAACGTCGGATGATTGGTGCGATCAGGAGAATAATTATAGCATGTTTGTGCAGGGCGTTGTGGATTTCGAGATGCGGTTTCTTGATATAGTGACGGGTTGGCCCGGAGGCATGCCTATTTCCCGGCTCCTCAAGTGTTCGGGTTTTTATAAACTTTGTGAAAGTGGGGGGCGTTTGAACGAGAATACTCAAAAATCGCCCGATGGTGATGACATTAGAGAGTACATAGTTGGAGGTGGTAGCTACCCTCTTCTTCCGTGGCTTGTAACTCCATTCGAAGGCGATGAAATATCAGACTCCACATCCGAGTTCAACCGTGTTCTTGAGAAAGCAAGATCGGCTGCTGTTAGGGCGTTTTCGCAGCTCAAAGGTGGATGGAGAATCCTCAACAAGGTGATGTGGCGGCCGGATAAACGGAAACTTCCGAGTATCGTGTTGGTATGTTGTTTACTTCATAATATCATTATTGATTGTGGAGATAGGTTGAATCCGGATGTTGCCTTGTTGACTCATCATGATTCTGAGTATAAGGCTCATATTTGTAAGCAAATCCATCCGGAAGGGAGATGTGTTAGGGAGAATTTGGCTAAGGTTTTGTTGCTTAGAAAGACAAATGCTTTGTGTTCTTGATTGATTCCTTGATGACTTATAATTGATTGCCTCTTATCTTGCCTATTGATTGAATTCAACTGGTTATGTGGAGTCTTATGTTTGCCAGAACGACCTATGATGTGTACGGGAGTCCGAAAGCGTGCATTATGTTCCGGGCTTTGCTTGGTTTAACAGCTTGTCGGTATATAGTTGTGAGTGAGAAACATGATTCTAGTGAAGTCGTAAATATAGGTCACATTAACCGAGCCACGTAAATTTGTGACTAAGCGTAGAACCCTCAGGAGGGTGGTTACATACTCTCAACTTTTATTTATTCACAAAAACTTAGTACTACAAAGTTTTGATGAAATGAAATACGAGATTGCATAATTGTAAGCCCTAATTGTGAGTGAGAAACATGATTCTATTGCAGCTTTATATATAGGTCACATTGATCGAACCACGTAAATTTATGACAATGCGATGGATCTGCTAGAGGGTGGTTAGATACTTCTAACTTTTATTTGTTCACAAAAACCTAGTAGTACTACAAAGCTACGATGAAATGAAATACGAGATTGCATAACTGTAAGCCCTAATTGTTGGTGAGAAACATGATTTTAGTGCAGCCGTAAATATAGATCCTATTGACTGATTGACCGAACCACGTAAATTTGTGACTGTGTTCGATCCTCGAGAGGGTGGTCGCATACTTACAACTTTTATTTGTTCACAAAAACCTAGTACTACAAAGCTTCGATGAAATGAAATACGAGATTGAATACACGACTAGTACAGCTATCTTCAGTTTGATACCAAAGACTTACATTTTTGCAGACTCATAATAACATCTAAAAGAAGAAGCATTTGTAGAGAAAGAAAAGGGACCAACTGTACTTACACAGATTTACTCAATCTTCAACAGTAGAAGGCTGAACGCAAGCACAAAAATTTGACTTCTTCCTCTGCCCTGTTCTTCCCCCTCCTCCTCCGTACAGATAGTCCCTCAACAGAATCCGCCGTTTCGCCTCCGCCATTCGCGATCGCCCTTCCTTCTCGTCGTCCAGCTTCAGCAGAACAAACTGCAGCTTCTGCACTTCCAACTGTATCCTTCCGATCTTCTCCGACATCCTCCGTGCTTGCTCCAATACCCTCCTCCTCTTCGCGCCATCCTCGCCTTCGAAGTCGAACGAGGATTTAGAGTCCGAGAACGACCAGTCGTCGATGTTTTTCGTTAGCCTCCCGTTGAGATCGAACAGCTTCATGATCCCCATGTCAGCTTCTTGAAGCTGTCTCTTTAAGGTTTCGCATTCAATCACGGCTTTGCCGCGTTTGCTCTTCTCGGTTACCTCGAGTTTCCTCTTCAAGTCTTGGACGGTGATTTGAAGATTCGTAAGCTTCTGTACGTCGGAGTCTAGCCTCTCCAAGACCTTCCTCTTGTTCCCTTCAGTAGATCTTTTGGAGATCTCTAGCTTGTCTACACTTAAGCTGTCCTCATTAAGCGAATCAGATGTTCCAAAACCGTGTTTCTGCTTCCTTGATCTAGAACGGTGAAACTCGGTTGTCTTGGAGGTGGATGGAGAGGGTAGTTTGCTTGACTTGCCTATGGAAAGACCCACGGTGCCATCCGGATCGGTAGTTTCCCATAGCTCGACGATTTGGTTATCGACATCAGCAGCTTCTTTCTTGCTGTAGCGGTATGAACCGTTGGATACCTGATCAAGGACAATGTCTTTTGTCAAGAGTGGGTTGTCTTCCTCAGTGATTTCGGATGTTGGCCTCCTGTTTCTTCGGTGCTTCCCACTCTCGGATTGTAGTGACTCGATTTGCCTCGTTGATTCGTCCAGCTTGGAGTGTAGATCGATGTTCTCCTGAAGCATTATCTCCTTTATCTCCACTGCTGCCTTCACAACCGCTTGGAGCCTAACACGAAGATCGTGCAACAGTGAAACCACCGGCAACTTGTCGTCGTTTAGTATGGTTTCGGGTGGATTGTCGTTGCTTTCGGAGCCCTAAATATGATCATAAAACAGTAGCAGAGTTAAGAGACTTCATCACAGATATTTGCAAGAGAACAATCAAGAAATCCTATAATGCATTCAAGATTCTTAATTGCCCTGCCTAGATATATACTCATTTCTAGGAGGGCTCCTAGTTTATCACTGTAGACGATTTAATAAATTTGGCAAAAAGGGAGCAACACAATGCAGGGTACTGATGTGTATGACTGTATCCAATAGCAGGCAAATAACATATCTAGTGATTTCCAGAACTGCTAGAGTATCGTTATAGGCCGTCTAATATTTGATATACATTCGCTTATATAATCTATTTGGCAATTATGTGTATGCACTATGAAATCTGGAGGCATATAATTGCAGGAAAAGAACATTTTCCGAGAATGAAATAGTTGCTGAAAATCAGTAGTGTTGAGAATTACCTGCAATTCCTCATTCTCGGGATTTTGGAACTTGATATGCATAACAGTTTGATCCTCCAGTGATGAAATGCATACTTTCAACAATAAAATCTCCGGACCGAATGCAGCCAGTTGAGTTTCGAGTCCTTCGTTTTGATCAATATAGCCAAGGCATGCATCGTAAAGCTCATAAAACTTCTGCTCATAGAGAACCTGACTGATAATAGAATGTTGCAATTGACCAAAAAGTGAAGCAGCTCCAGACTCCAACTCGTTAATCTTGTTCGTCTTACTTTCCAGCTCCAAATGCAAATTCTCCACTTGGAGATTTCTCTTGTCGTGATTGTCTAGCGATACTTGCAGATCAGATTCCAGCGCCTGAGTTGCTTCGCGCAAGCAATGGTTCTCCTTGCTCAAATGGTCATTATCTGTGGAAAGCTTGAGAATCTGGCTCTCTTGGAGATCTCGAGTCGTTTTGACCTCATTGTATTCCATTCTGAGATCTTCGACGCTTTTATTTAACTCTAGTTTCTTTTTCTCTGCTAGACTTATCTTCTCTTCTGCTTCCTGAAGTTCCTGCGCCATCTGATGCAAAGCTTTCTTTCTATTTTCAATCTCAATACAGAATTGATCCTTGACTGTTGCTACAGCCTTGAATTCACCCTCTGTCTTCTGCAGCCTCTCCTTTAAATGAAGATTCTCGATTTTTGATTCTTCGAATCTCCCCTCGGCCATGCTCAACTTTCCCGTAAGAGCAACATTCATCTCATTAAGTTTATTCCAGTCATCCCCAAGTTCTCTTAACACCCTATGTTTTTCATCAGCAAAGCTTCTGAAAATCAAGGAGAGATTCTCCAGAGCGAACACTTTATCACATAAGTCACTAATTTCCTCTTCTTGGAGATTATTTTTTCCCTCCAAGTGCAGAACTCTATCCATTAAGGAGCTTTTCTCCTCTGAGTTCCGTAACTTCTCTATCTGCAAGTCCTGGCAAGCATCTTGCATGTCTGTTAGCTTCAAGTTCAAATTCTCAATCTGGATTAGCAATTGATCTTTGATTGTTGCTTGAATGTTGAACTCTTCCTCCGTCCTCTGCAACCTCTCCTTGAGATCAAGATTCTCATGTTTTGAGTCTTCAAACCTCCCCTCGGACATGCTCAGCTTTCCGATAAGTGCAGCATTCATCACATTAAGTTTATTCCAATCATCTCCAAGATCTCTTAACACCCTAAGCTTTTCTTCAGCAAAACATCTGAAAATTAAGGAAAGGTTCTCCAGAACTAACACCTTATCACATAAATCATAATTGTTCTCTTCTAGTACGTTGTTCTTTTCCTCCAAGTGTAAGATTCTATCCGTCAAGGATCTTTTCTCCTCAGAACTCAGCAACTTCTCCATTTCTAAGTCCTGGCAAGTATCTTGCATGCCTGTTAGCTTTGAGTTCAAATTCTCAATCTGGATTAGCAATTGATCTTTGATTGTTGCTTGAACGTTGAACTCTTCCTCCGTCTTCTGCAACCTCTCCTTCAGATCAAGATTCTCATGTTTTGAGTCTTCAAACCTCCCCTCGGACATGCTCAACTTTCCGATAAGAGCAGCATTCGTCGCATTAAGTTTATTCCAATCATCTCCAAGATCTCTTAACACCCTAAGCTTTTCTTCAGCAAAACATCTGAAAATCAAGGAAAGGTTCTCCAGAGCTAACACCTTATCACATAAATCATAATTGTTCTCTTCTAGTACGTTGTTCTTTTCCTCCAAGAGTAAGATTCTATCCGTCAAGTATCTTTTCTCCTCAGAACTCAGCAACTTCTCCATTTCTAAGTCCTGGCAAGTATCTTGCATGCCTGTTAGCTTTGAGTTCAAATTCTCAATCTGGATTAGCAATTGATCTTTGATTGTTGCTTGAACATTGAACTCTTCCTCCGTCTTCTGCAACCTCTCCTTCAGATCAAGATTCTCATGTTTTGAGTCTTCAAACCTCCCCTCGGACATGCTCAACTTTCCGATAAGTGCAGCATTCATCGCATTATGTTTATTCCAATCATCTCCAAGATCTCTTAACATCCTAAGCTTTTCTTCAGCAAAACATCTGAAAATTAAGGAAAGGTTCTCCAGAGCTAACACCTTATCACATAAATCATAATTGTTCTCTTCTAGTACATTGTTCTTTTCCTCCAAGTGTAAGATTCTATCCGTCAAGGATCTTTTCTCCTCAGAACTCAGCAACTTCTCCATTTCTAAGTCCTGGCAAGTATCTTGCATGCCTGTTAACTTTGAGTTCAAATTCTCAATTTGAATTACCAGAGCTTCCTTGTTGCGATCTCCCTCCGTCAATTTTGACTTAAACTCTTCATTCGTCGCAATGAGTGTAGAGGCATCACTCTGCAACTGTAAGACATGCAGAGTCTTGGCCTTGAACTCATGCTCTATTTTGTCTTTTTCCATCTCGACATTCTTTGAATATACTCCGAGTTGCTTAATCCATGTGAGTAGGACTGACAGTGCAATAGAATGCTCCAGATTTTCTTCCTCAGCTTCACAGAGAGATTTATTCAATTGTTGAAGTTTATTTAATAGCTGGTTGGCATACACCTGGTCGAGTTCCACATTATCCGGAGACGCACAATCCTCAGCAATGCTGAGGACCTTCAATAACTGACGGGTCCCTGCCCTCAGACTATTGACATGACCTGACAATGATATGATTTCAGACTGCTGCTCAATCTTGCTTTGCTCCAACCGTGAGATCTCCTTTTCTGATAAACTGGATTTCTTGATGAGTATCTGATTGTTTGCAAGCAAAGATAAATTGTTTTCTTTCAGAACCTGGGCAGTTGTGCGCAAGACAAATATCTCAATTTCACTTGCTATAGCGATATCAAGCACAAGATCGAGTTCTGTCTTTCTTCTTTGGTGTTCTTCTTGCAGAACATGCATCTCAGATTGAACATCAGTCAGTCGGGCTTCCCTCGTCTCAATATGACTGGCATGTTCTTGCTTCTCTGCCTCCAATGACATTTGCAGTTCTACAACTTTCTGAATAGTTGCTTCTTTCTCGTTCTCCAGACACTCACATCTTCCTTCCAATTCTCTATGAAGTTTCTCAAGATCTATCAGTCTTGTCTGACTCTTATCCAGCTGAGAAGTTAACTCATCCTTATCACTAATCAAATCAGCCTTCTCATTTACAAGCAACTGGCACGAATCTTCCAAGATTTTTGATTTAGCTTTTAAAGCTTCAAGCTGATGATGTGCATCAGACAGGGACTTTTCTAAAACTGAGTTGTTCTCCGAGAGTTTTTCCAGATTGTTGCTTGTTTCCTGCAATTTTGTCATGAGAGTCGCCTTCTCGTCGAGAATAGTAGACCTCTCTTTCATAAGAGATTGGCAAGATTGTTCTAGTTCTTCCATCTTTCCTCTGACAGCATCTAGTTCAGCATTTAAGTCAGAAAGGGAGGTCTCCAAGAGCGAGTTTTTCTCAAGAAGATGCTCCAGAATCTCCAATTTCTGCAACAGAGCTGCTTTATCAGTACTTTCTCTCTGGCAAGTTTCTTTCAGATTGGAATTCTCGTCCTGCAACTCCTTCACTGATGATCCCACGGATTCTGGATTCAGGCCTACAGCATGTACCTGGTCCAAAAATGAAAGGTGATTCTTATTCAGATCCTTTAGCTCCTCTTTCAGACAATATATTTCTTGCTGCAGCGCATTTCTTTGGTCAAGTCGTAGTTCAACTTCCTCCTCAAGTTTTTCTTTTGATTCTGTTAAGCTAGCTATCTCATTCTGCATATTCTTAATAGACAATGCAGAAGATGAGTTAAGCTCATCAAGTTGTTTATTCTCCTCCTTAACCTTTAGAACATCATCTAGCAAACTCTGTTTTTGGGTCTCAGCAACCTTCATAAGTTGAGCCCTATTCTGCAGTTCAGAAGACATAGATCGCAGCTCTTCCTGAGTTTTCGCATGCAAATGCTGTAAAGTTTGAAAAGCAGTTTCAGCATCCACAAAGCGCAACCGCTCTTCTTGTACACAAGCCCAAAGTCGGCCCAGTTCCTTCTGCTTCTCAGTTAGCTCTTGAGATTGATTTCCCATCTTCAACATCAAAGATTCCAACTCAGCGTGAAGAGACTGGTTCGATCTTTCTAACATGAGACATTGTTCTTCAGCACCTTGCAACTTAGACACTCCATTTTCAATCTCCCCATTCAGGCGCTTTGCCTCCTCGTTGGCCAATGCGAGCTTCTGCTCCAGACTATAAATCGTTTCCAAGCACTGCTGGTATTGCAGTGCTGCAGTTTCCTTTTCTTCGGTCAATTTGGAAATTGCTTGTCTTAGACTTTCAACTTCACCTTCTGCCTTTTCAGCTCTCTCTTTAAATCCTGACAAATCTTCTTCAGCAAGTAGTAATTTATTCTCCAGGTCTGATATGGTCTGCAGTGATTGCATGTATTTATCAAGAGCTGCATCCTTTTCAACAGATAATTTATCCATTTCACTTTTCAATGATTGTGCTTCCTTTTCAGTGCTATTAGCTCTTTCAGTAAGTTTCTGAGTATCATATTGTGCAGTAGATACAGTAGTCTGTAGCTCAGATATCTTCTCCAAGCATTTTTGGTAGTCTTGAAGCTTGGATTCCTTTTCAGCTTCGGAAGTCATGAGAGCATCCTTCAGTGCAGCAACTTCAGTATCAGATTTAGTTGCATGATCTCTAAGCATACTGAAATCCTCTCTGGTTTTAGAAATTTCAGTCTCGAGCTGTGACAATTGATCCAAAGTTTGTTGATACTTAACAAGGCCAGCTTCTTTCTCATCTTCCAGTTTGGCAATGGCTTCCTTCAATGCTCTAATCTCCTTAGAATCACTTTCTCTTTCCAATTTTAGTTCATTGACATGGTTATTCCCATTGCTTGAGACGCTTTCCACTTTATCCTCTCCCTCATCAAAATTAAGACCTCTTCTCACCCGGTCAACTGGCGCAGATGAATCATTGAAGGGTTTTGGGATCTTTCTTCTAGTCGCATTATCAGACTCATCAGTGAATTCTTCCATCTGTTTGACAACACAAATCAGAAAAAGAAAAGACAGGGAGAAGAGAAACAAAGCAATTTGATATATTCCACATCATAACTTACAGTGTATGGTGAGCCAGGAGTTCTAGGATCAGCACCAGAAACAGAAGTTGCAGGTGATTCATCAGCCATCATCATCATCAGATCTTGATTTGGAAAAGCTTCTGACATAGTTCGATGGGCATGCCGAATCACACCAGTTGCATGATCATATCTTTCAGCCAAAGCACGATATGCTCTATAAAACTCCTCAACCATTTTCATGAGCTCTGGTCTTTTCTTGTAGTACATCTCTGCCCTTCTTGCAAAGGAGTCCTCATCCACTTCAATGAGCTTTATCATTGATTTAACTTTGGAGTCCATATCTAAGAAAACACAGGAGGAATATTCAATAAATGCCTTCTTTCGCAGTGATATTCACTAGGAAAACTGAATCAATTACACCTAAGTACTCACAAAATGATCTGGTGTTGAATGACACTGGGAAACATAACTATAGGCATTTTTAAATTGATTGAAGCATGAATTAAAATAATCCTTGTTAATGACCACAATGTAGCTCACACAACTCATCTTAGGTGAATCCACACTCTAACCAGTAACAGAATGCTTTTAATTTGAATGTCTAAAATGAACTAGAGAGTGATGTAGGAAATGTACGACATCAGAGAATATATGGCTGGTCCGGGAACCATCAATGAAACAACATTCAGTTATATACAGAGACAAAAAATGATGTTGAAAAGAAAATGCTAGGGATGCTGTGAGATAGAACAGAAAAGATTTACCCCCAACAATCAAAAAGACAATTAGTTCATGTGACAAAAATCATCTAAATACCAAGCAATTGTCATACGCGTCCAAAATATCACATGATTCCGAAGTAAATCGAAGTACTAAATTCTTGATCAATCATACAATCAAAAGAATTAACCTCAAAATGATTACACAACATCAACGATGAAGACATGCATGGTTTTCAGTACATCCCTGCAATATTTCTGTCAGGCTAGGAAATATATACCTGTGAGATTTTGTCCAAGCCATTTTGAGTTTTTTGGACTAATATGACTATCCCACCACCATGAATACATCCGTCTGGAGTCAGTATGCGACAATTTCGCCATCCTTTAATCTGATGCTGATTAAATGCAGACTTTCCACGGGATCAGCAATAAATTCGCTAAACTAATAACAACACTAAGGTAATAGATTCAGGGGAGAAGAACAACACCAAGTTTTTGCCAGAACTCAATTCAAGAGTAAATATTCAGAATCGAGTTTAGTATCTCTTCAGCACCTAGCCAAAGATAAAGGATTTGAGTTGAAGAAATTTAGCACTAAATCCAAAAAAAAAAAAAGTGCTAGGACATCAACATCAAACCAGGGGTACCTTAAAGGCATTCAACTCTATAATAGTTCAAGAAAAATTGTGGCCTTCCTCAACAGATAAATTCAGCCAAAAACATTCCTCACCTGGTCAGTATCACCAAATGAATTAGACAAAAGAAACAACAAAGCAGTGAAAACAATAATCTGTTCAGAAATCTTCTCATAAACATATTTTTTCCATGTTTCCAGTCAACAACTGCACCACCATTATTAACACTACCAAAACAGGATCTAATTCTGATCAAGTAAAATCCTGAAAAATCCAGATCATCAAACCAACTCCACGATCACCAAATAAAATTGTTCAAAAATATCAAAAATCCACGAAACAAGTCAACCAGCCGGAGATGCTGCATTCACACACATAAAAACACGCATAAACCGAAATTCCAACTGAATTATGCATAACGAAAGTCACATCGACGACGAAGCAGTAAACGGAAACAAAAACTTACTGCGGAAGGCTAAACCAAACCGAACAAAAAAAAATCGGATGTAGGATCGGCTGGTGGCTGCTATAAAAAAGAAGAGACAATGGCGCTACTTTACAGTTTCTCTCTCTTATTTCACTTTACCCCATTTGCTCAGATCCTTCACTTTGTCTTTCTCTCTCTACACGCTCTCTCCGAAATGAATTCTATTTACTGCTGTTTATTGCGCGTATACGTATAGATTTATGTACTTATATGTCGTATCATACTGCGCTGTGATTTGCTTGACTGCGCATGAGTCAGCAACCAATAATAGTATATTACCGTTTCCTCCTCACGCTCCCTTTCCATTAAAAAGAAAATAAATAAATATTTTCGTCTCATCTTATTTGTCCACTTTCTATTCCTTGCGATTATTTAAGTGGATTGAATTTTTTTATATAATACTCTCTCCGTTCCTTTAGAAACAATGTGTTTCCCTTTTTAGGTCGTCCCATTAGAAACGACACGTTTCCTAAAGTATTAAAAATTATGTGGACCATATTTAACTACTAAAAAGTCGAACAATTTATATCATATAATACCACTTTCTTGATTCCCGTACAAAAGAAACGTGTCGTTTCTAGTGGGACGGAGGGAGTAGTAAAAGTGTGAAACCATATAATTAATTACTTCGTCTGACACATTGAAATAATTCAATTTCTTTTTCGGCACGGTATTTATGGAGAGTAGTTGATCGTGTAGAGTTGTTTAAAGTTATGGGTACCTCAAAAAAGTTTTTATAATAATTTGCCAAAAAAAATGGACGATTTGAATATAACAGTTTGAAAACGTATACTGAACTATTTTAATAGGACAAGGGAGTAATTGTCTGTGTGGTAAGAGTGTGGAACCCATATAATTATTTAATTATTTAAAATTGATTTCAGTTAGTAAATGTATGATACTCTTTTTTTTTAATTTAGAAACTGAACAAATGAGATGGGACAATCCGAAAAGAAATACTTGACACAAGTGTAATGGGACGATGGGATATAATCTTTTTTAAATTTGTTTCCAAATATAATTTCGAGTATAATTTCCATATTGTGAATCACGTTAATAGGAATATTAATTAGTTGACACCTATAGACTTTCTTGAATTATTAATATTTATGGAACTCATTATGCATTTATTACGTGTAAAGATTTCCAAAATCACATAAATTAATTATTTACGGTCTTGTAGGGTCGTGATAATGACGAAATTGTCCTTGGGATTGTCGTCTTTGTTTCTCCTCGTGTTTGCGAATTTCTTCGATTCTTGATTACGTTTTACTCGTGGCACAAGATAAAGACAGCCCCTTTTAAGATTAATTAGATAGATAAATTATAGTCTTTATGTTATGCTAACTTGTCATGTTTCTTTTCGATGCTGATATTGAGGTAAATGGTTTCTTGTGTTTGGGTGGGTGAACCTTAAAAAGAAAAGAGAGTTTGTATAGTAATTATATTTATTTTAAGAAATTAAAAAAGTTAAGCGAAACACATTAAAAAAAAGAAACAAAATTAAGTGAGACTGAATGAATATATCTTATTAGTTTTTGTAACCAAGTGACATACAGTAAAATTTTCGTAATTTAATACTCGGTAAATTAATAATTTCTCTAAGATAATATTTTTCTCCGATTCCGACGCGGACCAAGTGTTAAAAATGATCAAATTCGATAAGATAATAAGTTAGTAATTTTCAGAAAATTTCAATGTAAATATATGGTCCAATCAAAATCATAAATTAATACATTTAAATTACCATAACACTAAGATAATTTTTTGAAATATGATTAGTGTTGACTTTTTTTTAAAAAGCTTAAATATAATTATTTTCTCATCATCTATATATAGTATATATTATTACCATTATACATTGAATATCTTTTAATAAAAATACAATGAACTTAATTTTATCGTTCCTAAATAATCAAACGATTCAATGTATTAAAACGATGAACTTAATTTATTATTCCTAAATGTAGTCAAATGATTCATTGTATTTTTTACGGTTCATTGTTTTTAGAGATTAATTATATACTCTACTTGGTTCAGGTTGAAAACTTGATTTAAATTAATAAATATTAATTTATAGATAAATTAATATCTCTATAAAATAATAAAATCTTTAGGTCCTGATTATATTAATTTAGAGAGGTAATTGACTATTCAGCATTGAATCATAATTTACCGTGTTAATGGGGAGTATATAGTAAAATTAAAAAATCGGATTATGATGACATTGATGAGTTTGACCGAAAATTCTCTATTTCTGTCAATTTTGATTATGATTACCACTACATTTAAATATTTAATAATTAAGTGTTTATTAGATTTTATTTCCCCAATTGAACAATAGATTCAGTTTGAACTAGATGGGGGTGATCTAATATTATTTTATAAATAATGATCAAGATGTATTTTAGTCTGTAATACCTAGTTTGACTGGTATAAATGCATTATAATAATAACAATAGTAATAATAAATTAATATTTTCGAAGTTATTACATAGTTTGACTAGCATACAATTATACACATTTACATTAATATGAAAATGATAGTAATAAATTAATATTTTGAAAGTTGTTTTTCTGATAAGTAAATAAATTAAAAGTTAGATATAATTTGGACTATAATTAGTGTTTAAGATAGTTGGCCGGCTATTAAATGCATTAATTATAATTCCCACTTATAGCAATTTGTGCTACTACTGTATTAATATCATTAACTCCAAAAATTAAAAGGCTATTATAATATTTCCAATTGTATAATATATTGTACACTCGTCATTATTTTTATATATATGTAGACTTATGAAATACTCCATCCGTCCCGCTATTAATGTCCTATTTTTCTAATAGGATTGTCCCGCTATTAATGTTCTTTTTTCCTAAAATAGCAAAAAATACTCTTAAACAAAAAAATGAATTGGTCTCCTCCTACTTAATACTCATACCCACATTATCATATTCTCTCTCTCCAAAAATCTATCTCTCACACGATTTTTGTTCCACTCTATACTCCAAAATTTATGATTTTCAACATTTTAGAAACTTAAGATTATTTCTTAAAATACAGTATAAAAAAACATAAAAATTTTGATTGCCTCAACTATGCACTGCAAAAATTTAGATAAATTATTATTTCTTCCACCAACCACTTCTCAAAAATTGTGTTCATTTCTTATTATAATTAAAACTCATAAAATACACACTTAAATAAAGTTTCTTAATCTCTGTATCGAAACTAAAAGAGGACAGTAATAGTGGGACTGAGTGAGTACAACATTTCATTACAATAAAATTAATTTAAACTAATAGACAATGTCCACATTTTATTATAGTATTAATTTAACGTATAATTACTTAAAAAATCATCATTCTTACGTAAAAGTAGATTTTTCTCATCACGTAAAAATAATATATCTATCGATTCAATCTCGAAATTTAGATGGCTCTTCAAACTTCATGTGTTAGACTCCATCTTTAAATAAATTATGACGACTTTTCAACCTTTCTCAGGCTTGGGATCGCAATGAAAAAACATAATCTACTTTGTATACGTTTTTTATCTTTAAAAAATAATTAAATCCCCCTTTTTGGATTATTATTAACTAAACAATTTAGTGGTAATTAAGAAAGTGTGAAAAGATTCCGTTGCCAGGTTCCCGAAAGTTCGTTGGAGGGGTGTATTCGTAATTCCGGGCGGATGCGTTGGTCTTGCGGACACGCTGTCGTTTCAGGCTTTGTAAAGTGAGGGTCCTTGGGTGGCTTGGACGGTGTCGTTAACGGCCGTCCACGAAATAGATGACGGAAGAATTGGCCCACATGAATCATACCTTTCCTCTCTCATGTGAAATGATTGTTGGCTTATAATTTTGTTGAATGGTAGAATGATTATTTCTATATTTTAAAATTTCAAATTATAGCTAAATATCGATAAAATTATAATTTTGTGATTGAAAAAAATATTTATTTAATAAGATTATTTGATCAAATATTATTTTAATGTATGGATCCATACTGGAATCGGAAAAAAAAATTACTCCCTTCATCTCATTTATAATGTCATGTAGGATTTCGACATATAATTTAATTTCTATGTGTAAAGGATGCAGGGTGCACATAACTTTTTGTGAATTATATTGCTATTTTAATTTTTATAAAAATAAGATAATCGAATATTACTTTATTGAGATTTAATTAAATTATTTATTAAAAAATGAATTCTATAATATAATTTTTAAAAACAAATTAGTTTTAATCATGAAGTCTGAAATGGTGGGTGAGAGTGGGGACTAGATGGAGTTGTAGCCAGCCAATGAAGAAAATTGAATGTGATTGATACAAGGCTAGTAAAGTCATTTTACTGTTCCACCAAACTTTGGATTCATATGCTAAACTTACATTAATAAACCCTAATTATGATTCTAAATACTTAGTTTTGAAATATGCGATTCCATAGTATAACGAAATACTCCCTCGGTCCCATTATTAGTGACCACTTTTCATAATTCGGACATCCCGCTATTAGTGGTAATGTCCTAAATTGGTAAAAAATTATCATTCACTTTCCTATTTTATCATTTTATCTCTCTTACTTTATATCTACTCTCATTATTATATTCATTTATCTCTTCTATTTTACCATATTCTCTCTCCTACTATCTCATTACACATTCATCTCTATCGTCTACTTTATTATCTACTATTCTCTCTTACTTTATTATATATTCTCTTAATTTTCGTGCCGAAAAGAAAGGCGCCACTAATAATGGGACGGAGAGAGTAATAAATTTTCAAAAATTAAAGTGAAATTATGAGTACAAAATTCTATATGATTTGGGATCATTTGTTATGAATTATTTATGACATGTTTGATCTAAAAAACAATGATTAACTTCGGAATTTTAACATTTTATCATTATACACTACCTCTAGAACTTTCCGAAGACTAGTGGTAGTGGTTCGTTTTATTATTTTCATAAATATATAATAAAATCGATAATTAAGTATTTGAGAAATTCGTCGAAATGATAAGCGATTGTAACTCGTAAGACTAGTGGTAGCGACTATTTCCTTATTTCCAGACATATTTTTAAAAAATTCGATAAATGGGTAGTTGAGAAATTAATCGAAATAACGACCAAACGACAAACAAAACTACAAAATTCGAATCACGAAAAGTGGATAATAGAATTATCATTTAAAGAATGTGATTGTTTTGGCTAATGTGCCGAAGGAGACCAACAACGTCACACTCTTATCTTGTTGGCAATACAAACCGTCGTTTTTATTTGGAATTTTGGGCAGCCATGAAAGTGAAATTAGGGCTGATAAGATGCGACGCCGTTTGACCTAATCCGCTAAGAAAAACTACCAAATCCTCAACATATTTCAGTTTGGTAAGAAAAAGACAACTTTCAGAAATTCCAAATAAGTCCACTAATTACGATTGTTAATTCTTTTGGGATTAAAAACGTGGAATTATACCAATTAAAGTCGTGGTTTAGAGATATGGCCAAAAAGCATGAGATTGGAAGTGGGACCGGTGGAGGTTGGTTTTAGGGTGACTTTAAAGCGTGGAGATGAAGTCGTGCTTTGCTCGCAAAGGCTGCTAAGGGTTATCCTTTTTTTTTTTTTGGATGACGATGGTAACTCGCAGCCGCTTCCGAAGTGCGCATTGGATAAACCTCGCTCCTGTGCAATAGTCTGCAAACCACACAGGAGAGTTAAACCACCATAGCTAACCATAGGTAACAGACACACATAGCGGTTCCAGTGGGATTTGAACCCATGACATTTCGGTCTCGGGCTACCCAAATTCACCGCTAAGGGTTATTCCTTGTTTGGTCTTTGGAGAGTTTGTCTTGTTCTCTCTCTTTTTTTTTTTTTTTTTTTTAATTATTGGCAATTGAATTTCGTTTCCGTGTAATACTCATGTGAATAATATGATAAATTGAGTCACATTCTCCTTAAAAGACTTTATCAAGATGAGGGATATCCAATCTTATATAGAGAAGACATAATATTTACCAAGTTGATTTAGGATACAATAATAGACTTTAACTTAATATACTCTCTCCGACCCATTATTTTATGTACCATTCGGAGCACGGAGATAAGATAGTGGGTGGAAAATGATTAAGTTGTGGTTTAAAAATATAAAATAATGGGTTCATTTGTTTAGATTGATTGTGATTCATTCGTTTATTTTCTTATTTGATATAGAAGATAAATAATGGGATATTAATAGTGGGACGGATGGAGTACAAAATATGAGAAAAGATCAATTTTGGTTTGTCATATGAATTATGTCTGTTTTTATGTCATGTAATGTGGTTGTGTCGGTTTTTTTTCGTGTGATGTGAACAATCATCTGTTTTTGGTCCTCCGACAATGAAATTACTAACACATCCTTTTTTCCCGCCTTAACATTATGTATCTTATAACGTTGTGTTACCATGCATAAATGAATCACCGGAAAATTAGGAGATAAAAAAAAGTGGTGTCTTAAGTACAATCTCCGTTGTAGAATAAAAAAATGACGTTTTTAAACGTTATATGATAAAAAGAATATGACCATATTTTAGATGATAAAAACGAATAGAGATCACATTACAATACACAAATTGTAATTTTCTCTACAATAATAATCATACTAGAGTAACATATTAACCTCTAGAATTGCATTTTACTAGATTTAATCACACATATGCAAACTCACTTTTATTCTATTGTAACACATCTAATTACAAAAGGTTATTCTTTGAATTTTTCAATTTTAAAAACTTGTGAAAATGTAAATAAATCCAAATAAATAGTATACTCTCATTTACACGAGGAGTTCTCAGCCTTCACATCGATTAAAGGCAAGACTAGCAGCCTTTATATTATGCTTTAAAAGTAGACAAAATAATTGAGCTACCGAAGGGGGACCAAACGGTATTAACTAACTCCCACAACAATTTTGAAAAATAAGTTCTTGATTGCTTGCAATGGGCTTGGGCCGTAGCAAAGAAATTCAATTTGGGGAATATGGATTTGTAATAAGGGGTGGATTTAGGGCCCGTGAGGATAAAATCGTGCACAATCTCGAGTTTTATGTATTTTTGAGAAATTATTATCTCGTTCTTGACATCGCAAATTTCACTCTTATTTTGAAGTTATAGATTTATACACTGGAAATTATTCGTTACCCTAATTTTAAAACATGAATCAATCGGGATCAACGGCGGATCCAAAGGGTGCGGTACATCCGAATCATGTCGAAATCCGATTTTTAAGTATAGTTTTTCGGATTTTTTTATATTTCGCCCCTTCCCGAATTCTGCACCTTCGCCTCCCTCCCTATCTTCTTAAAAAACTGAAATTTTATGCACGAAAAAGGTTATTATTTCGCCACTTAAGATTAAATATTGGCACCGTCAAAATTATAAATTTAAACTTCACTCTCGAACTAAATCTTTGATATGTTATGATTGTTGATTCTATCGATTCCAATATGTCTTGTTTACCGCATATAATTAAGCTAAGAGTGTTTCTATCCTCTATATGGTTTGCAGTCTATTAGTTAGTTTCTATTACCACACACATAAAATTGCAAATTTTCCATGTTAATAAAAAACAATAGATGGATAATATTGGATTAAATAGCATCGTCACCAATTCACCCTCAATTTATCTACATAGTAGATGAATAATATTGATTTATATAGCTATTAGCCTATTACAAACGTGCATATATAGTTTATATGTAAAATAAATGAAGTAGGTGATCTTGGGCAAACATGCCAAGCCAGCGCTGAATAAGATTATCTATCTAATAAAATATTTTTATTTTACTTATATATAGGGCAAAAGTAATATTCTCTCCCTCTCATTAATGCAGAGTTTTAGAAATTTAATTTTTGTGCGTAAATAATACGGAATTATGTTATAATATACAATATTCTTTTATTTAATGAATGTATTAGTGGAATAGAGGAAGTAAAATTATAAAAGGAAATAAATAAAATTAAAAAAGGAAATAAACTAATTGACTTTTTTATGTACTTATTTGAAAAAAGATATTATTTTGCCACCTAAGATTAAATATTGGCACCGTCGAAATTATAAATCTAAACTTCGCTCTCAAATTAAGTGGGTGTTTAGAGTAGCTGAAGCTTATTGATAAGTGTTGAAAGCGCTGAAAGATGCTGATTTGATTGTAAGTGTTTCGAAAGAAGTGTTGAAAGCTGTTGAAAGTGGAAAAAATAGTGTTTGAAAATACTGTTGATAGCAGTAGTTTATTTTAACTTTTAAATAAAATGTCTGTCTTACCTCTAATATTATTAAACAATTATAATTTATAATAAATGAATAAAATTAAAAAAAAATTGCATTATAATTTTTATTTTTCAGTATTAAAAATATAAAAATTAAATTAATTTATATATGACATAAATTTCTAGTATATTAACTGTTATATATTAAACATTACTTTTTGCATAAATTCATAGTAATAATATTTTTACATAATTTTAATAATTATGTAACTAAAAATATAATTACCATTAAATAAAAATGGAAAAATATTAATTTAAAAATCGAGATTCTCATAATCCACCATTTCAATTAAATTATATTTTATTATATTTGATTTTAGTAAAACTATTTCATTAAGCTTGAAGAATTTATAAATAATAAATAATTATTATTAAGTTGCTAACTAATATATGAAAATATAATTATAATTAAATTTATAACTAACAAATTTTTTTTTGAACTAATGATTTTTGAGAATTATAGAAACATATAGAAGATAAAATAATACAATAAATTAGATAAATTATAAGTTTCAGCTGAAAGCTGGGTAATAAGCTAATAACAGCTTAAACAACTTTTTTATATTGACTATATTTGGTATGGAATTCTGTTTAAAAGCTGAGTTTCCAAACACTCAAACTGTAGCTGACAGCTATAAGCTGCTGTTGAAAGTTGTTCCAAACGCCACTTAAAATCTTAGATACGTTATGATCGTTGGTTCTAATTCTACCGATTCGAATGTATTGTTTACCTCATATAATTAAGCTATAGTGTTTCTATCCTCTATATGGTTTGCAGTACATTAGAGTGAGTGGGTTTATATACCTACCACACATATTGACATATAAAATTGCGAATTTTCCATGTTAAAAAACAATAGATGGATAATATTTGATTAAGAAGCATCATCACCAATTCACCATCAATTTATCTACATAGTAGACGAATAATATTGATTTATATAGCTACTAGCCTATTATAAACGTGCATATATAGTTTATATATATATATAATAAATAAAATAGATGATTTTGGGCAAACATGCCACGCCAGCGTACTGCATAAGATCATCTATCCAATAAAATATTTAATTATTTTACTTATATAAGGCAAAAGTAATATTCTCCTTCTCATTAATGCAGAGTTTTAAAAATTTAATTTTTGTGTGTAAATAATACGGAATTATCTTATAATATAAAATGTTCTTTTATTTTATTTTTGAATAACATGTTGATATTATTGGGACGACTTAATGAATGTATTAGTGGAATAGAGGAAGTAAAATTAAAAAAGGAAATAAATAAAATTAAAAAAGGAAATAAACTAACGGAAATATATCCATGAATATTTCCCCTCTTATTTCCTTCTCAACGGTAAAATTTATTGCTGTTTAATTCCCACACTCTGATACACACCATAACCAAACTGCTTGTTCCAAAACGATGTCGTCCTTAGCTTCTCTACTGCGAAGGAGAACCACGGCGGTGGTTACTCTTCGGCTCAGAGGATTCTCATCTGCTGCGCCGAACTCGATTGATCGAGCTACTGGAAGAATCGAGAAGATACTAATCGCGAACCGAGGCGAAATTGCGTGCAGGATCATGCGGACTGCGAAGAGGTTGGGGATTCGCACCGTCGCTGTTTACAGCGACGCCGACGAGCGGAGCTTGCACGTCAAGTTGGCTGATGAAGCCGTTCGGATTGGACCGCCGCCGGCTCGGCTCAGCTACTTACGCGCCGACGCGATTATTGAAGCCGCTTCAAGAACCGGAGCGCAGGTTTGCACATCATGCTGATTAATTGATTCTCCGTGTTGTTTTTCTGCATGTAGGTCTTTGTGCAGGGATGCAATGAGATTTATGTGGCTTAATTTTCATTTGAATGACAAGTTTGGAGTCATAACTCGTATCCGCAGAGTTGCCTTTTGATGAATATAGAAATTGCGAGTGTTCTTTATGTGTATTGTTAGCCTAAAAATGGATTGTGTAGCTTAGGACTTACATTTGTTGATAAATTTAGAAAATAATGTTAATAGTTTAGCTCGGGTCGAACTATTCGAAACGGGATATTTCATTCTAATGAGATTACGGGTATAACTTGGTGAATATCGCATGATCGTATTTTCATGATGTCATGTCACGTTTCTTTGCCATAATTAGGCTATCCATCCTGGCTATGGTTTCTTATCAGAAAGCTCTGCGTTTGCTCAACTTTGTGAAGATGAGGGACTTACATTTATTGGACCTCCTGCCTCTGCAATTCGTGACATGGGTGATAAAAGGTAAAACAACTGAGCATTCTGTTCTTTTATTTTATTCTTTGGTGCTCTTGCATATCAAGTATTGATCAGAAGGAGTTCTTTTGTGTAATAGCAACTTGTCTTACATAACCATACTTCCTACACACGTTATAATGTTGATATTAAATTTGATGAATAAAGTGCAAATCTAATAACAATTGTTAGTGACGCACATTGGTTTTAGTTTTCAATTAATTAAACTGTGACTTGATGTCTAACTATTATGATAAAGTAATGGAGAAGATCTAGTGTATTGTGGTCTTAGCTTTCTTGTTATTATGTGCCAGTGCTTCAAAGAGGATAATGGGTGCAGCAGGAGTGCCTCTAGTGCCTGGCTATCACGGCAACGAACAAGATATTGATTTGATGAAGTCAGAAGCAGACAAGATTGGATATCCTATATTGATAAAGCCAACTCATGGAGGTGGAGGGAAGGTTACTTTCTTAGTCATGATCTTATTTCTATTGTTGGTTTAAGCATCATAGAAAAATGTTAGTTCTGCTTTAATTGCATAAAAATTTCATTATATTATGTATGAAGTTTTTTTATTTTATTTTATTTCGTATGTGTAAATTTATGTAACGAGATGAGCATGTAAACTGGGTCACAGGGTGTTTGGACATGCCCTAGTGCCCAACCTTGAGGACTTTTGCAAGTACAGTTAGCAAATAGTAAGTGTATATTAAAGTACTCTGTTATTGGGGGAAATCAATATGCTTCTAATCTCGAAATTATATAATTATAGGTTTCTGAGTGGGAGTGATTGGTTAATTGCATTTTTTGATATTTTATGATGGTTTTGACTCTGTATTTGTGGTTAGATGTGAAATTAATATGCCGTGGTTCCCACAGGCATGATGTTGTAAGTTCGACAATTCATTATGTTGGTGTTTAGGGTGATTTTTTTTAGAGAATAACAAGTAGTGGGACAATTTTCATCAAGTTGATCAAGACTTTGAACTATTCTGAATAAATATTAAGAGAAATCATGATTTTGGTTTTTCACAAAGTAAAAAACTGAAATAATCAATTTCCTCAAGGTTTTTGCAACCTAGATATAAAATTTTCTGTTGTTTTTCTTTCCATGTTTTTTGTTATTCCTTAGTTTTATGTATAACATGAATTAGGTAACTGATCTCTTTGAAACATCATTGTTTCTTTCCTACTTTAGGGTATGAGGATTGTGCAGAGTCCTAAAGATTTTGTTGACTCATTTGTTGGAGCACAACGAGAGGCTGCTGCATCTTTTGGAATAAACACAATCCTGCTGGAGAAATATATTACAAAACCAAGGCACATAGAAGTGCAGGTACTCATGTGATCTTGATTATCAATTAGACTGCCCATCCTGGGTTTATATGCAAGCTTGTCATGTGTTCTCTTTTGCTTCTGCAGTTCTTGCAATTCAATAGTTAAGAGATTTAGGAGATGGATTGGTCAGAATTGCTTGTAATTGCAAATTTTGCAAAAGTAGTTGGATAAAAAAGACAGATTGCAGGAAGTTATCCACTTAATGCCATGGTAGTGAGAAAAACGGTACACTTACCAAAATTTCTAATTGTAGATATTCGGGGACAAACATGGCAATATCATACATCTAAATGAAAGAGATTGCAGTGTCCAGAGGAGACATCAAAAGATCATTGAAGAAGCTCCTGCTGTAATTCTTCTTTCAAGCTTTGCTCTCTCATTTAAAATTGGTGGTCGATGATGATTTTTTCTGGTCTCTGACAAAATTTCACATATGCAGCCAAACATCAGCAATGATTTTCGGTCACACTTGGGACAAGCAGCTGTGTCTGCAGCCAAGGTTATCTATGTTCACTTATTGCTACTAATAATGGTGGTTATGGAGAAATTTATATGAAGAAGCTTTTTTTACTATATAGATCCTCATAATTTATTTATCTATGCTTTATCTTGTAGGCTGTCAATTATCACAGTGCTGGAACCGTTGAGTTTATTGTTGATACTCTTTCTGGAGAATTTTACTTTATGGAGATGAACACCCGTCTCCAGGTAATTGGATCACTTGAAGCCATGACTTATCTTTATTCTATGTCTAAATCCTTCTGAATCAGAAGTACTTGTCTTTCTTGTAGGTCGAGCATCCAGTTACTGAGATGATCGTTGGTCAAGATCTTGTGGAGTGGCAAATACGTATTGCGAACGGAGAAACTCTTCCAGTTAGTCAATCTCAGGTGCCCTTGTTAGGTAAGATTTCTTCCGTGTAGGAGCTTCAGTTTCACCATCTTGACATGGTGCATGTATGTGATGCTTTTAAACTATTTATACAGAATTTGAGTCGAGATACATGCTAGTATTAGATTGAATTCAGTTGAGGTCATGTGATTTTGTGGCTTTGATTCTCAAATTCCTGTCATTTAAGTTATGTAATAATAGATATTTTGACGTGCTAAAAACTGAGGGAAGAAAGTGGCCACGTTGAAGATATTGTATATTTTTAATCTTGTCATTATCATTGAGAGATTGTTTCTTTGACGGATAAGTTCTCAACTAGCATATCTCACACCTCATGAGTACATATTTTTTTCTTGACTGTTGTCTGCAGTTGGAATGTTTCTGTTAACTTTTTGGGTTTGACATCTAGATAATAATCACGAGTTACCTTATTTAAATATTGACTCTTATTTCCAAACTGTTGTCACTGAAATTTAAATGGGAAATTCCCCATTTCTTATAGAGTTTCTTTGTGACAGGCCATGCTTTTGAAGCCCGAATATATGCTGAGAATGTTCCAAAAGGATTTCTACCGGCAACTGGAATCCTTCATCACTATCACCCTGTTCAAGCTTCATCAGAAGGTAAATAAAGTAAGAGTGATGACTTGTTAAAATCAAAGGGTATGGTACAAATTAAACTTTCCCTTCAATGTGCTCATGGAAGCTGTTGGTAATGATGAAATGAATATCATCCAAACTATGGCACCTTTGCATTTTCTCTACGAACTATTTTTTCGATTCTGATTTTGCTAGTTTTCATCTAGGTCTATTTCCGGCAGAATATGTTCTAGAATGTACTCCCTCCGTTCCACTCCATTAGTCCACTTTCTTTTCGGCACGGAGATTAAGAAAGTTGTTTGTTGTGTGTAAAGTAGTATAAAGTAGTGGGGTCCACTAGAATATATAAGAGTGTTATTTTAAGTTAAAAAAGGAAAGTGGACTAATAGAGTGGAACGACCCAAAAAGGAAACTAATGGGGTGGAACGGAGGGAGTATTTGGTAATGATGAAATGTATAGCATCCAAACTATGGCACCTTTGCATTTTCTCTACGAACTATTTTTTCGATTCTGATTTTGCTAGCTTTCATCTAGGTCTATTTCCGGCAGAATATATTCTAGAATGTTTCTTAAGATTTGGGCATTGGCTTAGGATGGGAACTGCAGAAACTCAAATAATTCACGTGGCGGTAGTCCATAAAGATAAATAAAATAATCAAGCGTATATGGTAAAATCAGAAAAATTATTATATTTCGGATGACTAAAAAGAATTCCCCTTTCCTTTTTGCTTTTTGTTCTCGTTTCGGATGTTATACTCTTTCAGTGTGGAATTCTGCAATTTTCTTTCTTGTGCATATTTTCTTATGTCTAGGTAATTCCAATTACCAGTTAGGGTGGAGACTGGAGTTGAGCAAGGAGACACGGTTAGCATGCATTACGATCCCATGATAGCTAAACTTGTTGTGTGGGGAGAAGATAGAACCAGGCGCACTAATGAAAATGAGGGATAGCCTGTCGAAGTTTCAGGTATTATGATTGCAATACACTTATAGTTTTTCTTGCTTTTTCAATATATTGTATCCCCACCATATTACGTTCCCAGTTTCTTCACAAGTATAGTTTCCTCTTCTTCTAGTCCCTGCTCTCAGGTCTTGGATGTGATTAGGATCTGATCATTAGGTTTTATAGGTTGCAGGTCTGCCGACCAATATCGATTTTCTCTTAAAGCTTGCTAACCATGGATCTTTTGAAGAAGGAGAAGTTGAAACTCATTTCATCGAGCTGCATAAAGATGACCTGTTCATTGATCCAGATGATCAGTTATCAACTCAGGAAACGTACAATGCTGCTGTACGAAGCGCGGCATTTGCGGCTGCTTGTTTTTGTGAAAAAGAGAATATAACAATGAGGGCAAGTTCCCCGGGTAATTTATTTACGAATCACACGGAACCTGTAATTTTTTCAGAATCAGCTAATCTATCTTGTAATTTGCACAGGTAATCTTTCTGTATGGTATACTAATCCTCCTTTCCGAGTGAATCATTTTGCTAAGCGTACAATGGAGCTTCAGTGGGAAGATGAATCTAGCAAGGCTGGCTCGAATCTTGTACCTATAGATGTCACATATCTGCCTAAAGGAAAATATCTAATCGAGGTTTTCTTTACTCGCATTCCTTCAAACGTTATATACTTATACGTGTTATTTCAGAGATCCACATCTTAACTATTTATACGCCTTTACAGACTGGAAGTAGCAGTCTTCCTGATCTCGAGTTAAATGTGGTGCACTTAGGTGACCACGACTTTCGAGTTGAACATGATGGTGTAAGCATGAATGCCAGCATAGCCGTTTACCAGAAAGTAAGATTTTCCAGCAAATCAAGCATTTAAACCGAGTTTTCCGATTTTCCTTTCTTCCTTTTTCGCTTCTTTGTTAATGCTGTCCATTCTGCACTTCTATACTAATTCAAGAATACGAACGGTGTCCGTGTTGTAGGATCAGATGGAACACATCCACATCTGGCACGGATCATGCCATCATCATTTCAAACGTAAGAACAGAATCGACCTTGTCGACATTGATGAATCCCAACAACACAGGCCTACTACCGACCCGTCTTCACACACCCCCGGGTCTGTCGTGGCTCCTATGGCTGGTCTAGTAGTCAAAGTCTTGGTGAAGGACGGCGAGAAAGTCACGGAAGGGCAACCCATATTGGTCTTAGAAGCAATGAAAATGGAGGTTTTGTCTTCAATTTCCATATCTACCTTACTCCAATATTATGAAAGCCATGCTAATCTATTCTCATCCGCAGCATGTCGTCAAGGCAACAAGTGGCGGTTACATCAACGGCCTTCGAGTTTCGCCCGGGCAGCAAGTTTCCGATGGCATCGTTCTATTCAGTGTAAAGGTGAGTCATTCCTATTACAGATTGCCATTTACTCATCGATACTCTTTCGTTATTACGATGATGCGAACCGCGATTTTCTGGAATAGGACAAGTAAGGAGAAGATCTTGGAGCTTTTATGCTGGTAACCCACCATCTGGATTTAGGTACACAACGTAATACTATTCTAATTCAACACGTTTATTATATTGTTCCATCTCCTTGAAGCATGTCTGTGTCAATCTTGTCTAAATGTAATAATCTGTAACACTTTGAAAAAATTGCAGCACGCTTTCTCTCTCTAGTCTCAACTTGCAGTATACTTTGTGATTCTTGTTACTCTTCTTCAATGGAATTCCAAATGCATCAAATTAAGTCCTCATTTGTATCACATCATATTTTTCATTTATTATAGTTTTAGGCTTATTGCATTTATTGGTAGAAATTCACTATTAAATACAGACTATACAGTGCATGGGTTAGTGACTTCTCTCTTGTTTTTTCTGTTTTTGTGTGTCGGTACAGAATACAATACATTGTACCTGTCAATTTGCCTTTAAATGTAGTTTGTGCATTTGCCATATCCATGAGAAAATATCGATTTTCGTCGTGCAATGTGGTCTATTTTCGAAATTTGGTCAAATATTGTGATCTCGTCCGATTTTTATCTTGTAACTTAAAAAATGTCCTAATCGCCCAGAGTATACTTTATAGTACGTACTATTTTTCCATCGTCTAATTTACTTGTAAGACACGTGTAACTAGCCGGAACTATGCCAGACGACAACGGAAAATGAGGCGTGTGAGGCCTAAAAAGAAAATATACCATATTACATTATCAAAATCGAAGTTTTTTTCTGGCAACTGTTGATTTGAAGTGTGCCTGACTTGCATTATGTATGTATCCAAGTGGTGGTGACTATAGACAAATACAGCTAGCAACTCACCTAGCCAGGGCCGGCCCTGAGATTCCGGTGGCCCTAGGCGAAAGCAAAAATGGGGCGTTTGTCGAAGCTTGGTGAATCATGTTGTCAGCGAAAGTTAGCACATGTTTCCATATTTGTGTGCCTACATAACTTTAAAAGTAGAAACCGTAAAGTGCAATCATTATCTTTTTGCGGTTTTGTCTTTTATCAATTGTAATCTCTAAGGCGCAGAGAGAGCCGACTATTGCTGCAAGAAATGAAGAAAGAGTCGTTACTGCACTTGGCCGTTGGGTACTTGATTTGGTAAATAGTGAGTAATGACTTAATGGGCTTAAAAAAAGAGTGACCCTTAAATCATTAATTTAAAGTTGGGTTTGTAATTGTAAGTAATAGACTCATATTAAACTTTTTATATTTTTTTTATGTGTGTTATGAGAGCCTAGCTTTAAAAATTGATATGAGATCATATATTTTTTTTAAATGGGTTACTATATTGGGCCGTATTATATAATTTATGGCCTCTTAAAATTGGGGGCCCTAGGCAAAGGCCCCACCCGCTATTCGGGTGGGTCGGCTCTGCACCTATCTTGTGGCCCATAAACTAACCTAATTGCAATTTAGTTGACAATCATTGTGATTCCCTTATTTTTTTTGGATGACGAGGGTAAGCACGGGTAACCCTGCTCATGTGCAATAGCCTGTAAACTACATATGATAGTTCAACCATTTTAGGTTAATCATAAGTGACAGACAACACATAGCGGTTCCAGTGGGATTTAAACTCATGACCTATCGATCCGGAATCATCCATCTTTACCGATACGTCATTCCAAAGGGACTTGTGATTCCCTTATTATTTAGTGAGACTCGTGAATTTTACACTGGGATTACTTGGCCAAGAAACTTAATTCCATTTTGGTTGGAGACATGAGTAACAGTGGTCCTCCCTAACCACTTTGAAATTAAATTCTCTGTATCATCACCTGAGCCAAATTCAATGTGTGGTCTATATCACTGTACTCGATAGTGATGGCCATGTAATGTAAAAAATCAATTTTAACTGCCTAAGGTAGAAAAGGACTAGTCCAAACCAAATTAAACAAAAATAAAATATTTAGAAGAAATTCAGAAATAAAAAGAAATACAAATTTTATTTTTTATATTTAAGTTAGGGTAAGCTTAGTGCATATTTTCATTTTTTTATTGACTCCTTTCAAAAAAAGCAAAGTCTGATAAATCGGAAAGAATTAATTAATAAGCGTTTATAACATATGGTTGCTTCCCTTTTTATGATCTGGTTTATAGATAATGTTAGTCCGAAAACGAGTGTATTTGGAAAAATACACATGAAACAAATCAGTTATTTTTAACTTGATCACTAATTATGAGCAAATCCAAATGATAATATAGATCATTTTTTGTAAATCGTCAAAATTACTCTATTCATCTCATTTATCTTGAAACTTTTTTTTTTCAGGATTGTTTCATTCATCTTGAGTTATTCAAAAAATGACAATCTTTTGTCTTCGTCTCGCGACTAACAAATCTTTTTTTTTCGGGACCCATCCGCTACTTGCAACCAACAATTTTTCTTAATATATGTGTCAAAAAGAAATGAGGCGAGTTCAATGAGACGGAGATAGTATTTTACGTGTCTACCACCTGATGTAGCAACCATCTCCACGGTCAATATGATTATCTTGTGCGCACAAAAAATAACGGTTTTATATGGAGTCGAGTCGATAATAAAATGGCTTAATGGTCAATTAATTTAATCACATAAATATCTTCTATCCTAATTTTATAGCCGTTATCTTCCTTATCCTTAAATTAAACTCAAATTAATCAAATTCTATCATCCGGACGAATCTCCCACAAATTTAAAACCAGACTTCTTGATCTCGAACCAAAAATTGACCGCTCAAATCTTCCCCAAATCTCGACCTAAAACTTTGTTAATCTGGTACAGAAGCCATACGGCCCACAGTGGGTGTTGGTGTCAATCTTGTGTCGCCTTCACATCACTTCCGCTGAGATGTCATCTCGTGTTCTCCCATTCTCTCTCTCCTCCCAATCTCCATCATCCTAAACATACGCTTTCTGTCTTCTCGTACATGCATTTAACCTCTCCTCCCACCTCACATTTATTCTCATTCTAAATTATTACTGAATAATCCAATCCCTTCATTCTGGAAGGATCTCCCGCAAAACTTTAATACTCCAGCTGGGCTTGTGCCATTTGTCGGTATATTGGTCTGATTTGATTGTTGAGCCAGTTTTGCTTTAGTTAATGGATATCAAGAGTGTGAAGGAGGGGGGAAGTGGGGTTGAGAGAGAAGAGGCGAATGGGTTTATGAGGGCGGATATGATTGATTTCAAGACTTGGGATGTGCAATTGGATAAGCATTTGAGCCGGGCTTGGTCCAGAGATACTGAGGTGGAGGCCGGCGACAAGCCTGAAGAATGGGAGATTGATTTGAGGAGGCTTGATATCAAGAATGTGATTGCTCATGGGACTTATGGGACTGTTTATAAAGGCGTCTATGATTGCCAAGATGTTGCAGGTGAGACCAGATTTTAGGAAGAAAAATCCAATCTTTTTCATGGGTCTTAACTCTTGTTTGTGTTTGTTTTGATGGGATTGAAGTTTTATGCAGCTTTGATTTCTGGGCTTAGCTTATATAGACCAGAATATGAAGAAGTCCCAATCTTTTTCTTGTTTATGGTCATGGGTTTTAACTCTCATTTGTGTTTGTTTTGATGGGATTGAAGTTTTATGCAGCTTTGATTTCTGGCCTTAGCTTATATAGTTTAACTAGGTTGAGTTCTCTGTTTAGAATGCCTTAGAAATACTTACTTTTGCATCTATTAGATTCTAATGTTCATTTCTAGAAGAATATTTTCTTGATTTGTGATACCAATATACCATCCTTATTACTTCCCATAACAAGAATCAAGAATCTCATTCTTGGAGTAGTACTCCCTCCGTGAAGTGGTGTTTTGTGGTGTATATTGTTTGACTTTTGGATAGCTAAAGACATTTCTAATGGGATAGCCTAACAAGGAATACAAGACGTTACTAATGGGACGGAGGGAGTATGTCGCTTCAAATTCTTGGTTTTTTTAGCAATGCAGCAGTTTGATTTGTGTGGTTGTTTTGTGGTTGAAGTTACTTGACTATGATGGGATTGAAATTTTATGCAGCTTTGGTTTCTGGGCTTAGCTTATATAGTGTAACTAGGTTGAGTTCTCTGTTTAATCTTATAGTAATGTTCATTTCTAGAAGAATATTTCTTGATTTGTGATATCATCCTTATTAGTTTCCCATAACAAGAATCTCATTCTTGAATATCATCATATTCTTGGGATTTTTTTAGCAATGCAGCAGTTTGGTTCAAGTTTGAACTGTTCCAGTGACTTGATCTATTGTAATGCATCTTTAACTGGTATTTGATTCTAAACTTGCAGAGTTCATGAATTTATTATATCATTAGTCTTATACTAATATTTAGTTCTAGAAGAATAATTTCTTGATTTTTGATATCATCCTTATTACTTCCCATAACAAGAATCTAATTCTTTAAGTAGTGTGTGGCTATTTGTAATTGTGATGGAGCATGAGTCCTTGTGGGATCAAATTCTTGAAAGTTTTAGTAATCAGAAGTTTGGTTCAAGTTTGAACTATTGCAGTGAATTGATCTCTTTAACTGGTGTTGATTTCGATTGATTGTTCGAAAATCTTAATACGGATGAAGCAGGTTTTGTTAGAACATGATTCTCTTACAACTAAGACGAAACTCGATTTCATAGTGAAGGTATTGGAGTGGGGAGAAGATGGTAACACCACAGCCGAAGAGAGCGATGCTCTTCTTGCCTCTTTCAGACAAGAAGTAGCCGTCTGGCATAAGCTCGACCATCCTAACGTCACAAAGGTGAATATAGTCTCGATGATTTATATTTATTGCTCGATTTGCTCGTGGTTAACTCTTTGCAGCTCCGATCCAGTTCATCGGTGCCTCAATTGGAACGAAACATCTCAGGCTACCGTCCGAAGGAACTTTAGCCGCTAGTTTCAATTCACTTCCATCGACAGCATGTTGTGTCGTGGTTGAGTACATTGCCGGTGGGACGTTAAAGAAGTTCTTGATTAAGAATAGCCAGAAAAAGTTGTCGTTCAGGATCGTGATTCAACTTGCTTTGGATCTCGCTAGAGGGTGAGCAAATGTTAAGCTTTACAACATCATAAAGACAATGTTTGAAATAGTTTTTATAAGCAGTTTTTAGTTACTTATGCTTAAATTTGTTTTTAAGCAAAAGTTGTTAGTGTTCGCAATATAAGAAAAAAAAGGGCTTAATTTAAAAAAAAATAGTATTCTGAACACTCTCATAAGTTGATTTTCAGTAGCACCCCCTGACCAGCTTATGAGCTTCTGCTTATTCTGACTTATTTTAAGCTCCAAAAAAGTAGAAACCTACATTCCAAACATTAAAAAAAGTATTACTGCGGTGAAAAAGCTCAAAAACATCTTATTTAAGTTGTTCCAAACACTACCATAATCTTGCTTTACTTTGCTTTCAGTCCTTTTTTATTTCCAACTTGTGCTCGAATTCTGCAGCTTGAGTTACCTACACGCTAAGAAGATCGTGCATCGTGATGTCAAGACGGAGAATATGTTGTTGGACGTTCACAAGACGCTAAAGATCGCGGATTTTGGTGTTGCTCGAGTTGAAGCTCAGAATCCGCGGGATATGACTGGCAACACCGGCACCCTTGGTTACATGGCACCGGAGGTATGTTATGGACGGAAAAAAGGCTAAAAAAATATGTGTTCAGTTGAAACTACGTCAAATTACCATGTCTTCGTTTTCTTGCAAAAAATCACCCGTCTTTTTTAACCGATGCGTGAAATTCACTCGCTCCTAATGCAACGGTTAAAGAAGACGGGCAAAGATTTTGGCACAACGTTTGTCCGTATTGTCGAAGTGAACGCATGATACTTTTCTGCCCTTTTCTCGAATTTTGTCTACTAAAACGAGACGTTTTTCATTGCATTGGCTAACTAGCTAACCACATTGATATCGACATGAAATGCTAGGTTCTTGATGGTAAGCCCTACAATAGGAAGTGCGACGTCTATAGCTTCGGCATATGCTTGTGGGAAATCTACTGCTGCGACACTCCTTACAACAATCTGAGCTTTGCCGATGTCTCCGCTGCTGTTGTCCAACATGTTCGTATTCGTATTCTGCACGAATCGCTCTTTCTTCTTGTTTGCACACGAAATCTCGATCTTGATCTTGCTTTTTCTGCAGAATCTTAGGCCGGAGATTCCTAGATGCTGCCCGCCACCATTCGCGAGCATCATGCGCAAGTGTTGGGATGCAAAGCCGGAGAATCGGCCGGAGATGGACGAGGTTGTGAAGATGTTGGAAGGAGTGGATACAGGTAAGGGTGGTGGGATGATACCAGATGATCAAGCAGGTGGATGCTTTTGTTTTAGACTTAGTACTACTTCCGGTCCGTAATCGCACTTTTTTCTTTAAATCTCGTTTATGTGCAATAGTCTGCGTAGCGGCTCGTTTATATTCTTTAAGTCTAAATTAAGTCACTTGTGGAAGTGAGATTTCTTGAAATTGTAAGTATTTACTTTATGTAAGAAAATAAGAATGAGATGCTCTGTTCCTACTCTTTTTTCTATGTATGTTCGGTATCGAAGTATTGGTGTGATTCGAATTTATGACATTTGTTCATAAAATGGTATATTCCTACTTTACTTGATGCTAAAGAATATTATTGTAGTAAGATATGAAGTTGTTTCTTACTAGACTTTCATGTTATATCTTGATACCTAAGCTTCCTTCACATGCTATCCACAAAGATTCTCTATTAAGCTAAAATGTGCTCAAATTATATCAAAATTACATTATTTTTTCTCCATTTGAAACAATGCTACGCGAATAATGACTTTCAATAGTATGTATGTATCGTGTCGTATACTCTGTTACGATTCGACATTTCAAAGGCGGCTCAAACTTTTCGAGGGCCTAAAACAAAGATTATGAATTGCATTTTAGTTACATGAACAAATGGTAGAAAATGATCTAAGTATGCTTCGAACACTAGCCCTCTTTTATAAATCAAGTACTTTACCACTAGGCTAAATCTTTTCTTCTAGTATCTTTTTACTAAATAACTTATATATACGAATTTGAGGCCTCAACCGAAAAAAAAACGACTTTTCCACGAGGGCCTTGCTCTCGGCTTGAGCCTACATCGGTGGCTTCACCTGCTTCACCCTAAAGTCGGTCCTGTAATTGTCGTGTCTAATACATTTCAGTGAACACGTCTATTTCTAATAAAATTATACATAATTAATTTATTTTACATTTGATTATATATATATATATATATATATATATATATATATTAATAACCGTGTTGTATTTTATGTTTTTTTAGAAAAATATAATTTCAAGTGTCTGACTCGTATCATGTCTCGTGTCAGTACAATCTAACATGAAACATATCATGAAAGAAAACTAGAAGTAAAATAGATCTAATGTTTACACAAGAAGGAAATCTATCTAACGATTACTTCGAATAGCGGTTGTAGTTTTTCTTCCATATAATTCACCACACGAGGAATAAAACAAAAACAATATATTCACCTATTAGAGCAAAAGGGTATTAATTGGAAGTTTGAATGCTTTTTGGGAAATTGTTTGGCGAGGTTTAAACAACCTAGTCGTCCTCTCTATAAATAAATGGCGGCGCTGCATTCAATTCATTCCTACATCTTCTCCTCTCCCATCAACCACCCAGTTCGGATCAGAGCTTTTCGATTATTGGATTGGTAGAGACTAGAGAGGAAAAATGGGGATCGCACCAACAATGATGTCAGATTTCCTCCGCCAATGCGGCGGCGTCGCCGTGATCGACGGCGGATTCGCGACGGAGCTCGAACGCCACGGCGCCGATCTCAACGACCCTCTCTGGAGCGCCAAATGCCTCCTTACTTCCCCTGACCTAATCCGCAAAGTAGGCTTCTTCTTCCTTCTTCTTTATTGTTCTTTTTGCTTATTAGTATGTTTTGATTGCTCCTTTTTTGCATTATTGATTTCTAGTAATAAACATTTCGGACAATTTTTTTGATTATTACATTGGTTTGATGGCTTCAATAAAAGATCTTGATTGCTTTTGTAGCTTTTTCAAATGTATTCTCAATAAAAATCACAACTAAATCTGGCTTCTCTCTCTCAAATCTACCATAACTCATAAGCTTAATTTGTCTGGCTTCTCTCTCTCAAATCTACCATAACTCATAAGCTTAATTTGTCTGGTTTTGAAAGTAGTAGTCTTGTCTTTATGGAGTTATCTTGTGAGTTGGCCATGTAAGAATTCTGCAGTTGTTTGTATGGAGTTATCTTGTTAGTTGGCAATGTAAGAGTTTTGCAGAGAGAGAATGTGATGGTTTTTTTTATCTTCTTTACATGTGTAAGGATCGGAATTAAATACTTAGATATGGATGATTATAATATGATAAATGTCACTTGTGGTGAAGCCTTGTAAGCAAGGGCTCTTCTTGAATGGTCCCCTACAAGCTTACTTTGTAATCTTTTAATCAATTCTTGAGGAAGCCTGCATAAATGATTTGTATTTTAGTTGATTGACTTGTCTTAAACTGTTGTTGTCTTGTGATTTGTGTGTAGGTTTGATTCTCAAAATCTTACTTACTTTGATCTTCTAAAGATTATTACTATCTAAGAGCGAATATGTTAAATCACTTGGCTTGAACATACTTCATGGATCGAATTAAAACTACGATTCAATTGTTCGATGTTATGGACGGGTTCTGGCTCTTAAGCTCTATGTTAGTGGTGAATCGGAGATTTTTAAAATCTTGAATCGGGATTTGAAGCGTTTTCTCAGTGTTTCAAGACATAGTCTCTAGTTCATGATCATACTCAAAATTGGATCAGTGATTGATTTCTAGGTTTTGTCGTAAACCTAATTGGTTACTTCCAATTACGTGAATCAATAGTTCGATCCACAATCAAATGTATTGCATTTCCCATTTTTATAGGAGCTTCTGTATCAGAAACAATGGTATTTCCAATTATAGCGCCTCTGGGATGTAAAATATGCTTCTTCCCCACCATCCCCATAGTGTGAGACAAATGTATAAGGTCATATTCTATGGTTACGATTTTACAATATATGTCTTTTCATTTCGTCGCAAATCGATTTTACAGTATAAATGCTTATGACCTCCCCTCAATGCCTTGCGGTAATAATTCCTCTGGCATTACACCTTGAATGTTTTTCGAACCGTGGATGAATTGTCCAAGCTTCTTGTGAGTTGGATTTGTGACTATTGATGGCATATGAATGTCATGTTTTAAAATTGAAAGATAGAGGTCCAAAATAATTAATCACTCTATTATCTTTGAGCAGGTACACCTTGATTACCTTGAAGCTGGTGCAGATATAATACTTACTGCTTCTTATCAGGTGATTTGTTCTACCCCTCTTTAGTCATAATACCCTTTTCTTGCTTTGCATATCTTATAAATTAAACTTACTAACATCCCTTTCTCGAATTTATTAGGCAACTATACAAGGATTTCAGAACAAAGGCTATTCGCTCGAACTTAGTGAGGATATGCTCCGAAAGAGCGTGGAAATCGCACGGGAGTCAAGAGAGTTGTACTACACTAGGTGTCGTGAAGCTTCGACCGAAGACTCTCCGGATAATAAGATTCTCAAGGAGCGGCCGATACTCGTTGCAGCATCCGTTGGAAGTTACGGGGCCTATCTAGCCGATGGGTCCGAATATAGGTTCTTTAATTCACATATTGCTCGCCTTCTCAATATCTTTAATTTATCTGAAATCCTTCTTGATGAAAATGACTATCAATTGGATATCCCTCTGTTGTCTTGTTTCTTTTCGGAACGGAGATTAAGAAGCTTGACTTTTGTGCGTAAAATAACGTTGGCCAACTTGACTTTTAGGGATATTAAGTGTTATCTTATTTCCTTTTCGGAAAACAAGACAGTATTATTGGGACGGTCAAATCAGGAATGGTATTATTGGGACGGAGGGGGTGAAAGCTAAAATTTGTTTGCAGTTGTGGTTATTTAGCTTCTACATACGGTTGATGTTTATATTCGTCGCTGAATTACAGTGGTGATTACGGAGGTGCAATGGATTTGGAGTTCTTAAAGAATTTTCATCGACGGAGGGTCAAGATTCTAGCAGAAGCCGGTCCTGATCTTATAGCCTTTGAAACCGTACCCAACAAGCTTGAAGCTCAGGTACGGATATTACACTCGATTTATGTCGTAAACGTAACGATGAAAACTTACGATATTGTTTCGACCAGGCATTCGCTATGCTTCTTGATGAAGAGAACATCAACATCCCTTCATGGCTGTCTTTCAATTCTAAGGACGGAGTTAATGTGGTGAGCGGCGATTCTTTGACCGAATGCGTCGCTGTTGCTGAATCGTCCGATAAGATCGTTGCAGTCGGGATCAACTGCACCCCTCCGAGATTCATCAATGATCTCATTTTATCCATCAAGAAGGTATCTAAGCTTCTGCCTTTTTTGCAAATTTTTCTTGAATTCTAAGTTCTAGCCATATCCATCTTCGTTTTTTTTTTAATAACGAGGGTAACCCGCAGCCGCTACCGAAGTCTACATCGGGTAAACCCCGCTCCTCTACTCCATCCTAATCTTTGTTGTTCTTGATTTGATAGGTGAGTGCTAAACCGATACTTATCTATCCGAACAGCGGCGAGAGTTACGATGCTGATCGGAAGGAGTGGGTGGTAAGCTCTTCGTTTAATTTCGGCACGTGATTCTTAATTACGATAACGTGCAAATATGCCCTTAAATACGCTCTGTGTACATTTTGGTATAAAAGTTTACAATTGGTGAAATTATGTTTTGGTGCAAAATGACAAATGTACCCTTACCTCAGTTGTAAACTTCCAATTGTAGGTAAGGGTATTTTTGTAAATTTATGCACCAAAACATAATTTCAAGGTATTTTTGTCTCCACAATAAAGTCGAGGGTATATTTGTACCTTATCCATTATTAATTTTAAGACTCTAGGTATATTTGCACGTTGTCACTTTCTACCGTGTATTTACCTATGCAGCAAAACACGGGAGTGACGGATAAAGATTTCGTTTCGTACATAAACAAGTGGTGCGAAGCGGGCGCCTCTCTCGTCGGAGGCTGCTGCCGTACGACTCCCCACACGATCAGATCGATCTACGGAACTCTCTCTCGTAGATCCGTTGATCACTAAATCAACCACTCAAGAAGAAGAAGAAGAATGAGATAGCAAGTTTACTCACTTTGTATCACCCCAACTTTTTTTTACTATTAATACGAACCATTTTTATCCTTCTTATTTGAACCACGATTTACTGTAATTGATCAACACAGAGCAAGAGAGACGTAAAACAGTAATTTTGTTCATGAAATTTACAGTTTGATGGACTGGGCCGATTTATTACGGCCCAATTAACCTTCTTAGTTAATCGGCCCATTACTCTTGGCCCAGGCCCAATAAGAATAAATTGCCCAAACTGAAAGACGAGACGGTTAAACCCTATTTCTAAATTTAGCGTCGTCTCTGAATTTCTTCCGACGCCATTTTTGCTAAATTCATAACTTAATCGAGACCGAATTGCAGTATTTTCTCGCTATGGAGATGAATATTGATGGAATTGAAGGTTCCTTGGTTTTGATCAAGCAAGGCGCCGAGGCTGTAAGTTGAATTTTGTTCTTCGCGCACTTGCATAATAAACTTGTCAAATTGATTATCATCTAATTTTGAAAGAAGAAATGCATGAGAAGTTTCGGAATTTTTTGCTGCGTCTGCTAATTCTACCCCCTTTACGCAGAGGGTGTATGAGTCGAATTTCGTTGGTAGGAGGTCTATAATTAAGGAACGGTTTTCGAAAAAGTATCGGCATCCATTGTTGGATTCGAAGCTGACTCTCAAACGTCTGAATGCGGTCAGTCTTCAGAACAGTGATCATAATGTAGCTCAGAATGCTTTAATGGCTTATTGACTCTCTCTGAATGGTAGGGCAGGAAGCTCGGTGCTTGACAAAAGCTCGAAAGCTTGGGGTTTCGACTCCGGTGCTCTATGCTGTTGATCCTCTGATGCATACTCTTACCTTTGAGTATGTTGAAGGCTCTGCAGTGAAAGACATATTGCTTGACTTTGGCTTGCACGGTATTGTTCAAGAACGGTTGGATGATATCGCAACGCAGATTGGTGATGCAATTGGCAAACTGCATGATGGTGGGCTTATTCATGGTGATTTAACAACATCGAACATGTTAGTCCGTGATGGTACTAATAAGTTGGTAGGTTTATCAATACTTTTTGTGAAGGTTTTGATTTGTTTAATGATGTTGACACTCCTTCTTGATGGATTGATTTTGTTTCTCTGTTTGAGAAGGCACTGATTGATTTTGGTCTAAGCTTCACTTCGACGCTTCCAGAGGATAAAGCTGTTGATCTCTATGTTCTTGAACGGGCATTGCTATCTATGCATTCTTCATGCGGAAATGTGGTGAGTAGTTACTTGTTTGCAATAAAAGATGCTCTGTTTAGAAAAAATGACTTGCTATGTGTTCGGTTTCCTTCTCTGCCATTTACTTCCTCGTTTAGATGAAATTGTTTCTCTTGGTTATTCCATATGTCAACAATGTATTCATTTTTCACCCGAGTGGTTAAAAGGGGATTTTTAACAGCATTTCTCTTTGTACTGTAAAATACTCCTTCCCATTGGCGGAACTAGAGGGGGGTCGGGAGGGTCGACCGACCCCCGGCCGACGGAACTTTGACTAAATAGGGTATATAATTCGTATTGCTTATAGATAATTTCAGTGAAAAATATAGTTAATTATTTGCTTGTAGTGCAGTTGGTTAGTTATTTTATCTCTATTAAGAGAGGTCTCATGTTCGAAACTCAATGCACTCATTTGATTTCTATTTTTAGACTTTTAAATTATTTCTTTTCTAGTTTTCTTTAGTTTTATTACAAGTATAATTAAATCAATATATATGACTCTCTCACATGTTATAAATATTTATTTCTCTCTTTTTTCTACTAGTTATATAAGTATATTTCTCAGCGTAACAAATACAAGAAATAATATATATTATATCTTTTATATCGTGTTTATGTTCGAACCATTTAAAACTATATTTATCAACTCTCGATTTTTCTCTACCTTCGGCCACCGTTGTTCCTCTATTTCGACCCCCCAACTTCATAACTCTAATTCCGCCACTGCTCCTTCCTTGTTAGTGATATAACTTTCGGAGCAATTGAGAAAGGCTGGTAAAAGTTTCGTATGCTATGGTCAATGAGAAGAAGGGAACGTAAATTAACATGTTTGCATGCTTGATATATTCTGTCATCAATCAAACTGCCATTATGATGCCAATTTCTACTCCATTGTCTCTCTTGTAGATGGACCGAATCCTTTCTGCGTACAGGAAATCGTCCAAGCAGTGGTGCTCAACCTTGAACAAGCTAGCTCAAGGTTCCACTTGTTTCATGCTTCATAATTTGCATCTCTTTTTTTGTCCACAAAACAATGCTTAATCAATTACATGTTCTGATTTTAGTACGACAAAGAGGAAGAAAGCGCACAATGCTGGGCTGAGCTATCTCCTCATCAGGTAAGACTTGTAATAACATTGTCAATAATGACCTATCTTGATTTGCCCATAATATTTTCACGTTTAACGCCTCGCTCAATAAAGAGACTAGTGGGAATATGAATGCTAACTCTTATTCGACTTTTCAATGCTACAGAAACATATAGGTCATATAATTCCTCTATGATTTTTGCTATGCAGAAATATCAGAAATCGTAGGTTAAAGGATTGAAAGGAACCGGTAAGCTATGTGGGCTTACGCTGTTGATATTGTACGACTTACTGAAGCCGAATCCTCATCTGGGTATTTTACTGTTTTCCCATCTCAATATATGCAACTTTCTCTTTGTATTCCACATTCTTATCTTATCCATCATCAACTTCCTCCTCTCGTCTTATATCCCAATCGGATTCTTGCTCCTCAAGATCCAAAGTTAGTTCTTGAATTCAATATTTGTAGTGATACTGGTCCCCCTGATTATGATGTCAAGAACTTCAAAGTGGTCCTGGTATTAATAATTTCTTCACATCATGTAAGCTTGTAAATGCTCTAGACGAATCATTTTCGTCCTCCGATCTATACGTGCGTGAGGCGTCGTTGTAGCTCTCTATATCTGCCGTATGCATGTCTGATCTACTAAATCCACATCCCATCTTCATCTTAGACCAAGTGCATTGGTCAAGCATTTGAAAAACATCAATAGACAGAATCTTGAATTTGATTCTTCTTGTAGAAGCCCTTTGTTAGTGTGTGGTTTTGCTTTTGCTGCAATAGAATGCATTGCTTTATTTGTTGCTTGTTTAATTTCTTCGTGTGTTTGTAAGTATGACAATATTAACAAATCTACTAAAACTAAATACTCTTTCCGTCTTATTTGTGGCTCATTTCTTTTCGACACCGGAATTAAAAAAAGCATGTTATGTGGTGTAGATTGTTTTGACTTTTTTTATGGTTAAATTTGCTTCTTACAATCTCAACCTTTTTTACAATGAGCCACATTTATATTGGAACGTCCTAATCGGGAAAGTAAGTCACAAATAAGCGGGACCAGGGAAAGATTATAATAATGTTTTGGAAATAGTGAGGGTGGATGTATCTTTCCCACCAATCTTCATAAATAGGGTTCAAATAAATATAAATAATTACTCCTTTTTTCTTGGTAGGTAAAAGAAACATTTCATCACAAAATCTTTCCAACAATTGTCAAGAAATGGTCTCTCAAGATCTTGTCAAACTTGCCTCCCACTTTTTATTATTTAATTTATTTATTTTAATCGTTTTCTTGTATCACTTTAAAATGGATAATAGTTTATAATTAAACCAAGACAGCTACAAACATTGTTTCAAGATGGCTACAAATGGACGTTTACAAGTAATGGTATAAACAAATTGAATTATGACTCAACCAAACCTCTACCGAGTCGAGTACGAGTCTAAACCGAGTTTAGACTCGAATTCCGATCACTCGCCGTTATAAATGCGGTGAGTAGAGCTCCCGGTAGGGATTGATGGGGTGAAGAATTGATTTGAATAAAAACTTGTCAAGTTAAAAAAATCGGTGAAAACTTTTTTTAACTCAGTTTTACACCCTTTGGTGAAAGTTTTCACATCATAATTAAAAGCTTCTTATTTTGCCTTTTTTCCATATTATGACATTTATTTGTTATTTTTTACTTTTTAGCAAGGATGGAAAAAGTTTTCAGAAAATTCATAATGAAGTAGTTTGCAGCAGCAGCCCATACCATATTGGCCTTGGGACAAAACAAATAGGTTGTATTTTTGGAATAAATAAAAGTCAATGGATATATGGTATTATCCTTTGCCAGAAATTATAAAATTCTGCAAAAATATATGTTAAGAGATTTTTTGTGTTGTATAATATGTGTATTTCATTGTCATTACAGTTGTCTCTCTCTTCCTCCTCCTCCCTCTCTCTCTTCAATACTTGCTCAGAGAAATAAAAAAAGAACAAGCAATTTGCTAAATCTCATTTAAATTGCTTCCACTTGCAGCAGTACTAAATTCTTGCATTCCCTTGTACAGACGAATAAAAATCTGGTATTACTCCCTCCGTCCTGGCCGACTTGTCTTGTTTTTTTTCAACACGGAGATTAAGATGAGTGGGTAGTTGTGTGTAGATGAATGGGTAGTTGTGTGTAAAAAGATAGTCCACACAAAGAAAAAATGGGAGTTTGTGTAGTAATTATTTTCCTTTTTAGAAACAAGACAAGTCGGATGAGACGGCCCGAAAAAGGAATACAAGACAAGTCGGCCGGGCCGGGCGGAGGGAGTACTATTTTTGACCACTATGTAATCTCATTTATTAGCTCTGAGACCGAGATACATATTTGTATATGTGTAATAAAACTCCTAATTTGAATCCTTGGTATATTGTTTAATAATTTTGTTTACATCCACTTACAACCTCTATCTAAAATACACATTAAAATATTTTAATCTTATATAATTAATTGTATACTATTTAAAAGAAACAATTTAATTAATTATATGCAACAAATTCGAATGGGTCCGATTAGACATTTAATGATTCACATCATTAGTGTGCATTATAAGTGTAATGATGATATCTTTTACTTGTAATAATATGTGTTTGATAAAATATACTTTAAAATAAAGCATAAATACCACGTAATAATTATGATTTTTTTTACTTCATTCTTTTTAATTCTCCTAGAGAGTAGAAATACATTTATAATCAAAGTTTATCTCTCTAATAATACTCCCTCCCTCACTATTTTATATGCCCATTTATTTTTTCACATAGATTAAAAAAAAATTAATGATATGAAAGTTAGATAAATGTTGGTATTGAAATTTGAGCAAATTAAAGTAAATTACTAAAAAGTTAATGTCATAATTGTGTTTGCTATTATAAAAGTTGGATAAAATAGTCTTTTTCTATATTATCATATTAATTAGATCTATTAAAGTTGGTGAAAGATTTAGTTAGATACAAAAAAATTGCTAATAGACATATAGATTTGAGACATACGAAAAAGGAAAGTAAGCATATATATTTGGGATGGAGGGAGTAGTAAACTGAAGTTGTGAGTAATATTTCTTCCTAAAAGTTAGCCCAAAACTTAAACCTTATACTCCCTCCGTCCCATTGGCGCTTGTTTCCATGACGAAAATGTTAAGAAAATGATAATGTTGTATATATTGTTTGACTTTTGGAGGTAGTATAAACTGAAGTTGTCAGTCATATTTCCTTCTTTAAAACAAGACGTTGAGCCCAAAACTTAAACCTTATACTATTATAATTCATCAATTGTTTAAGTGCTTAATTAGATGGCATAGTGACAACATGGGAGGCCACAAAGGTTTAGGAAAATGGAACAATATTTGGTGGAGTTGAATCTTGATTTATTATTAGTAATATATACTTACTTAAATTATGTATTAATCTCGTACGAGGTCTACTCTATCAAATATAACATCTACTTGCCCATATGAAAATAAATACACATTCGTCGGAGCGGCTTGTATATACCACTTTCGTATACCCTTGTATGTACCACAGTACTAAAGGGTATTGACATGTGACATTTCTCATTAAATCAAGTGGGCCATATATAACACATATCAATACACTTTGTGATGTGGTACACATAAGGGTATACGAAAGTGGTACACACAAGCTTTTGTGCACATTTATACATCACTAATTAATATAAAGTGGTCAATCTATTTGATCTAGTAATCAATCCATATTAGAGTCGATTTAATAATAATAATAATTACAGTTAAACCTCGATAAAGTAATAATCTCGTTAAGATAATAATTTCGTTCGGCCCCAATATGGTTCAATGCACTAAAATAATGTTCGATAAACTAATAACCTCGTTAAATGAATATCTTTTTTCGATCCCAATATTATTACTTTATCGAAGTTTAACTGTAATGTAACATGGAGTTGCATTTTTTTACGTGACCAGACCAGACCTAACGGAAGCTTCGACTAAAACGATCCCGTCTACCATGTTAGCAAAATTCTTAATCAGTGATTAGCCCGTCATTAGATGGTTTTTAGCTGGGTCGACGTGCTTACTTTATACGCGAGTGTCGACTTGATAAGCCTAATCTAGAAATAATTAAACTAATGAACCAATTGATTGCCCTTGAAAATGTGAAAACAAGGACCAATGTTGGGACCAAAACACAGTCTCCCACATGTAGCATGTGGGTTTATGGAGATTAGTCAGTTAAAACTCCAAGCTTAATCCAATTAAAATCAATTTAAACTCTTTAATTTATTCACTTAACTTGGAGTTTGCTCAAAACCCTAGGAGATCGCGTGGGGGTGTGGGTCTACCAATCTAGGGCTTCAAACATTGGACGAATTAAAACAAGATCCTCTTATGGAAAAGTGATCATTTTAAAGGCCAAGATTCATTAATTACTATCTTTTTTTACTCCCTATGTCCCACATTTCTTGTTCCATTTCTTTTGGACGCGGTATTTTAAAAGAGTTGTTGGTTATGAGTAGAGATGTGGGGCCTCAAATAAAGTGTTTGTAATAATTTTCTATTTTAGGAAATGAAACAATAATTGTGGGACGGTCGAAAAGGAAAGTGGAACAAAAATTGTGGGATGGAGGGAGTATTTTTTGATGATGAGGAACCCGCAACTGCTACTTTTGATGCGCACATCGTAAACCTTGCTCCTGTGTAATAGCTTGCAAACCGCACATGAGAGTTAAATCACCCTTAAGGTGACAATTCTTGTGCAATAACCTGCAAACCACACAGAAAAGTTAAATCACCCTTAAGGTGATAGGGTGGGATTTCAATCCATAACCTTTCTGTCCCAATTCACCACCTTCACCGCTATGTCATTCCATAGGGACTTATTAATTACTCTTATATTATGATCAAATCATTAAAAGTCCTTTTCTAGAAAAATAATCCTAAATTAAAGATGGTTTGGCTACCATTTTTATTGGTAACTATATACATGTGCGTATCGGTTTATCGAAAAAATCAGTATGTTTGATTATAATGACAAGACTAATAATTATGTATAGTGACAAGGTTTTAACCCTTTGGTTTGTTTTAAGTAAAAAGTTAATTATGTTATTAAATAAAGAGAGAGAATTGATTTGGATCTGAGATGGGAATTTAAGTCAACTCTTACCCCTTATTTCCTTCCATTTTTAGATTTTTTTATTTTTCCTTATTTTCTTGCTCATTCCAATACCAACTCACAGCTATTGAATCGCAAGAAGGCAAGAATCTTGATTTGAGATTATTTTAAGAACGTTTAGTTCGCAATTTAAAAGTTAATTTGAGACTATTTTTCATAATTTGGTGTGAAATTAAATGTGTATTTTGTTCATAATCTTTCTTTTAATGTGTATTTTAACTATGAAAATCTTGATTTTGATATATACAATCCAAACAACTTCTATAAAATATTAATTTATACTTGATTTCCAAACCCTCTTATCAAACGATTTGATAACCGTATGTATAGTAAAGAATTAAGACATTGAATCCTTAACTACTTCAAACATTACAAACAAACACTATTTACCCTTTTGTAATTTTCCAAGAACAAGAAGTTGCATTAACCCATGAAGTAAAATGTAAATTAGTCCCCGCATAGAGATTAAGGTAGGTAGTCTGGGGACGGAAGATTATGGGTTCAAAATCCACCAAGACCACTATGTGTTATTCTGTCACCTATGATTAGTCTAAGGTAGTTGAACCTCATGTGTTGTTTGCAAGCTAAAGTACAGAAATAGAGTTTATTCAATGTGCACTTCGATAGCGGTTGCGGGTTACCTTCGTCATCAAAAAAAAAATGTAAATTAGGACCTAGTGGCCTATGACTCCCAAGACACTAGTCTAGTTTGACACTCCAATTTGCTTTATAAACAAACATAATGTAATAAAATAAGTAAAATAAATAAAAATAACCATTAATTTTCTTGAAATCTCTCCCCATGCACAACTATTCCATCTCTACTAGACCCAATAAAGCTATTGCTAGATTACCCCAAAACCCATTATTTTAGAGTCATTTTTGCATGCAAAACATTCCACAATCTTGAAAAATGAAACCCATCATCACTTTTACTTAAACAAACTTACATATATTGGCTAATATTTTATATGAGTTGTATTTAGAAATTGTTTTAAAAATAAATATGACAAAATCAAACCTACCCAAATTGCCATTTTTTTTTCTTCTTTTTCAAACTTATTTTTTCCTCTTTGCAGACGCAAATGGAACCTTGCCTTGCTGACCGCGGGCAGTCTCGAAATCGGAGGGCGCAAGAAACCGGGCAGCTTGGCCTCTCGATCGTGAGCAAATGTAAGTAGGGCAGGACAAGCCCTCGAGAAATACATACACTCTGTTTGTATGTATATGTGTGTGTGTATTTTTTATTTATTTTATTTATTTATTTTTGGGTTTCTTCTTTTTTCTCCCATCTCTCTCTGGACTTTATTCTCTTCACGTTTCGATACTTTGCTCTGTACTCACAACGAGCAGAAGCGAAACCATTCTCACCCTCACCACCAAACTCCACATCTCTCTCTACCCTCTCTCTCTCTTTCTCTCTCATGTAAATCTTTTATGTCCTGCATTGTCTGTCTCCACATTCACGATCTCTCACTATCTCACCCCCCCTCACTTTCTTGATTTTCATTTCTTTATTTCGTTTCGTGATTGTCAAACAACAAAATACAACCAAATTCCTCCTCGACATAGATTCAATTCCCACATCGTTGAATAATCAAACATGCCACAAAACTGGGTTCTTCAACTCGGACCATCCTCAAGTTTCAATCTTGGAAGAATTTGTTGAAGAAATCAAAATATTAACTTTTCTTATTCTGGGAGAGTGGGCAGAGTTGGTTCATTCATTCTTCATACATGAATTTGGTGAAACAATGAGAGATGGAAACTCCAAGAAAAGCAAGGTAAACAAATCTTGAAGGACTGCATTAATGGGCTTTTATGGATTTCCTCTGCATTGATTGGGTCAAGATTTCTGATTTATATATATATATATATATATATATATATGTATGTATGTATGTGACTGTGTGTGTGTTTTCTTGATAATAAGCTTTCATGGCCTAAGACATTGGTGAAGAAATGGCTCAACATCAAGAGCAAGACTGAGGATTTTCACGCAGATGACATAATTTCTGGAGGTAATATGTTAAATCTGATTTGGGATTCTGAAAAAAAATTGGATCTTTAATGTTTCTGACAGTTCTTGAGATCAAATGGAGGTTGCCCCTGTTCAATTGGTGTATGAATCAAGTTTTTGTATCTGCAGAGATTTCTGATCTCTGAAATTACATAGATTTTTATCAAGGAAATAATCCCTTTTAAAAAAAAAAATACAGATATGTAATTATGTTATGGTTTCTTGCAAATGTGGATCATATGCTGCAGCAGTTAATCAGCACACCTTTAAAAAACTTTAATCCAAGTATTTTTATTTTTTTTTTATTTTTTTTTTGTTTTTTCAGGTGTTGATGAAGAATGGAGGAGCAATTACAGAGAGAGGGAGGAGGCATGCACTATCAAGAAAAGCAAAACAGGTTCAACTAGTTATCCTTTTGGTGTTATTACACATCTTCGGAAGAATCTTTTCATTTTTTTTGAGTTTTCTTGAATGCTTATGTTCCTAATTCTATTTGCTAGAGAGACCGAGTAGACGAACTTCCGATCGCCTCCGAAGAAGTAAGATTGATCTTGATGCCTCTCAATTGACTGATGTGAACAACTATAGGTGTGTAGTTTTCCTTTAGCCTTTGATAAGTTTGATAAGCTCAAGAGTTTGTAGTTAGTTGATCCTCTGTTTTTGCATTGTAGAATCTTTGTAGCTACTTGGAATGTAGCTGGGAAATCTCCTCCTAGTTATCTGAATCTTGAAGAGTGGCTCCACACTTCACCTCCAGCTGATGTTTATGTGTTAGGGTGAGTCGTTTATTCGAAACAAAAATTGTATTTTTTACTTCTGCATTGTGTTAATGTGTGTTTTATTTGCATTCTTTCAAGGTTTCAAGAAATTGTCCCACTAAATGCTGGCAATGTGTTGGGCACGGAAGATAACGGTCCAGCACGAAAATGGCTGACCCTAATCCGAGAAACCCTAAATCGCCTACCGGGGAGTAGTGAAAACTGCAGGACTCCTTCTCCGGTCCCTAATCCGATCGTTGAGTTGGAGGAAGATTTCGAAGGGTCGAACAGAGAGAAGCCTTCCTCCTTCTTCCACCGCCGTTCTTTCCAATCATTGAGCCGTAGCATGAGAATGGCGGGTAGTGACAATTCCGTGGCTCAGCCGAGGCTCGATCGGAGATATAGCGTGTGTGATAGGGTGGTATACGGGCATAGACCGAGCGATTGTTATGATTGCTCCTCCGAAGATGAAAACGGACCGAGTGAATCGCACTGCACTTATTACTCACCTAATGAATATAATGGCTCTTCTTCTATCGATGATAGAGATAGAGATAGAGATACGCATACGGGCCAGTCCAAATATTGCTTGGTTGCAAGCAAGCAAATGGTGGGAATCTTTCTTACCGTGTGGATCAAGAGGGATTTAAGAGACGGTGTGAGGAATCTTAAAGTGTCTTGTGTGGGAAGAGGCTTAATGGGTTATCTTGGAAACAAGGTAATATTTGTAAAGATCGTATCTTTTTGTACGTAGCGATAAGTTTTAAGAAAAAACTAACCGTGTTTGAGTTTTGTAGGGGTCGATTTCGATCAGCATGTCGTTGCACCAAACGAGTTTTTGCTTCATATGTAGCCACTTGACATCCGGGGAGAAGGATGGCGACGAGCTGAGGAGGAACTCCGACGTGATGGAGATTTTGAAGAAGACGAGGTTTCCACGCGTTCATGGCACGGGCGATGAGAATTCGCCTCAAACAATTCTTGAGCATGAGTAAGATTATCGATCATCTTTAAAAAGTTTGCTTTCTTGATAATAAAATGCTTACTATTTCGTGTTTTCTCTTGCAGCCGAATCATATGGCTAGGGGACTTAAACTACCGGATCGCCCTCTCCTACCGATGTGCGAAAGCCCTCGTCGAGATGAGGAATTGGAGGGCTTTGTTGGAGAATGATCAAGTAAGCTTAAAGACATTAAAGCTCTTTCGTTGGCCTAATTATCGATTAGAAGATTTTTAGCTTGTACGAATCGTTATACGAATTACGAAATTGCTTTGTTTACACCATTTTGTTTCTCTCTTCAAAAACAGCTTTCCATAGAGCAGAGGCATGGGAGAGTCTTTCCCGGATGGAACGAAGGGCGAATATATTTCCCCCCTACGTACAAATACTCGAACAACTCCGACCGCTACGCTGGAGAGACAATCCACCCTAAAGAGAAAAGAAGAACACCAGCATGGTAAGCTATAAAAACAGTTCAAATGAAGGGATGAGTTTTAAATTTTTTTACTTTTTTTTTCTTCTTCTAAATTCTTGTTGTGTTGATGGGATGAAGGTGTGATCGGATACTATGGCACGGTCGTGGGATCGAACAACTATCGTATGTTCGCGGGGAGTCTAGGTTTTCGGATCATAGATTGGTGTACAGTTTATTTCTAGCAGAGGTTGAGTCCATCAATCGAAACTGCATCAAGAAAAGCACGGCTTACTCGAGCGCGAGGGTTGAGGTTGAAGAGCTCCTGCCTTATGCTCATGGATATGCTCAGCCGGATTTCTTCTGACTAATCTTCCACGTTCAACACAAGCTTGTGTTGATCCAATTTTGGACCAAGAAAGATTTGCAGCAGCTACTCATCAAGTATGTATATATATATATATACCCCTCTTTTGAATTCTCATCTCTATTTAAGTATATTAGTATAAGGAGTGGTTCCCGTGTGAACAGCTCTTATCGTGTGAACGTGTGAACACTGCACTTTAAAGACAAATATACTGCACTTTCAAGGTAAATATACTGCACTTTGCGTACTATACTTAAAGACAAATGTATTACACTTTAAATACTTTTAAAGTGCAGTACATTTGTCTTTAAAGTGTAATGTTCACACGTTCACATGATAACAAGTTGTTCACATTTGAACCTCCTCCTATTAGAATATAACTAACTATATAGTTTTTTTTTTTCATGCAGGTTTGTTACAAAATGTTATGGCTCAGACAAGACTCAGTGATTCTATGATAGTGGAGGTGATTTTCTGAATCTCCTATGTTGTCTGAATTTAAACTTTCATTACAATCTCTAAACAAATCTTTTAGCATATGTTTGAAATTCACTTCATTTAATCTAAGATTGCCTCAAATTGCAGACAAAGTGGGATGGAAAAGGAGATGATGATGATGATGATTCTTGGCTCGAAATTGTGTTTCGTCTTCTATTCGAGTATAACGGGCTCTCCCTAAACACCGCGTTTTCTCTAATACAACGCGATGCGTACGAAGAGTGGGATCAAAGTTGAAGAATGAAGAGGGATTTGCAGCAAATGGATATTCTTGTAGCAAGATTGTAGACATTAGAAGATTTAGCTTTTAGGCCTACTGATATAATTCAATCCCAACTGTAAATGAATTTTATTTTATATTTGTTTAATTTAATTGTTGATTGGCTACTTTTGGCAGTCCAAGCATAAGTTTCTGGGCAGGAGTAGATAGACTAGTATCAAAGTTTCCATGAAACATGGATGAAGAGAAACAGATTCAGCATAGTCTCAAATGTACTACTCTAGAAATTCAAATTAATAAATCAAATTAATGAGAGAGAGAGAGAGATTGTTTTCTTGATGAATGTATATCGACATTAATGAAGAGAGAGAAGCATGCATGTATTGTCATGGTAATTGCAAAGTGAAGTTGACTAATAGTCTAGTTGAGTAGTATAGTATAGTTAATACTATTAAAAGGGTTTATTAAAAAGAATAAATTAGAAGGGCAGGTGGCGGCGTCGCCGGTGGATGGGTCGGGCCCCGACGGAACCCCCGCTTACTACAACTATCATGTAGTACTAAACTCACAGTTGCTGTCTTAATGCATTTTCCTTTTTTTTTCTTCCTAATAATTCTAATATTGCATTTTTTTTAAAAAGATACTATTTTTTAAAAATAATTATCAAACATCAATATATAAATTGTAGATTAAAATAAAATATAAAAAATTAAATAAAAAAGATATAAATAGAAAGAGGAAATAGTGTGAAAATGTTGGAGGTCTGCAGGGAAGTACAGTTGTTGGGAGAAGAAAATGAAAAGAGAAAATAGGAGCAGACATTTGTCACACACAATTCCCAGGAGAATTTTAACTACGGATTCTGCTTCTCACCTTTTTTTTTCCTTCATTTACTTTTACTAATATTCTATAATGAATAAAAACAAAATTATATCAGAAATAATTGTAAAATCCGACGGCTAAATATTAATACCACACATCTTTGGATGTTTCCAATTCCAAACCGTGGAGAATCCCACAAAGTCAGATGTGACATCCACAACTGTTATCAAATTGTAAATTTAATCAGCATATTATTTATAAGAGATATATTGCAATAAACTAACTACTGCACCGTTATAAATGACACATTTTCCTCATTGAAACTTCTCATTATAAAAATCATGTTTTTTAAAATGGTAAAAAATGTGTAGATCACTTAGCTACCAAACAATCAAACAATTTATACAATACAAGACCATTTTCTTAATTTACGCGCAAAAAATATATATATATATATATATATATATATATATATATATAGTGGGACGGATAGAATAATTCGTTAACAATTTATACCAATCTCTTTATGTTAAGGAAATAAATTCTGACTAAGCAACTCCTTTGCTGGTATTAAGGTAACACCTTTTGTATTAATTTAAACAAAATATTGAAAAGAAGGGGAGACAAAGATCCAAGTGGGGATGGGTGCCCTGCACCTTGCTATCCATTTTCAGGACATTTCTTCCCCTTCCATTAACTTGTTTATTTTATTTCATCGGAAAATATAATATTTAAAATCAAGAATATGTTATTATTATTATTATTATTATTATTATTATTATTATTATTATGTAGTAATATAAGTAAGAGAATAATCGATTGATTGGTGAGTGCCTCACCATGTGTGTCATGACTCCTAATTGCCAACATAGTAATGTGTAATGGTCCCTCCAAGCATGCTACATATATCTAGGATTATTTTATTTTATCATGTCCGGATCTCTTCATACAACTTCTCATAAATATCTCAAAATTGAAAAAAAAAATGCAAGAAATGTTCCAAACACATAACATCAAATTAATTCAATTATAAACTCCCTCGGTTCCGTATCGAATGTCTTGTATTCCTTTTAGAGACGTTCTATGTTTTATATTCCCAAAATGGAAAATAAAATCACACACAGAAATCGTGTGAGCCAAAACGCATAAATTACTGCGCCAAAGAGAAACAAGATGTTTTATTTGAGACGGAGGGAGTATAAAGAAAAAAAAGTGTATAATTGAAACATAAATTGCAAGTGGGACAAATCTATACACAAGAAACGAATCACAAATAAGCAAAATACATCCAAATGAATGCATTCAAATGGCAAAATACAAGTTCAAGTCATTGCAATAATGTAACAAGATATAGAATGTCATGACAAATATATATACAAGGAATGAATCACAAATAAGGGTTCCTAAAAATGTAAATGTGATCACTTTATATAACTTCTCACAAGTATCTCAAAATTAAACAAATGCAAGCAATATTCCAAACAAGTCGCATCAAATTAATCCAATTCTACCGCTAAGAATTACTCCCTCCGTCCCATTATAAGCATCTTTTTTTTTAATTGGATTGTCTCATTAAAAATATTCTCTTTCTAAAAAAGATAAAGAATGTGTGTACATAAATCATTTACTTAAAAATCAAACAATATGCACCACACAATGCCTTTTTTGATCTTCGTTCCGAAAAGAAAAGGTGTATAATTCAAGCATAAATTGCATGTGGGACAAATATATGTAGATTAAATGAATCACAAACAAGGGTTCCTAATATGTGAATATGATGTCACATAATGGGATAGCAAAGAACTTAAAACAAGTATGTCAGAAGGTAAGACTGCCAATTTCTCAGAGGTATGAAATGCACACTAGGAGTGATGCAGCAATCTACATAGGCATGATGCTTCAGTCATACGTAACTCAGAATATCATTGTCTTGGAATTGCAGGCTGCAGAATCTCATCTTCCTCATCACCCAACTCAAAAGAGGAGAAAAAAATAAAAGAATCAAATGATTTTACCTTGTGCATCGTGTGTCCCCAGTTTGACAGTAGCAGTAAGCATGGCAACATAACCTGCAAAACGCATGCAGAACAAGTTTCCTCAATAATTTGGGCTCAACTTGATGGTTGAATTGTGTGGAATTATCATGTTGCAAAGAGAATATAGTAAATGGAATACAAATCCTGAAAGCCCATTATATACCCAATCATGAAAATTGGACCTTTTTATTTTTCAAGATAAGGCTTTTTCTGGAACAGAACAGCTTGGTTATAACCAAAGAAACCAGTATAATAGTATAGGAAGAACAGTCACAAAGGAGGGAGTTAGGAACTAACCAAAATAACTGAGGAGTAATCTTGACAAATAATCAAATCTGGATATGCCTGATACAACAAAAACATAAACATGGGGAAAGATATTTAGTATTCAAGTTCGAATGGCGTCGGTGTAACTCCCATAGTTGCAAACCTATCACATTGCAAGGATAAATGACAGTTTATATATCAAATGGGAGATTGAGTATGTCAAACTACAATAATTTTAGCACCTGCATCTCTATTAAACTTCATTCCAATCACTGCAAAGAATAACACATACAGAAAAAGCAACTATCTCAGTTGCAGAGGTAACTGTGATCTACATAATTACCAAGCTGATGGCACCAAGCTTACTTTTCTTTCTGCAAATGATTATACATAATTCATAGGAGACAACAGTAATCAGTAGATAGTCTTAAAATGATCACTAGTGGAGTTGTGCAAAAGTAAAAGAAAAAGAAGCATAAGCTTTTTAGCTATCCAAGACAAGCTAAAAGAGCAAGCACGGTTGAACGTAAAAGCAACAAGTTATCCATCCGTTAGAATTACACGAAAAAGAGAGAATTTCATAATATGATATATCAATAGCAATCTATCCCGACTCCAGATTAGCAACTGAATCAAAGAGGAGTGAACTAGTTTTCTGATTCAGAAACATGCTAAACAGAGGGGAAGTACTAATAACTATACACGTAGCCTGTAGGTAACACTGTTAAAATGAAATATAATCTTCCTATCCATGCAGAAGCGCAAGCTGTTCCACAAAAAAACCAACAGCGCGCGTCTGCATTCAGTAGTTGAATAGCAAGGTATGTTATATACAATCAGCATTCAGCTTGAGTTCTGCCCTTCAAACTACTTCTTTTGCTAATCTTCTGGCTTTTTCCTAGCCGTTTGGTCCAGATTAATCTGACTGTCACGACATTCGATAGAGCAGAAAGCACAGAGGTTGCTGCATGAAATTACATATTCAGATATAAGCAATCCAGAGTATACTAGCATCCTAAATTGTTAAGTTTACTTGGTCAACCAACAACACAATGAAACTACATAACAATGTAGACATGGATTGATTGCTGTGTTGTGAGAATATATAGTGAACTTTAACTGGAAGTAGGCCCACATCTCTTAGAGAGCCGTTGCCATCAAAATGCAAAAAGTAAACGAGGTAGGTATAAAGAACTTGAAAGTGAAGTTATTTATTAATTGCAGGAGATAAAATAAGATTATATACCCTGGTCCTCTGCATTTAGTCAGCGAATCATTAAACACGTAAGACTTGAGGCAAGAAGCATCAATCAAGGAAATCAAATGCTCATTCAGATTATAAAATTTGTAATCATAAAGGCGGACATGGCAATGTTCCTGAAAGTGGACTCAATTATGAAAAAGAATTCTAGATTCCTCAATGACGAAGGTTAGTCAACAAAGCAATATACTAAGACTAATCAAAAGGAAGAAGCCGGAAGGACTTATAATCAGAAAAGTGAAGACAATCGAATCAGTATTCGACACCTAAAAAAGTGGAAAGACAGAAAAGCAACGGAAAATTACTAATTAAACAACAATCAAACCGTTCAAAAAAGTCGGGTTTCACACACAAAAAAACGTCGAATTTTGCATACTAAAAGCTCAAAACAGATCAAATAGCACAATCGAGTAAAGATCATGTGAGAAATTAGCTAAACATTGATTGAACTTGAAAGAAGAACGCTTATCGACGCGGATCATGAAAACGTTTTCTAAAGTAATTGACGAGCCACGAGTTGAAGAATAGGAACTGAAGAAGCGATTATTCGAAAAACTGATTACAAAAATACAAATCTCACATCTAATTACTAGTTTATTACGACGATCGAACAACTTAGGCACATAAATTTAAGCAATTAATCACGAAATCCCCAACCTGTACATGAAAACATCAGAGCCCTCAGCAATCCGCTTGCTGCAATAATGGCACCGCTCTAGGAAACCTCCAATCCTCGTCCGATCACATTCGCCAACATTCACCGGAGAAGCAACGGCCAGAAACTTCGGCGGCCGCGCCTCGGCGGCGGAGGTCGTTTTCACTACCTTCGCCGGACTACGAGAAGTGGCGGTTGCGACCGAGGCATCGAGGCAGGCCGACGAACTTCCGACGCGGCTCCGCTTCACCGTCATTCCGATGGAATTCGCGGTAGGGCTTGGAGTGGTAGTATTATTCGTTTGCCGGAGCTCAATGCAAGCACCCCTGGAGAATGTAAAATTAAGTTTAAAAATTGAATTGCTGAAACGCGCTATATATAAAGGGAATAATCGGAGCTACACGTGGCGACTTTTAACGAACCCGTTCGATAAGAGAGTCGCGCATTCACCAATTAGAATAAATTGTATATAAGGTGTTTAAATTAGATCGAATTATATGAAATTTCGTAAAGATTTCGAAATCGAATCTTTAATTAAAATACTCCATCCGTCTTATAGAAAGTATTTTGATTTCCTTTTTAAGCCGTTTCATAGAAAGTATTCTGTTTCTAAAAAAAGTCAAGAATGTGCGACCTAAAATTAACAAGCTAAAAGTCAAACAATACACACCACACAATATAAGTTTCTTAATTTCCGTGCCGACAAAGGGATTATATATATAAAAACTAATTGGCTTTTTACACGTGGTAAACTGTCCATTTAGTAAATATTAAAACGGTGGAATTTCTTTTTTTTTTTTTTAATTTTGTTTAGGATTAAAATTTAGGGTTAAATTCAATCTAAAAATATAAATCGATATAATTACGATTGATGAATTTTGCGCCCCCATTCAAACTACTTTTGGATATTAATGATTTTGTTACTGCATTTCAATGTATCTAAATAAAGCTATTAAGTAAATTTTGGTTAGTTGGACGGTCACAGTTGGGCATCTTTTAATATTAAATTCTCATATTTATGGTTCTTTTTGTACTATCACACACTACAAATAATGTTTGCACGATCGTTTTGTATAATAGTTTGCAAACGAATACGCCAAAAATGTAATCGGATGCTAATTACGTGTGAGAGATTCAACTATTCTTACTAATTTTGGTGTGGTGCGTGTGATTTTTTATATTCTTACTAATCTTGTTAGGATATTTGGACCCTCAAAATATGACGAACGGATTCTTGAAACCAAACGGAGACAATAATCAAACAAAGACAATAACAGGCTAACGTGGTTCGGTCAATCGACTTACATCGATCCACGGGCGGCATAGAAACAATCCACTAATAAAGAGGAGAATGCAAAATGGGCCTCCGGAATATGATCATAGGCCCAAAAGCACATTCCCACAAAAACATGATCAATTAGTCCAACTAATTAATCTCATAACATGTATTCTATGATGCGTAAAAACACACTTATAACAATTAAATAATTTATCTATTTATAAGTGAAATTAATGATAAACTTCATTAAATATTCGATGTGAAATATGACTCAATTTCCTTGGATTAGGATTTGAGATACATCATAATAATGATATATTATATATCCTAGCTTATTGTATAATCATGTAGCACTTTACTTTTTTCTTGATAAAATTATTAATTCAATTCGAATTACTCTTATTGTGATTATGACTTTTTTATATATATTATAATATTGCTTATTTACAGTTGTCTTGTATGCTAATAGTCTAATACTACCATTCATACTAGTATGCTACACCTTTAGTAGTAATTTGATTTTTAATTTTGCATTCATTGTGCAACAAAAATGTATAAACCATTCTTAGGATTAAATAAATGGGTCAACAATACTTAAAATTGCATAAATAAACCATCTAGAAGTGAAAAATTATGCATTGAGAAAATAAACAAATTGATTTGTGAAATTTACTATTGAAATATATTTGAGCTTGTATTTTGATAGTTGTTGCCGGTTTTACTTGTTAAGAAACGAAACTGAATGTCCCTAGCAAAATACGATTAAATATCGATAAAGTAATGTTCGATAGAGTAATTGTGGGTTGTTGAAAGGTATAAAGTAATGGTGAAAAAATATAAATTGGTGGGGTCTATCTATTTAGATGATTTTGGACCACTAATTTATGTTGACTTTTGGAATGAGACATAAATAATGAGACAAACAAATGTAGCAAATGAGACATAAATAATTGGATGGAGCGAATAATATTTTTCGATCCGAATCTGAATTAATATTCGATAAAATAAAAACCCCATTAAATCATTTACTCACTCCGTTCCATAAAAAATATTTTATTTTCCTTTTCGAGTCGTCCCATAGAAAGTGTATTGTTTTTTAAAAAGACAAATAATATGTGGACCAAAATTAACAAGCCAAAAAGTCAAAATAATATACACTATACAATTTCATTTTCTTAATCTCCGTGCTCATAGAAATGAGACACTTTTTATGGGACGGAGTGAGTATAAAACATTTTAAATGCCAACTATTTTGAGAGCGACAAATCATTAAATTCAACTGAGCAATTAAAGGTGATTAAATGCCAAAACCACACGCAGGCAATTCGTGGTCAATAAGTTCAATTAATTTGTGTATATTATTTCTCATAACTTAAATTAAACGCCCTATTAATAGATTTCCCTTGTTAATTTGTAGTCTAGGCACTAGGGTGGCAGGAAAAATGTACCATTTCCACTAATTATTTTTCGAAACTTTTCGTCTTTATTCATCCTACCCTCCAATTTTCTCACGCCCTTTAATACCAAAATTAATGTACACGCATCCAACTATAATTGATTTTGGAAAGGGTAGGTGAAAGGATGAAATCTGCAATTTAGAGGGACTGGAATAATAATTTTTTGAAAAAACTTGCAATTATTGTGACTTCTAGTGTTTTCAAACAACATCCCGAAGGTCGATCGAAGAACTCGAATTTAGTGGTTCAATCAGTTTAATTACTACGACAATGTCTCATACATTCAAGCATGTAATTAAATGAACTTGTCAATTTAGCCAAATATTTAAAAGGACATTTTAATGGGACGGATTTAATTGCCCATAATTAAATTGTTGGGCCAAATAGCTTTAATTGCTTATTGCAACTTATTTTAGTGGGTGTTTGCAATTGCTTATAATAAGCAGTTTTTATTTATTTTTGCTTAAAGTTTAGAATAATTATTTTTAAGCAAAAGCAGGTAGTTTTTGGTATCAATAATAAAAAGCAGATATATTTAATAGTTTCAGAAATTATGGTGCTTTAAGCACCCAAAAGCATCTCAATAGATGCTTAAAAAAACTGCTTAATTAAGCAGTTTAGTTGCTTAATTTAAGATAAGCTGCTGCAGTAAGCAGATTTACCAAACACAAAAAAAACTGTTTATGCTGCCAATAAACAAATAAGTGCTTAAAATCAATATTATAGATTTTTAATTAATGAAATTTGTCTTCCATTATAATTTAGACTATTATGTTGTCTATAAAATGATTGTTGTAATAAACCCTATTATCGTATCAAATATTGTGACATAATTACACATAACCTAAGATGATGAAATCAGCAGTTTTGGTGTTCGTCCTCTTTGCTCTTCTGTCAGGCATGATTTTATTTATTTATTTATTTTTATTTACCTACACTAAAACAATCTTAAATGCAAGAATTCAACCCGATTCTTTTATATTTTTTTTAATAAAAAATTTGTCATTTCGTCCCTTCTGAATTTACATATCTGTCCCCTTAATTTTAATTTAGGATTCGCCTTGCATGTTTGATAAACTTAGGATGTGTTTGCAAAAGTTTATTTTAAGTAGTTATCGTCTTTTTTATCGCATAAATAATTTTTTATTGTTTGCAAAATCTATTTTTTGGGTTAGGTTCTCAAAAATTAAGTAGTTAAACTGTATGCTTAATCAAGCAATTTATTTTGCGCATCAATTTGGGATGCTTTCGGTGTTTAAAGTAGTATGATTTTCGGAACTAAAAAAAATATATGTTTTTTATGTTAATTCCAAAACCTTCCCACTTTTATTTAAGAACAATTATTTTCAATTTTAAGTAAATGAAATAAAACTTATAATAAACATTCGCAAAGTAGAAAAATCCTAAATTACAAATTCGTCTATCGATTCTATTGCTAAATCCACTAGTGGATTCAGTGGGTGCGTGTGCAGCTCCAAGTTCTGAAAATCTTAATTGTTTACCTATATATTTTAAATTTTACCATTTTATCCGTAAAAATAAAAAAAGTGCATATTCGTATCCAAAAATTATACTAAAGTTTTTACGTATAAAGGTTGATAATATATAGTTTGAAATTGCCACGTTTTCAGTTAGCGAACGGAGCGTGGATGCGACATGCACCGTCGATGAATTCCCAGATCTGCCGTGCAACGTATCGCCGCCGGAGAAGTTCAAGCCCTGCTCCGATAATTGTAAGGAGAAATATGGAGAACAAGCGATTGCCCAGTGCGTTAAAAAGACTCGAAAATCAAACCCTTTCTGCGTTTGTATTAGCTGCCAAGATTAAACAGGAAAATTCCGAAGTGGAAATTGGGCCCACTATAAATATAACAATATAAATTATAGGATTAAATATATCAAACCCCTTAAATTATTACGTTTTGATTCTAAATGATAAAAATGTACAATGTACTGTATTAGATTTGTACGTTCTGTCATCTAAACTATGAAAAATGTGCATTTGTCTCATAAAATATTTAATTTGTTGTGTAAGAGTAAAATTTCGAAAAAAATCCTGATCATACGTGTAAATTTAGGGGTAATGTCACCCTAGGTTATTTATTTTGTGTGATTTACCCTATGCACGACTCACTCACTTCCGCCCCATCGCAATAAATATGCACCCATGGATAAGCTTCGGTGCAAACTTTTCCATTCACTACAAATCAAGCATACACATATCGAAAATGTCGATTATTACGAGTTTTTGTCAATTTATACCCCTATGTGAAAATAATGCAATTAAGAAATTATTTATATACAATATTCAATTTCATTTAGAAATCGGGATTTTACCAGATACAAGGAGAGAAGATGATAGTTACTAGGAATTTTGAGTTTGTCATTTCTCTTGGCTATTAGAAAGTTAGAAGTATGGAAGTATGGAAGTATTTTGTTCAACCTTTATATATTGGATTGAATATTAAATTTTTGTGGACCTATTTAAATTAAGGTATGATGGAGTGATTGAAATATCTCAGAGCGGCTTGTATGTACCATTTTCGTATATCCTTGTATGTATCACACCATAAGAGTGAGTATTGACTCAAGTGGGTCATATTTAACACATGTCAATACCTTTGTGGTGCGGTACACACAAGAGTATACAAAAGTGGTACACACAAGCCTATGTGGAAATATCTCTGTCTTATTGCAAGATTGTTGTGACTTAATGTAACATTTAAGTGCTATAATTGGGGAGTGCTATCATTCTTCAGCTATTATCAATTAAAATGTTGTAAATGATAGTACAGTTGAACCTCGATAAAGTAATATTCGATAAAGAAATAATCTCATTAAGATAATAATTTCTTCCAGTCCCGATATAGGTTAATGCACTAAAATAATGTTCGATAAAATAATAACTTTGTTAAATAAATATTTTTTCTCGATCCCAAGATTATTAATTTAATATATATATAGGGGGTGGTTCAAATAGGAACACCCCTTAGAGTGAGAAATAAGAACAATTATAGGCCTTTAGATTATGTTAATTGATGGATGAGATCTGTTTTATTTTTTTCCGGCCGAAATGCACCATATACTGGTTAAAATTTGCACAAAGGGTATAATTGTCAATTACTTATTATAATAACCTAAAACTGTGTATACATCAAAAACTATTCCAAAAGATAACCAGATCTGTTTTTTCGAAGCTGCGTCGTTGACACCTTTCATCTTCGTTCTGGTTTGTTTATCTTCTCTTTGATTTTTCTTTGGTTGTTTTTTTTTGCGTTTCTTTATCGTATTGTTTATCGCGAAAGAGCAACATATCTGTTTTTTCCGAAAATAAGTTTACACCTTTGGTCTTCGTTCTGCAGGATGTTGTTCTTCTCTTTGATTTTTCTTCGGTTTTCTGTTTCTCGTTTCTTTATTGTATTGTGTATCGCGTTGTTATATAAATTGTTTTCGGATATTCCTTGATAATTGTAATTTCAAAAAGAAAGAAAAAAACTTGTTTCTCTAGGTTGCCCTATACATAATGATTGATTATCTACAAATAGTTGAGCAAGTATGAATCTTTTTGCAATATTCGATTATAACTACCATTTCACTGCTCTATTTAATTCTTTAGGTAGTGGTTAGGTTTATATGAGGTTAATGCTGTTTGATTCCTTGTTGCTGTGGATTTTGGGGGAATTTATGCAAATGAACAATAGCAGCCTTAGATAGAGAACCCTCTGCCCGTGTGTTCTATGTTTTATTAATTATTTGAAAAGAATGCAGTCTAAATATTTCCTCTCAATTTTTATGCATCCGAGTGTGATAATGAAACTTATGCATATACATTATTTAGTTTTTTTATATATTAGAACTCAATTAATATTTCTGCACAATTTTGTATATCATTATGCACTTTTTCGAATTAAATTATGAAACTTTATTTGAATTATTATTTAGATGGCATATTTTTTATATGAATAAAAGTTTATGAACAATTATGTATATTCAAATGCACAATTTAGTCTATAACATTATGCATATACATTGTTTATGTTTTTTTTAATGAACAATTTAGTGATTTTTTTTGCACTTTTTTCAATTTTAAATTGCACTTTTTATGATTTTTCGATACTAAAGTTTATACTTTTCAGTCTTTTCAGGATAATGACAAAGATAAAGATGATTAATGAAGAGCAGGGTGGTACATCTAAGGTAGCAGAGATGTATCCAAGGTTAGAGCATTTGAGGAATACATCAAGCAACCAGACATATGATACCTGACCCTCATTTGTCAATAATCCAGAACCAAATGTAACACAACAACCATGATTATCCTTGCCAGTAAATGGTGCAAATATCATATTGTACCTGCAAGAATGTAGTATGTAATTGTATAAATTGTAATTATTGACAGTGCATAATATTATAACTAAATCGTGCATTTCATAAAGTCTAATTAAAAAATGTGTAATAAAAAACACAACCATGGTAATCCTTGTCAGTAAATGGTGCAAATATCATATTGTACCTGCAAGGATGTATTATATAATTGTGCAAATTTTAAGGATTAAAAGTGCATAATATTTTAAATAAAACATGCATTTTTTAAAGTGTAATTAACAATGTGTAATAAAAAAATTAACATTCCTATAATCTGAAACGTTGAAGCAAAAAAGCATTATTGTTCATACTATAATAAAACATTCATTCAGATCACACTACATTTTTTAGAAATCATGTCATACAAATTTTTCGAAACCATAAAAGAAAAAAAAACTTACTTATTTGTAGAGTATGTAGCATCAAAAGAAACTGCTTCACCAAAAATTTTGTAGTGTTGAATAGAAGTACTATTCGACCAAAAAAGACGAGTAAGTTTATTACGTTGATCAACACAATAATCATAAGAGAAAGCAGGGGCAATTTTGCGACGTCTACTCAGTTTATCCAAAATAATTGTGTATCAACACCATTTACTGAGTCCCTCAAATCACGAGAGAAATTCTTTAAATCAACACCGGTACAACCAATATTGTCATAACTTCCAACCAGCTCCTTAAATAACTTGAATGACCTCATCGGACCAATTTTGGCTTTAATACCATTCAAAATAAACCTCTGATGTCCAAAATCCAACTTCCTATTCAATTCCATAAAGTGCTTATGCTTATCATGCACAAAGGAATGAGTGTGAGACTCAATAAACTTCGTTATGACATATCCAACGCCAACATTAAACTTCAACACAATGCGAGCCATACATGATGGCCTAAATGACATTATTCGCCTCTTTTTCTTTAATCCAACTCCATTAACTTCATTTTCTGATGAATATGAATCATCAACCTTTTCCCCCTCACGATTACATAATACATACTTATGCAATGTAATCAAACCATTCTTACGATCAGTTCCTAGACGAATATCGAAACCACAAAAACCCCCATATTTCCTATAAAAAAAAATCCATCATCCAATGATGCAAATGCCATTCCAACAAATGGCTTAATATCATTCGGACATTCTGGAATGAAACTTTGGTTGTTTTCCGTTGTCATGTGAGATTCATCAAATATGATTTCATCACCTGAAACATGTCAAAAGTAATAAATACATAACTGAGTAAATAATAATAATATGAACTATAAACGTGCAAGAAAATAATGAAATGTTGTGCATAAATTAACTCAAAAAAAAAAAATTTAAACCACAAACAAAGAAGATTTATATGGAAAACATCAAAATAAACAACAAACCTTGTGTAGACATCATAATCAGATGATGAAGATCAACAATTGAATGAAAAAAATAATGAATCTATGCATCGTATTTAATGATGAATACTTAAAAAATTAAACTTATGCGCCGTATTTGATAAACAATATATAAAATACTAATCGAAACCGCCGAAATAAATGATGAAGAATTGAATTCCTAATTGAAACCACCGAATTTGATTATGAAGAATTGAAATCCTAATTGAAACCGCCGAATTAGATAATGAATACTAATCGAAAACTATCAAAGGATGTTATAATATAAGGGATATTGTGAAATTTACTAAAAAGACATTTGTGCAAATTATTTACTTTAATTGTGAAAAAGGTCAACTTAAATGAAACTAAGATCTGGAGCGTCGAATTACTTGATCAAACGGATATAAACTGTTCTTATTTCTCACACTAAGGGGTGTTCTCATATGATCTCCCCTCTCTAAATATATATATAAGGATTATATTTTCGATTTGGTTATTAAAGTCACAATTTCATTAATTATGACGTAGTAAGAATTTAAATAATTCTTTTTATTTGTGATATGTGAAGTGAAAAGAAAAAACGGAATCCCAATTTCGAAAATGCGTAAAAACTTACCAATAAATAGATTATTTTTCTTTTTAAGAAACTCCATGTTTTCGGTCCAATTCGATTATTTGAGCAAATCAGCCTGAATCTAAAATCGGGAAATATAATTAAAATTACTTAAATGACCTTATTCACAATTTTTTTATTAAAAATTACGCATTAAATATAAATTCAATTTCATTCGTAGATTGAAATGATATATGATTAAGATTGATACTTATTTTCTATCTAAGATTAGTTACGATTAAGATTAAATAGTATTAATGCATAATTGCATATGTTTATTACAAATTTCGAAGCAATGGCATTTATTTATGTGGGAATGTATGAATTTAACCAACCAAGATAACAACATACTTTTTATAACTTCAAAAATAAAAATATCAAATATCTAACTATTTTTACTTTTTTTTACTAATTTATAATTAAAATGGGTCCCACCTTTAAAAAAAATCATTGCATACAATGTTCACTCATAGTTATGAGTGTAGAGATTCATCCTCTCTCTCTAATATAATCCCACCTCCCCCACAAGTTACAAACGCATCTCTCAACAGAAAAAGCTACCTTGAGAGAGAAGAGTGTTAGAGAGAGAAAGCAGTGAGAAGAATTAAACTGCAATTTCATAACCAATGAAATACATAACATCGCCAAGAAATATAAATAATCCGAGTTACAACAAACAACAATTTGCAAGAATCTATAGCAATAATCTGATCATCGATGCCACATTTAAGTGAACAAGATAACACACAGTCATCTAAAGACAAAGCAACAATATAATAATAAACTTACTATGTTCTGCGATGTCTACACAGAGACATTTCAATCATCCTCCTCGGTTTCTTGGTACTTGAGAAGGATCTGAACGCAGCGAGCAATGCTAGAAGGATTCTCGCCATTGCTGAAGAATTTTCACTACTCTGCAAATGGAAAAGTGAAGAGAGAGAGGAGAGAAAGCAGTGAGAATGAACGCAATATATCAATATTCTAACAGTTGTGGGTCCCATTTCATTAATCAATTTGATACAAAAGTAAAAAGTGCTTATATAGTTAATGTTTTTAAGTTACATGTTAGAAAATGTATATATTTATCTTTATGAGTTATATCTAGATTTCTCCCTTTATTTATTCTCTTGTCGCCATTTTCCAAACTTGATAATAACAATGACAATTGAAGTGAAAATAATAAATTTGTTACTACAAATTAACAATCCAAATTGCAAAAGCAAACAATCAGTTATGATGTGACTCAAATCATAATCCTTAAAGTAAATTGAGTCTTATCACATATCGGATAATTAATGAAGTTTATCATTTAATTTCACCTATAAATAGATAAGTTCTTTAATTGTTTTATGTGTGCTTATCGCATCATAGTTCATATGTTATGAGATTAGTTAATTAGATTAATTGACCATGTTTTTGTGGGCATGTGCTTTTGGGCCTAGGATCATATTGCAGAGGTTCATTTTGTATTATTCTCTTTATTAGTGGATTGTTTCTCCGCCGTCCGTGGATGTAAGTCGATTGACCGAATTATGTTAATTCTTGTGTTCTTGTTTTATTTATCTTTTCGTATTTCATTTACTCGTATTTTACAACAAGAAGATCCTAACATCAGGAAGGGCTGGAGAAGGGTTATAGCACTCGGCCATAACGTCCGAGCCATGGCGATTCCTACACTCGGTCCAGCACGACTCACTCACTTTCGCCCCATCGCAATAAATCTTCACCCATGGATAACCTTCCCTACACACCTTTCCATTCACTGCAAATCAAACATGAACATGCCGAAAAGATCGATTATTACTAACTTTTAGTTACCACCATGTATAAATGATATAGAGAAAAAATGACTCATACGAAAAAAATAAGATTGAATGAGGGAGAGGGTAGCTCATCTGGGCTCAAGTTCAGTGCAAAATATCCCCGGAGCCCATATATTTTGAGGCCAAAGTATAATATCGATCCAATTATTGTTACTCCAACACACCCAATGAAAATTAATGAGCCCAGCCACTTAGTTATTAAAATTAGTCAATTAATTTATTTCTCTCATTCTTACTGGTTGCCCTTCGTCTTGAATCTTCTCAATTAAAGTGAAACTAGTGAAAGTCCTAAATCCCAAATTATCTTGAATCTACAAATTGTATTTTTTCCCATATCTTGAATTCACAAATTGTATTTCCTCCGGCGGAGGAGACGATTCCTCACACTATGAAGGTTATCCACATCGGCACCATCCGGAAAGTGATTTTTGCCTCTTCGACTTATGCTACGGAGCAAAGAATGACCATACAGAAACAAGCATGACCACAACACTCATTGCCATGAGTACCTTAGGCATGTATCTGGATGACGAGACTGAAAGTGAACAAGCGGATCTGGCTGAAGGGATATCTTCGGGTTTAGTGTATAGCAAATCAGCAGTGGCCTTCAAGTTTGTGCTTGAATCATCAGAAGTTGATGCAGTTGAGTCATGAGGAGGAAGTACAATAGTAGCCTTGTCATCCTGTAGAAACCAATACTTCGAAATTAGAATACCGATAACTCATAAGACAAAGATATTGGTAAAGAGTGAGTTTGGATGACCACAACACTCATTGCCATGAGTACCTTAGGCATGTATCTGGACGACGAGACTGAAAGTGAACAAGCGGATCTGGCTGAAGGGATATCTTCGGGCTTTCACTAGTTTCACTTTGATTGAGAAGATTCAAGACGAAGGGCAACCAGGAAGAATGAGAGAAATAAATTAATTGACTAATTTTAATAACTAAGTGGGTTGGGCTCATTAATTTTCATTTGGGGTGTGCTGGAGTAACAATAATTGGAACGGTATTATACTTTGACTTCAAAATATATGGGCTCTGGGGATATTTTGCACTGAACTTGAGCCCAGATGACTACCCTCTCCCTCATTCAATCTTAATTTTTTCGTATGAGTCGTTTTTTCTCTAAATCCCAAATTATCTTGAATCCACAAATTGTATTTCCTCCTTTGTTTCCCATTTCTTGAATTCACAAATTGTATTTCCTCCGGCAGAGGAGACGATTCCGCACACTATGAAGGTTATCCACATCGGCACCATCCGGAAAGCGATTTTCGCCTCTTCGACTTATGCTACGGAGCAAAGCCTCCATCGGTTGATTTGATCTGCGACTGTTGCTTCTCCTTGTGGAATTATAGCAGCTTTGTGGAGGGCTCGGAGACATCTCGTGCTAGAGAGTTGAGCATCGTCGCTCATGCCGTGGTAGTGGTTATCTCTGGTAGGGATGGCAATGGACCGGATTTGGACTGGATCCTCCTCGGTCCGATCCGTCCAATTTTTTCTTTGGTCCAAATCCGTCCAAATCCATTGGATCTCAAAAAATGAGATCCGACCCGATCCATTGGATCCACGGTCTCGGTCTAGGCCGATCCATAAGTTTTTTCGTTAAAATTAAAAAAAATTTAAATCAATTAAAATTTAACTAAGTTAATTAATTCAACGATAACACGATAATCTATAAGAGCATTACTATCATTAAAAAAAAGTCAAACTACTCATGATATTATAAAAATATTACAATCATATATAAAACTACCATATTCTCTCTAAAAAAAACTTCCAAATTCGTGGATAGTGGGTACTCAATCTCCTCCCTCTTTTCTATTTATTAGATTACTAGTTAAGTATTTCAAGCTCAACAAATAATGTAATGTGATATTTTAATTAAAATAATATAAATATAATATTTTAGATATGATAATAAAATAATATTTTAGTTATAAAAATTAGCGGATCTGGACCGGATTCGGATCTCAAATCGTAAAGTCCAGATCCAGATCCGTAATTTTTAAAATTAGTCCAGATCCGATCCAGATCCAATGGGTCCGATTTTTTAAGATCCAGATCCAAAAAAATGGATCTGGATCCACGGATCTGGACCGGGTCCAAGATCCATTGCCATCTCTAATCTCTGGGGTTTTGGAAGATATTGAGGGATGCGGCAATGAAGGCTCTGGCCACGTTGACAATGGGACTCCCATTTGGTGGATAATCTCTATATATGCGCAAACGAGAGAGGAACCAGACGGTCCACAGTTTGATGAGTACGGTGCATATGCCGAGTACGGTGCATATGCCGGGAATGCCGAACCGGACGGTCCACAGTTTGATGTACAATCCATTCCACACCACTATAAATTTTTGGCTCTGCCCCTGAGATTGATCGAAAATCAAGATTTTACCAGATACGAGGAGAAATGTGCAGAACATTATAGCTACTAGGAATTTAGGTTTTGCCATTTTCTTGAGTATTAAGAGTATGTATGTATTTTGTATGATTTCAATCTTTATAGAATTGAGTATCAATATTTTATTGGCATTTTTTAATTGTGACATGAAGGTGTAATTGAAATATGTCTATATCATATTACAAAGTTTTTGTTGTGCGTTACAATAACATTTAAGTTCTATAATTATTTATTTGGTGTGCAATCATGATTCATGATGAGCCTAAATTTGTAGCCCTTTTATCCATTTGATATGTGCGCTTTTGTTATGAAAATGCAGTTTAATGGCCTGGATGTGGAGTGAATAAGGAGAAGATGTGGTGTTGCTGGATCAAGAGGGTTTCTGACCAAGATTGATGGAACTGCCCAGAAGGCCGGAGAAATGGCCTGGAAACAAGCCAGAATTAATGCAGTTTCCATCGGGCCGAAAATTGAGAAGGAAAAATGCTGGAAACAGGTCCAAAACCCGGCCCACATCATTTTGACAAATTCTGGTGGGAACTAGGGACCTAGGTGTTCAGCATAGCCTTACTTCTGGTCAGCAAGCCCATACTGCTACAGTCCTTCTCACCTACTCCAGATATTTTGTGAAGTCAACAAGAGAGGAACGAAGCTGAATATATAATCTCTTTTTTTGATGCTTACGAGGGGGAAGGAGGAGATACATGGATGGATAGATGGATGTAGCTCGTTCCTCTCTCTAGAAAACTCTCTAAAATTTCCTCCGTTAATGTAATTCAAGAACATCTTTACTTTTCTGTCTAGACTAGCTTGAAGCTCTCCAAGGAGAAGACTTCCTTTTGTGAATGTTAACGGTTAGCTTATTTACAGTATTTCAGTTCAGTCTTTAATGCTCTCTCTTACTCTTTCATGTTCATTGTTAAACTTCTCTACCTTTCGCATCTAAGTGAATTTATTGCATGCTTTCTGTCCATATCGCGCCTTTACATTAATGCTCTCGCTTTCGTACGATATTGTTTCTTGTTACTTAGTTAAACATTCATGCTAGTTCTTTACTGTTTTACGAAGATTCACTGTTTTAACTTTAAGTTTCAGATCTGCTTCATGCCTTATTGTTACATGCCTAGTTTTATGTCTTTAGTCAATATGAGTAGCTAATTTCCCAGATCTGGCCGAGGTAATGAGGCACCACCTTTAAGAATCCGTGAGATGTGAAAACGTGCTTGATAATTGGTTAAGTATAGGTTTTAGTTGAACTCTGTTCTGGATAGCTGAGAACTGCTTAGATCTGATCAACCTAGGTAGGTACGCATCTTTCTGGCAGACGTAGACTAACTGGGTTTTCTGCTTTGAATGCTAAACATCGGTAGATGCCTTGATTTGGTTCCTTTGTTCTTAATGCTCCCTAGTGCCTCCCTAGTCATTGCTAAACAAGGTAGGGTAGTCACCTGGGTAGGGAACTGTTTCTATGCTTAACATGGCAGTTCCAGCGTAATAGAAGGAATGGACGCCCCTGTGCTCAACACAGCGTCCTAGCCAGATAACCTTAACTAAAACTGATTCACATAGTAATCTAGGATCGGACAGGGGGTGGTGTGGAATTACCTTGGCTGGATTGCTTTTATAACTTGTTATTTGATTGTTGATTATTTTATGTTATCTTTCTGCCTAGTTATAGAACACCCAAAATTTATGGTGGCTGCTAGCCAAACCCTTTAGGTCAGTAGAATTTGTTGCTTAATCACCCGTTCCCTGAGGATCGACCTCTTGCTTGTCACTGTACTTGTCCAGTATAGTTTCTACGTAGGTGTTCGTATAAATTTATTTGGTCCGCGCGGTTCTAACAACGACGGAACTGCGCGTACATCAATTCAATACCTATTTTAATGTTGATATCTACATATGATATTATTATGCATGCATGCTCCTATGGATAATGGTTGTAAGACATAGTTTTATTTAAGAAAAATATTGAAAAAGCTCAGTGCATGAAGTGGGTGTTTGGAACAGCTTATCGAAAGCTGCTTTCAGCTTTAAGATGGTGTAGAGGTGTTTGGGACATCCAGCTTAAAACTGAAATTCCCTAAAATTGGGTCAAAAATAGAGAAGAAGCTAAAGCTGCTCCACCAAAGCTTTCAGCTTTCAGCTTCAGCTTATTGCTTATTATTTTTTCGGATCAAATTACCCTTAAAAACTTTTTTTAATTCAAAAATATCTATATCCCTAATATTTGTTAGAATTCTTTTTCTTTCCTCTCTCTATCAATTATAGTATTATATAATATTTATATTAATTTAATATTTTATAATATTATATTAAAATTATAAAGCAAAAAATAAATATGGAATAAAAATAATTTTTTAATTTTATTTATTTATTATAAATTATAATTATTTAATAACACTAAGGGCAAAATAGACATTTATTCTAAAAAGTAACAATAAGCTACTTCTATCAACAGTATTCCAAACACTATTTTTCTCACTTTCAGCTGCTTTCAACACTTATTTCCAAACACTAACTGATTTTAAAATAAGCTGCTTCAAGCAGCTTTCAGCACTTATCAATAAGCTTCAGCTACTCCAAACACCTCCGTCCCCGAAATATAACATCATTTTAGGATTAACCTATTTGATCCAAATTTAGGTATATTTATTTTAATACATGATAACTATAATTAAGTTAATCCCGTATACCACTTTTTTAATAAATGATTTTATTGCTTCAAAAAGAGAAGCCCAACAAAAATAATTCGTCCTTCTAAAAGAGACATAATAGCATATTTTGTAATTCAGTTGCATTATATAATTCTACTTCAAAATATACTACTCCCTCCCTCCCACCGAGCTTGTTCACTTTCTTTTCGGCGCGGTAATTTAGAAAAGTTGTTGTAGTTTGATAAATGTGTGAGAATCATACATTAATTAATAATTTAGAATTGATTTGTGTAGAGGTGTGAGACCCATTTAATTAATTAACATTTTTTAATTGATTTGAATTATTAAAGGTGTGAGACCTACTTTTTTTTTTTTTGAAACTGGACAAGTTCGTCGTGACAGTCCGAAAAGGAATACTGGACAAATTCGGTGGGACGGAGGGAGTATAACCTAAATGATTAATTCCCTTGTTGATTTTCAAAACATCTCTCAAGCATTTCCATCTACCAATCCGGAATCCAACTGATGCTCCTATAAATCATTTAGTCATGCCGAATTAAAAAACCAAGATTTAGTGGGTACTAAAGATTTGAATAAATAAAAGATATTACAAAGAAATAGAAAATAAAAAAGAAAATAACAGACAAAGGTGTTGTTCATGAAGGAATCAAAATATAGTGTACCTTTTGATCCTTATTTATCATATAATTTAACCTCTCTCACATATAAGAGCATGGAAGTATCATTAATGCTGAATTTGGAAGAGTTGAACAATAAACACTTATCAAGCCCCTGTCTATCACAATCTCTGGCAAACCTCGAATATCCATTGGTCTTATTCTAATCCCAAATCACCTGAGAGAAGATAGATTGTCCTAGAGGTTTGTGAATATGCTACACAAAAGTTGACTAATTCTAGACCATTAGATTATGTATATCTTAGTCGTCCATTTCAAAAAATAATGGATATATAGGGCCTTGAGAGAGATTTGCAAAATCATTAAATTTGTATTAGCATTCTCAAGTCCCAAGTTATTGTGTCATATTGTACTTAGCATTCGAGAAAATGCTGACTAGCAACCTTGATATTCGAACATTACATGCATGCTTCCATCAGTAGATGGACCAGCAATGTAATCGGAAATGCAATTGATGTAAATGTGCCCCGTTAATCAAGTAACCTAAATGAAAAGGAACCAACAAAATTTTTCTCATATGTGTTGCATGATGCACCTTGCATCATTGTGGTGTTCGCTAGAGAAACTTATTAGCTTGAACACTAGTGGCGGAATGTTGGCGCGTGGGACACGATAGTTGAGCATTCGTTGAAATATGAGAACTGCAGTTGTAAGTAACAAGTAAATTCAGTATTATGAAGAAAAAAAACTGTAATTGTGAGTAATGTAAATAAAGTTATTTTTTTACCTAGTAATGCAACCCAAAATGAAAGGTCATATTTTGTAAAAAAAATGTAGGATGATACAAAAATGAAAGGGCCTCTTATTTATAAGTAATTTATTACTTATTAGATGTTATTTTGCACTTAGGGTTTCAAAAATAATTACTAGGTTAAAATTAAAGAAATAAATGGAATAATGTGATGCATTAGTTGTGTTGTAAATAGATTTCATATGGAGATATACTATATATATATATATGATAATCATTTTAAAGCATACCCAAAAGTCCACTATGTATTTCTATAAATAGAAGTGTATTGCTCTCATAATAATACACTTTTCATCCGTCTCTCTATTATTCTCTACGGTCTCTCTATTTTATAATAAGTTGTTGTTTTTATGTATTCGTGTATATGTAAACTAAAATCACGTATTCATCTATTTTTTTATTATTATTACTAATTACCCTTTTAATGAATAATTCTATTAAAAGTAAATGTGAGGCTATTATCTAACTTATGCAATTTATTTATTTTAATTCTATAAATAAATAAATTAAACAAACGTAATTGGTGGGGATCTTACACTTTGAGTTTCTTTTCAATTCGGTTAATTTTCAAGTTTTTTTTAAAAAAAAAAATTCTAAATTGCAAATGTTTTTTTACTATAAAGGTTATTATTTTTGTGTTTTGCATAACGTTTTCAACCTTTTTCTAATACTAACACAATCTCATATATATCATACCCAACACGCTAATCTTCATCAATAAAACCGAAACAAACACAAACATCTTATAATTCTCTCATTTTCTTATTTTCCAAACTCAAAATAATAATTGTAACACATGGTAGTAACAATACTAGTATTGTAACTCCAAATTAAAAACAATTAACTAACTAACAATGCCAATTACAATAGCAAACATTAAATCTAGGAAACCCTTCCGCCGCGCACTCGGCCAACACGTCCTGCCCGTGCCGTTTCCGGCACTCGTCCCAACACGACTCACTCACTTTCGACCCGTCGCAATAGATATGCACATAGAGTAGACCTTCCCTGCAAACTTTCGCGTTCGCTGCAACCGAAAAGATCGATTATTACGGGTTTTTATCGATTTAGACCTCTACGTGTGAGCCATATAAATAGAAACAATAAGTATTAAAAAAAAAATCAAGATCGATTAGAAATCGGGATTTTACCGGACACGAGGAGTGCGCACAAGATGATAGCAACTAGGAATTTTGGGTTTGCCATTTTTCTTGAGTGTGAGGAGTATGGGAGTATTTTTCGAAATTTCAACCTTTATATAATTGAGAACTAATATTAAATTATGCATGAATTAAGGTGTAATTGTAATATCTCCATATCCTATTGCGAAGATTTTTGTGACTTATTAGTGACTATAATATTTAAGTGATATAAATACAAAATTATCTCGTAATCGAGTTCCTAGATTTCTCTAATCAATTGTATTAAAAAATGAAATTAACCATAACTCATAATTACTCCCCCGTCCCACTGAGTCTGTCCACTTTCTTTTCGGCACGGTAATTTAGAAAAGTTGATGTAGATTGATAAAAGTGTGGAACCCATATATTAATTAATAATTTAGAATTAGTTTGTGAGGTAGAGGTGTGGGATTCATTTAATTAATTTATATTTTTTAGTTTATTTGAGTTGTTAAAGGTGTGAGACCTACTTCCTTTTTTAGAAACTGGACAAGTTCGGTGGGACGGAGGGAGTACAAAATTTGATCGTATGAATCCATGCATATCAAGCGACTTTTATTTGCAATTACTAATTAATGGTGGCTAATAATTAAGTCTCTACAAACAAGGGCGGATCTAGAAATAAGAATTAAAATAAAAAGGGCGAAATCCGTAATTTCGTGATAGAAAAAGGTGGAATAATACTTTTTATATTTAAATACATTAAAATTTCAAGATTCGACACGATTTAAAGGATTATCGGTTAACGGTATCGGGAGGGAAATAGATTTTGGAGGGAGCTCAACTACTCTAACTAACATTTAAACCAACCGTCAAATCTGTAGCCGTTAATCCATATTAGGTTGCACACCTTAGTCGAATTAGTTAATCCATAAAGTTGGCCAACGAGATAAACCTATTTTTACTCCCATAATGTCTTATTTAATCTTCAATCCCACACTTCCAAAAATCCCACATCGAAAAAAGAATATCTTTTCCTCTTCCAACACTTCAAAAAGTTTAAAGTAAAAAAACAAAAAACAAAAATGAGCTTCGTGAAGAGCCTATTCTTGGCGGTGGCGATGGTGGCCGTGCTCGGGAACAGAGCGGCGGCTCAGTCGGGATGCACGGTGGCGCTAATGAGCTTGAGCCCCTGCATCAACTACGTCTCCGGCAACTCCTCCACGCCGTCGTCGTCTTGCTGCTCGAGCCTCTCGAGCGTGGTGGGCTCGCAACCGCAGTGCCTCTGCGCTCTCCTCAAAGGCGGCGGCGCTTCCAATCTCGGCTTCACTGTGAATCAGACACTCGCCCTCGCTCTGCCCGCCACTTGCAACGTGCAGACGCCTCCGCTCAGCCGTTGCGACGGTAAAAAACTATCTATTTTTAATTGTTTTCTGCAAAAACAAATACTTCGTATTCTTAAAAAATATCTCATGAAAATTCCGGAGGTATTATTTAATTAAAACATCTAAAATCATTAGTTAGTAAATATCATAATTATAGTTATCGAAGAAAAGGGCAAAACATAATTTTATTAACAAATTAATGATTTTGTCTTATATTATGTCTCAAATACATTTAAAAATAAAAATTTAGTTATAGAAGGAAAGGGTAAAAGTGTAATTTTATTATTACATTAACGATTTTGTCTTATTTTTCTAATGTAAAATATCTCAAATACACTTAAAATATCCAAAATTATAGTTACGCATATAAAAGCCAAAAATGTAATTTTATTGACAAATTGAATAAAACATAATTTCTTTCGCAAAAAGTAAATATACCGTAGTTTTACGTATTTTCACGGTATTTTTCTTCTCGATAAGTAGATATGCTGCTTCTTTAACTACAATCTGAATGGTTTACCAACAGCTGCAAATGGACCATCCGCTGCAGCGGCACCATCGGATTCTCCAACCGGAACTCCGGCCGACGAAACGCCTCAAGATCCGACCACACCATCATCCGTTCCGGACGTGCCGTCTTCTACCGGGTCGAAAACGGTTCCTTCTACGACCGACGGATCGAGCAATGCCGGAAGCAATGTCGGAGCAAGACTGAGCATTGTTGGAGCCCTTGTGGTGATGGCTTCATCGTGGGCGTTTTCTTAGACGCATTTCGTCGCACACTTTGTGGTCTGCATTTGATTGGTTGTTTGGATCGTCGTGTGTAATCATTTATTGCCGTTTGTGATTGGTTTGTAATCTTCATGATTTATATACGAAATAATCAAATTATGACGTTTTGTTGTCAGTAGTATTATTGACTTGATCTGTTCCAAACAAACACGAAACAACAATCAAGAAGAATTAATTAATTTATTAAATATTATTCCTTCCGTCTCAAAATTTTTTACACTTTCTTTTTTGCGCTGTTTCTAAGGAGAGTTATTTGTTGTGAGTGAAGTTATATAAAATTATGGGTCCCATAAAAAAATTGTATGTACAGTAGTAGTTTTCTGAAAAGGGAAAGTGAACAAGAATTTTGGGGGACAATAAAAAATGATATAATGGATAAGAATTTTGGAACAAAGGGAGTAATAGAAAGTAAAAAGTTCATTAGACGTGGTTAGGAAGAGAGAGATTATCGAAAGGTTATGCGTTTAGTTTTAACTAAATCGATTTAGGGATTTTATTATTTGTACTCCCTCTATCCCACAATTCTTCAAAAATATTTCGGCACCGTTTTTAAGGAGAATTATTGGTTGTGTGTAAAGATATGAGCCCTCAAATAAAGTGTTTGTAATAATTTACTATTTTCGAGAATAAAGCAACAATTGTGGGACAACCCAATAATTATGGGACGGAGGGGACATAATTTAGACAATTTTGAGTATTGCGGACTATTTATAATATAGTTAATACGGAGTTCTCACCTCGTTAAAAAAACCTAATTCCATGTTAGAACAAGGTTATTGTTCGATAAAGTAATAATAAAAATAAAAATAAAAAATATTCTTAACCCGTTAGGTTGACCTATTTCATTTTTGTGCATTGTTTTAACGTCCGATTATAACCTACGAGTTGCAAAAATTAAAATCTTGGTTCGTTTTATAAAATGAGTCATGTTTGCCCAATTAGGACCCGTTTAACTCATGTACACGCGCCTTTTAATTTACTTTTTTTTTCCCTTAAAGAACATTTAAGAATACAGTTAAACTTCGATAAAGTAATATTCAATAAAATAATAATCTCGTTAAGATAATAATTTCTTCTGATCTCGATATTGGTCAATGCACTAAAATAATATTCGATAAAGTAATAACCTCGTTAAATGAATATTTTTTCTCAGTCCCAAGGTTATTATTTTATCGATATTTAACTATGTAATCAAGGAAACAATCTCATTTGACATATATGGTTTGGTTCGTTGTCGTTCTTTATGTTTATACCATATCTAATTTTAACCCATCTTGTTGCAAAGTATTTGATTTTGACCCGTTAGTATAACATAAATCGTATTTAATAATCTTAAACCTTACCTATTATTATTAGATACTCATCAACTAATAATCAAAGTCTAATCATTGCTTACTTCCACACTTGCTCCAACAGTTGGCCAACCCAACAAAATCTTCCCTTCTCTTCTCTTCTTCCCTCCAACCCTTACTTAAACCTCATTCCTCCTCTCCAAATCCACACCTCTTATCTGAAAAACGCTTCAATTAACACTCAAAATGGCAAGCAAAATGACCATCATACCCCTCCTCCTCTTCACTCTAGCTCTGTTCCTTAGCAACGGCGCCAATGCTCAATCGAGCTGCACAAAGACTCTAATGGCCCTCTCGCCGTGCCTGAACTACGTGACAGGCAACTCGTCCTCTCCGTCTTCGTCGTGCTGCTCCCAGTTGTCGAACGTGGTTACGTCGCAGCCGCAGTGCTTGTGCCTGCTGGTCAACGGCACCACCTCCTCGTACGGCCTCAACATCAACCAAACGCTGGCGCTCGAGCTTCCCAAGGCCTGCAGCGTCGAGACTCCGCCCACTAGCCGTTGCAACGGTGAGAATGATGCTGTTGATAAAATAACGTTTTTACTCTTTATTTACATAACTATAATTTTGAACATTTTAAATGTACTTGAGTATACATCAACAAAAAAAAAAAAAAAAAAAATCATATGTCCTAATCATGTCTCAATCAAAACTACAACAAAGGGTAAAAAATTAAAAAGATTAATTGGATTGTTATCAAAACTATATAGTTTTATATCAAGCTACGTATCAAAATTATGTAGTTTTAATTGGACATGAGATTTTTGGACAACACATCTCAACTTGTAACACCCCGAAATTTTACCTAAATAAATAAATAAATAAATAAAATGCATTTACATTTCATGCATAATATCATGGGTTTAGTTCTGTAAGTCGCGCCTTAGAAATTTAAATGAAATATTAAAGCATTTATCTTATTTGTCATTAAATCATTTTTATTAGGTAAATTTATTTTGAACTTTGAATGTATTTGTTTGCATCATATTATGATTATATGATTTATTTATTTATCTAGATCATGTTAGAATTATTAGTTAAGAATAATATTTATTTTGGATTTCCTAAACCAACTAGGATTCATAAAAGTATATAATATTTATTATTATATTAAGTTATTAAGAGATATTTTGAAATTATATTTTATGAATAAAATAGATATTATATTTGAGATATACATGTTTTAGGAAAGAAATCTATTTTTATCCAAATCCTAATTTATCTAGGATTGAATGTCTTATATGGTAAGTGAATAGAGTAAATTCTATATAAATTATATATGGACGAAATTAATTATGGATAAAATATATTTGATACCTTATAAGATTAGGGATCTTTAGATAATGATTTCTAGGCCTATAAATACCCTTTAGTCGCTCATAATATAACATCACATAAACTTTTCGAAAATCTGCCAAGCATACCTGCGAATTGTTTTAAGAATTATTCACGTACCTTCCCGACATCATATCATCGTGAAATTTTAGGAGAAGCTTCATAGGTATGTCTAGTATACATAATTATTTTTGTATAATTTTCAAGCATTCTAAGTAATTGTTTAAAATTGTTATTCGTAACCTGCCAGTTTTTGACAGAATGTTCATGAGCTTGATAGGAAAATTGTTTTTCATATTTTCTTTATGTTATTTTCGGCCATGTTGAATATTAATAGAATATAATACATGTTAGGTCATTCATGTTAAAAATATAGAATTTTTAGGATATGTGTACTATTTATTTGTTAATTTGTTTCTTGATGTGTCCGATTCTATTATGTCAATTCTTTGGTTGTTAGAAATGTTTAAGTTTCATGAGAATATAAGCTGTCTTGCCATTTACTTTTTCTGCCGAGATTTCCAGAGCCAATTACTCGATCATTTGTTACTTGACAAATTCTAGAAAAATTATAACGATGAAATTTAGGATGTCTTTAAGGTCTCTGTAAAGTTTCGTGATTTTTGGACAAGTATTTATATTTTTAAAGAATTTTCACTTTTATGCTGCCCAAAAACCCTGCATTCGGGATAGAGCTTAGTAAAATATTTATATCTCACTCCAAACAAATGTTTTTGATTTGATTCTTTTTCCTAAATACTCTATACACGTAGTGAGTTGTAAAAATATTTATTTTGTATTTTTAACGTGCTTTTACGAAAGCAGTTTAATAAAAATGTCCGGGTAGTCAGTCAGAGCATGCATTTTCGTATTCGGTTTTTGAGTGAAAAATGATCTGTATATTCTGAATACATCACTTATCTATATGTTTTTAAATTTTAACATGATATTTCTACATATGTCTCCTAGATGTGTATTAAATCTTAGAATTTTTAAAGTACGTCTTGTCCTTGAACCGTATAGATAAAGGACAGTAGGTCAGAAACCGACCCCGTTAGCACAACAGATATTGTTTTGATTATAATTTTTAAAAGACTAATCATTTTGATTTGAAACCAAATCGGGTGTGTTTTAGATTCATTAAGGAATCTTTATTTCGAAAATTAGAAGTTTTGGAATAAATTCATGTTTTGTGGAACACTTTTAAAATAGGTATTCTGCACGTGTTATGATTAATTGTTTCATGCACATCACGACATTAAGACTCGATATTTTCATGTTAGGATTGGCGCGACGGACTTAATCCATTGATATACATCATTTTTTTTATTCACTCAAAGAGGTTAAGGTGAGGTTTGTTTTTCATTATCCTTATTATACACTATACTGTTTTTCTCATGCGTTATTCAGTACAAGCAGGCCTTCGGGCAATTCATAGCAGAATGACCTTCGGGTGTATCACAACAGTATAACCTTCGGGTTAGCCTTCGGGCAATTCATAGCAGAATGACCTTCGGGTGTATCACAACAGTATAACCTTCGGGTTAGCCTTCGGGCAATTCATAGCAGAATGACCTTCGGGTGTATCACAACAGTATAACCTTCGGGTTAGCCTTCGGGCAATTCATAGCAGATTAACCTTCGGGTTAAGCCTCCGGGCTAGCATGTCTAATTTCTCATGTTAAATCCTTTATAGTTTATAGTTTGGATAATGGTTAACCCCACTGAGTAGTCTTACTCACCCCTATACATTTCACCTTTTCAGATCATGGTCCGGCAGGTGCTTGAAGTGGTGGATGGTGATGGTCACACATGAAAGAATCTAAATCACTTTTTACAGCATTAACTTAGTTTTTCTCATGAACTATGCATTTATTACTGTTTATTTTCGTAAACTAGATGACACACATATTTTTGATTCAAGGCTTCCGCTATTTTGAAATACATTAAAACCTTATTATTTTTATAAATCTATTATTTTTGAAAAATAAATTTGAAGAAAAAGTTTATGCATGTGGTGACGTCCCCTTAAAAGTTATGAAAATTGGGGCGTTACACAACTTGAGAAAAATTGTAATTTCTTATTAAAATTACATTTTTGCCCCTTTTTGAAATAGCTAATTTGAATATTTAAGGGTATTTTAGATAATTTACATAAAAAACTATTCTAATTACTCTCCTAGCATTTGCGATATTTTTACGTATTTTCACCTATTTTTTCACCTTTTGTGATGACTGAACTTCGATGAATTCAGCTGCGAATGCACCGTCTGCTTCACCGGATAACCAAAAAACCTCTCCTGCTACTACTACCATTCCATCAGGTACTAATTAAAGCTTTCAAGTTTCAGCCACTAACATATGTATTTTGATTAAAATTCCACACTCAATCTTAACCATTGATTAATCAAATTGGAAGGATGTGATTTGTTCCTAATTCCTTCGTTAATGTGGTGTTCCTTATTGAACCCTCCCCTATATATATATATAAAAGGAGTGACTGATATAGAACTTGATTTTATATAGGAATTATGAATCGATCTGTATCCTTTATTTTTTGATAGCTCAAATTAAATATATTTTCGAATATTCTTTAGAATATTTTCATATATATTATATCTATGCAGAAGAACACAACTGTAAAGTTATAGTATTCTATGTCTAAAAAATATAAATATTATGCATAATTTCTTGTTCCTACATAATTAACCAAATCCACACCCTATATAGAGAAGGGGCCAGAGAATTAAGATTCAAATTAAGTATAAGTTCAGCAGTTCTATAACCACCACCAAGAAATTAAACAAAATAACCAATTCCATTAAAAGTTTAGTCTGTTAGCTAACTATACAGTTAAACCTTGATTAATTAATATTCGATAAAATAATAATCTCGTTAATATAATAATTTTTTCTGGTCCCGACATTGGTCAATGCACTAAAATAATGTTCGATAAAGTAATAACCTCGTTAAATGAATATTTTTTCTCGGTCCCAAGATTATTACTTTATCGAGGTTTAACTATACTTGTTTAAACTTACTGCTAATGTTTAATAATTAGGTTGAGAGGAGAGTGGTGCTCTCCTATTAGTATTATACGAAATTGTCAGTGTTTAGTATAAATGGTTGATAGCAATCGTCTCCAGTATACGACTTATGCTACTTCGGGTTGTCGAAAAAACAAATCAAAGCTTACGAATTAATCTAATTGATACTCGGGACTTTATAGAAAAAGAAACAAAATAAAAGAACACTACAAATTTTAAATTAAAAATCAAGACTAATATTTCAAATTTTAATTATGAGAAATGGGAAAAATGATGTAGAATCCTTAAACATAGCATGAATCAAAATACAACAAAATCATTCAAATAAACCAAAAATAACAAACAATTGAAATACACCATGAAGCCTAACGAATTAAAGCAGCCAATCTTGCAGAGAGTGACTGAATCTCAAAATGTAGCCACGTGTGCCTAATCATATATATATATATATATATATATATATATATATATATAGGGGAGGGTTCAATAAGGAACACCACTTTAACGAAGGAATTAGGAACAAATCACATCCTTCCAATTTGATTAATCAATGGTTAAGATTGAGTGTGGAATTTTCATAAAATAAATAAGTTTACATTATTTTCCTTCATTAAAGGGTATAATGGTCATCTATATTACATAAATGAAATCATATTCATTAAACTAAAAAATCTCATTCCTTAAATCATATGTATCGTCCCTCTCCCTAATATACCATAACTATCTTTCTCTCTCTTAATTTATTTCTCTCCCACTGATCTCATCCCTCTCTACTTTCTCTCTTAATTTCTCTTCCACCATGGCGGCTCTAGAGGCGGCGGCGCCACCCCACAGATCTGAGAATAACGTCGGCACTTCGCGCCGTCTCTCTATCTGCAGAGATTCGCTCATAATCGGCGACGCGATCCGCTCATAATCATTCCACCGATCAGATTTGTTTCTGCCGCCGTCGTCCTTCGATCTACAGATCTGCCTTCGCCACCGTCCTCCTCCGATTTTCAAAACAGTAGAGATCAGATTAGATCTACATCAGTCGCCGTCTTCCTCCGATCTGTAGATCTATAGAGATCCGACCAGATTTGTAGGCGCCGTCCTCTGATATGTAGATCTGCCATCTTCGTCCTGCATAAATGTCATCCCGACGTCCTTACCGCCGTGATGCGCAAACCAGATCTGTAGATATCTAATTTTCTTCGATTGCTAAATTATTTTTTTAGCTTTTTATTCTCTTAGAATTCTAAGATTGGATCTGTTTAATTGCAAATGCTTCTGTGGCATCAGGTGCAATATATCTGTATGCACTTTGGTTAAAAAGTTTATGCATTTTTATTGATGATTTTATGCACTTTTATCAAAAATTATATGCACTTTGATTTAAAAATATAAGTACTTTTAATTGATTATCTATATTAAGGTGAAGAAGAAGAAGTAAAAAAAATCTGAGATTGGATCTGTTTATTGCAAATGCTTCTGTTGCATCAATTGCACATTTTTTGCTCGTGTTTATCTGCAGTTTGATTAAAAAGTTTATGCACTTTTATTGATGATTATATGCACTTTGATTAGAACGTATGCACTTATCGATAATTATATGCACTTAGATTAAAAATTGGAAGCACTTTCACTGATTCTCTATGTTAAGGTTAAGAAAGAAGAAAAATCAACAAGAAAAAAAATGAAGGAATCACGGCAATATTGAATAATTATTTATTAAAATAATTTTTTAAAAGAAATTTAATTAAAGTTATTATCGAAAAGGAAGAATAGTTGGTGAATAATTAATTTTTTAAAATGAGTTTAAATTGATTAATAAATTATCTCATACGGGTTGAATACTAGAATATAAATGAAAAATGAAATAATGAGTAGATTACTTTTATATCCTTAATGAACTAAATAAAAGATTTAAAATTCATTAAAGTTCCTCCAATTCAAACCACACATCTTAAAAATGAAGAGTTGTGATGTGTTCTTAGTTCCTTCATTAAGCATGTGTTCCTTAATGATCCATTTCACATATATATATATATATATATATATATATATATATATTATTTGAACATATTTAGATTTGGGTCAATCTTCAATCATTTATAAAAGTAATTTAACATTGCAGTAACATATATATTGTTGACTCACTTAATTTTGAGAAAAATGTTTCAAGATTGATTCTCTTGAAACTGTCAGTCTCATCAACCTAGGTGATACAACAGGCTACTTAGAAAGGTCAATACTATCTCACTAGCACCTTGAACATCAAGAGTCGTCGAGACTCGACAGCACTGGAAAATTGTCAAAATTCCAAGGTTGGGGAACAAATCCGCACACAATTTAGCTAAATGGGCGCGCATCAAAATGTTGAAGGGTTTGGTTTGTAGGAACTTTTTTGTGACGGAGGCTATTTGTCCTGATGATATTATACCCTCTTGTTTATGTTTTAATTGTAGTAGACGTAGCGATTGTATCCGATGTTCCTTTGGTGTTTAATTTAATTTCGTTGTTGACCCAAAAAAATATATTGTTGGGCCATAGTTAAATATTTAATATATAATATCTCTTGTTGTGTCTCTTGCATCACATCTACTTTCAATAATCAAATTCATGATGATAAAATATTTCATTAGTTTGTTGAGTCGGATGAGCAAATACAGCGGTCATTAACAAACCAAATTAATTATTATTCATTAAATATTACTCCCTCCGTCCCATTATTATGCCTTTTTTTTGTTTTTAAAAGGGATATAAATAAAAAAATTTTTTCATTTGGCTCTTGTCTAAAGAATTTTAACATTTGATTGTTCAAGATTTGGGAATCAAGTGGACAGTTGATATAACGAATAACCTAACCAACAAGTATAACCAAATTGATGTAGATAGTACAATATGATAAGATTAAATGTATATTTTATACCAAATTAAAAATTAATATGATCTTAGAATTATTCATTCAGTTATTAATAATTCTTAGTATAGGAAAAGTTGGCCAACGAAAATTAAAAAATAAATATATAAAAAAAGCTCTCTCATCTACTAATCTTGATGTTAAATAGACTTGATCCTTATAATCCATTTTGCAAACAAATTAAGCCAATAATCCTCTTTATTTCTAACAATTTTGGGAGATTCATACAAAGATTCATGGCTTCAAAACACTTCCAAATTTGCTTATTCCTAGTCCTTGCCCTAATGTTATGCAAAGAAACCTCATCTCAATCGAAATGTTCGAACAACATGATCAATAGTCTATCCACCTGCATAACCTACCTTCGAGGCAACTCCTCGAAGCCTCTGCCGTCGTGCTGCTCGTCTCTAGCGAGCGTCGTGCAGTCGCAGCCGGAGTGCGTCTGCCCCATGCTGCTAAGCAATGGCGCTACCTCCTCTCTTGCTGTTGTCTTTAATCGGACTCTTGCAACGACGCTCCCCGCCGCTTGCCAACTCCGAACTCCACAATGTGATGGTATGTATGTTTTAGACACGAATGGATTCAGAATTTAGAGTTAGGAGCAACTGTTCAATTATAAGAGTGCAAAAAATTTAAATATATTTTTTAAAAATTACTCCATCCGTCCCGCTATAAGTGATCACATTTTTCAATTGAGATGTCTCACTAAAAGTGACTGCTTTCCAAATTTGATAAATAATTATCATTATCTCTCTTACTTTATCATTTTTTTTCATACTCTTTAATTATCTCACTACTCTTCTCTCTCATATTTTATCATCTACCCATCTCTCTTATTTTATCATCTATTTTAATTAAATTCTGACGAAGAGAATGTGGACACTTATAGTTGAATGGATGGAGTACTATTTTGTACTTTAAAATATGATTTCTTCATTTACAGAATTCTAAATTTCGTCAATTAAAATCATAAATTCTAAATCCGCCCCTAATTATATCTACTGCAGACGTTGTCGGACCTGCAGCTGCCCCGTCACTCTCTCCCCCAACCCCGCCGTCGGATGCCTCGTCTCCGCTTTCTCCGGCAGCCACCGCGCCGGCCGCCGATTTCCCTTCCGGTAATAGTAATACACATTTTCCGCTTAAAATCAAAACCAAGACAAACTTCACACGTTATATTCTCATATTTCAAAATCAAGAATCGGAATATTAATTATCTCGAGAAAGAACAAGAATCTTTACACACATTGTTCTTACAAATTCGATGAATCTGATAATGTCGGAACAGGAACGAATACAGTCACATCTGCCGCTGCGACAAAGTCGATCTACCTTAGAACTGTTACATTAATGACCGCTGCTTCGATCCTCGCCACATTTCATTTTCAACATTAATATATATATACATAAATATATATTATTTATTTTTACATTGAAATTCATGCTTGCCTAGGTTGCATGGACATGGACACGGGACACGGTACGACACGGACACGGGATACGACATTTTTTTGAAAAATTTAGGACACAACACGGGCGCTGATATAAATAATATTAAATTATTAATATATATATATATATATATATATATATAATTAAAAATGATTAAGTCAAACTTTTCAATATCAAACTCATTGTTCAAATGATCAACTCAAAGCAAATAAGTCATAACTCATAAGTCATAATCATAACATAAAAATGTGAAATACTAAGATAAGTAGATAACAACAATAAACATTAGTCTTAAAAGTCATAATCTAAATAAGAAGTCTAATCTTTCAAGTTCTATGAATCGGTGTAGGGTACTTCATCCAACAAATTCTTTTCCACTTCCGGTTCATCAAGGGTGAGATTTGCAATCTCTAAAATCCCAACATCATCATTCAACTCAAAACTATTAGTTTATTGACCTATTAAGAGTCTAATTTTTTTTTACTGTGTCCGTGTCCGGGAAGAGTCGGACACATAAATTCCCGTGTCCAGGAAGTGTCCAAATTATTTTATTTTATTTTATTTTGTGGACACGTTTTTCCCGTGTCCGACACGTGTCGGACGCGTGTCCGAGCGTGTCCGTGTCCGACACTTGTCCAACATAGTACGACGGACTTTTTCGGACTGTCCATGCAACATAGATGCTTGCTATGTTGCTTTCAACAGTCGGGCACGTTTGGTATGTTGTCCAAACATATGCTTCTATTGACTTAATTGTACCTCAATTTATTCCTCAATTAAAACGTGAGCAAAGCTCGATTTTTATAAATAATTATGAAAAGTAAAAGTGAAGTATTAATCAAAACTAGTAGCTTGTATTTATACGCCACGAAAGTGCTACAAGAAGATAACTACTCAAAACTAAAAGATAAACATAACAACAAAGACTCCCTAATAGTACTAAATTACGAATTAAGACTTCCAATAGAATAAGAACTCCTCCTAAATTACGTACTTAATAAACTTTTGATCCCTCCATCACGTAATAATTAGTTAATTACTCCATCAGTAACATCGAAATAATTCAGTATACATTTTCGGGTTTATTGAAGTTGTTCAGTTTCTTTTTTTAATAAATAATTACAATTATTTTTTTAGGGACCCATAACTTTATACATATCAACTGATTTTTTTAAAAACGCGCTAAAAAAAAAAACTAGACTATTTTAATGGATCGGAGCTTAATCATTTTTCTAGAATATAATATACAAAATCGGTTATTAAATTAAAATAAAGAAAATCAAATCCACCATGCTGTATTATTACAGGTGGAAACAGCTCGCAACAAGTGCCCACCAAAATCATAAAATTCAATTTCCACCCCAAAAATTTCATTAAGGAGAATAATAATAAAAAAATCAAAAATGTCAAGAGGCACGTGCGCGTCACGTGACTTTTGGCGAAAACACCCTCCAGCAAGAAAGCATGATGGAATATCCTAATACCCAATTTTGTGTTCAATGGGTAAACTCTTTTACCTAATGTTCACACAATTCCTGAATGCACTCCTCCTCGCCTTCTGGAATTTCTCGATTCACATCTGCAAGAAATGTGTTTCTCCCGCATTCGCATAACGCGCCAATCCCTGAATATCTCGATTTATCTGCGATAACTGCCGCAGCCAAAGGAAGGAAGAAATAATTTCTCTTTTTTCGGCGTTTTTTTGGTTTCTCCGGAGAATTTCTGAAGTTGAGCTGGAATATTGTCTTCCCGATCGGGTAGGTTTTGTTTCGCGTGTTTTTATTTTGAATTTGGGTTTCGCTTGAATTCGTTTCTCGTTTTCCTCGATTTAGTGGAGTAGCAGCTATCTGTGTTTATAATTTTTCGTTTAATTGATGGATTGCATCTGAATTTTAGGGTTTTGCGGTGTACTTTGTGCGGATTGGTGCATGTTCTAGATAACTGTAAAATTAGGTTTCCTCATTGGTGATGGAATTATGTTTCAGTGTTGAATTTGTTAGATTTGCAATGCGCATGTGCCATTCGAAGTGTGTTTAGGTCGATTTTTTCGGGGCGAAAAATTATGTCTACAATGAGTTCTGTTACTTGCTGAAATCCTAGTAGTTTTGAAGGGTGTTTTTCCTCTTCACATGTTCCCCTAATTTGTATTGTGATGAAAGAGAACTGGCTTTTGTAAGGATGCAAAATGGATGTGATATTAGGGCTGATTAATTCGAACCGGATGTGAAAGTTTGTGCCGTTTCTTGCTTAATTTGAAGGGTGGGTAATGTGATTATATAATTGTGAGATCGTGTAAAAGGTTGTCGAGGTTGTGATTTTCGTGCACCAGTGGTTACTGTGATTGCATTTAGGATCTTCCTTGTAGACCTAAGTCGAGAAATCGAGATTGTTCTTGTTTCCAGTTTGCAATTAGTTTGAACTACCTACTTACAATGCTTTAGTGCTAAAAAAAAATCTTCCCGTTTTACTATGTATTCTTCCTCTTGAAAAGCTATAAGATGAACTTGATGAATTATTAGCATGTTAGCTTATCTTAGATGGGTCTAGGATCTATGAGTCGATTGTCCCCTTGCTCTCGGTGGTTCCATGTTGCAGTTCCGTACTTTGATAACTAAGTTTTCATATGTTTAAAGTCTAAAGGTTGGTTTCTTTTTGCGATTTGTCTTTTCCACTAGTAAAGCAGGAAGATCATTGTTTTTTTATACATGAACTTTGGTGGAGTTCTAGAAGTATCTCCTCTAATTTTCTGCTGCAAGAAGATCTATTAAATAAGTCGTAAAATATCACTTTCGGGAACTATTTAGAGGATTCTTTAATGAATGAGTTGAGATACAAAGTATTGCTATATTAATATTACTGTGGAATACGAACAATTTGTTCATAATGGTACGGATTCTGGCTGTATAAATTACCATCTAGACTGCATAAGAATAATCCCTCCCTTATGTTTCTTCTTTTCTTATTAGTGTTGAGAAACCCGAATTCTACTCAACTTCTTGATCTTAATTCACTTAGTAGCATATTTATGTTACTCATTTGAACATTGCTATCAGTTTGGTTTATGCAAAATCATGTGATGAAGAAGTACAATATCGATTGTGGGGTGATTGTGTAAGGCGAAAATAATTTACACCTGATTATGTTTGTAATGTATCGAATGAATTCACTTGAATGCATATTGTTAGTTTTATGTTGTTTATCCTCTTCCATGAAGGCAATCCTGCAATCAAGTAGTAAAGAGAATCGTTTTAACGATAAGCTATCGAGATCAGGGAAAGACCGAAACTGATGTCGGGACTCATCGAAGGTCTTCCCGATGCTGTGGTCCTACGGTGCCTCGCACGTGTTCCGTTCCATCTCCACCCGAAGCTGGCACTCGTTTCGCGGTCCTGGCGGGAAGCTGTGCGCAGCACGGAACTCTTCAAAGCCCGTCAGGAGGTGAACGCGACGGAGGACTTCATATGCGTGTGCGCGTACGACCCCGACAACCTCTGGCAGCTATACGACCCCCGCCACGACCTCTGGCTCACCCTCCCCGACCTCCCTTCGGGCATCCGCCACCTCGCCCACTTCGGCGCCGTCTCCGCCGCGGGGAAGCTCTTTGTCCTCGGAGGTGGCAGCGACGCCGTCGACCCGCTGACCGGCGACCAGGACGGGTGCTTCGCGACGAACGAGGTCTGGTCGTACGACCCCGTGGCGCGGGAGTGGGCCCCCCGCGCGCCAATGGCCGTCCCCCGCGCCATGTTTGCGTGCTGCGCGCTGGACGGGAAGATCATCGTCGCCGGCGGGTTCAAGGACTGCCGGAAGTCGATATCCGAGGCCGAGATGTACGACCTCGAGAACGACACATGGGTCTCGATACCCGACCTCCACCACACGCACAACTCCGCGTGCACGGGGGTTGTTATCGAGGGTAGAGTCCACATCCTGCACAAGGGCTTGTCAACCGTGCAGGTGTTGCAGAGCATTAAGCAAGGGTGGACCGTTCACGACTACAGCTGGTTGCAGGGTCCGATGGCGGTCCTGAAGGGGAAGCTCTATATCATGAGCCATGGCCAGATATGCAAGCAGGAGAGGGATTCGAATCGGCTGGTCGCCTCGGCTTCGGAGTTTCGTAGGAGGATCGGATTCGCCATGGTAGGGTTGGGGGATGAAATTTATGTTATAGGAGGGGTGATTGGACCGGATAGGCTCAATTGGGACATCAAGGCGTGTGATGACGTGGATGTGTTGACACTTGGCGGGGAGCGATTGGTCTGGCGGCGGGCGGCGCCTATGACGCGGTGTAGGGGAACCATCCTCGGATGTACGGAGTTGAGGATTTAGAAGAAGATGAAGATGTGTTTGCCTGTAAGGGAAGGTATGATGGTTGTTACCGTTGGGTTTTTGGACTTTGTTTTTAAAGTTGTCCAATACTTGAATACTACAGCCATTTTCATTACCTGCTTTAATGGATTTCTATTTATTCCATCCACTTTTTATATATATACAGTAATGTATTTGACTTCGGGATCGGAAAAAAATACTGCTATACGGATCAGAAAGTAGATGATGGTTTTTATGGAAGTATATTAAAGTAGTGAGGTCTCCTGTTTAGATTGATTGTGGTCAATAATTTTTTTTTAAATGAAGATAAAGAATAGTGGGATCGATGAAAAAGGAAACCAAGATAACATTAACGGGATCGGGACGAAGAGTACAGCACATGAAAATGTGTAATAATGTCGAGTTGCGCAAAATGAAAGAAACCAACTTCATTTGAAAGCAATATATGGAAAATTTATTATTTATTTGTAACTATATGAAGGTATATTTTATTTTTATTTATAACTGATTGTGATTTGGGACATAATTTTTTTTTATTAATAATAAATAATATATAGATTATTCAAATTAACCTGTATTGGGCCAAAACATGGCCCAATTATCTCAAGATTGAGAATAGTTATGCCCAACAAGTTGGGGAGGGTTTTGAATTGGATTTTTCTCGGCGCCCAAAATCAGAAACCCTAGAGAAACCCTAGCTTTCTCTGAACCTAAATCAAAGAAGATGGAGGATCATGACGTGGAAGAGAACGAACAGAAGCTCGAAGCCGAGGTGGCCCCAGCGCTAATTGCGGTCCACCCCGATCAAAAATCGGTTTCCGTTGCCATTGGGTCGGACCTCCGGGTTTTCAATTTCGAGTAAGAAATCAATCAGTTTAGATTGATAAGTGTATCTCTGTTATATATCCTAATTATGAAATTTGTGCGAAGATATGGTTCAGCAGCTGAATTATCGGATCAGACTGAAGGGCATAAAGATTCTATTCGCGCCATCAGATATAGTAAAAGCGGGAAGCTTTTTGTGTCGGGCGGAGATGATAAGCTTGTCAAAGTTTGGGATACTACTTCTTGGCGTTGTGTTTATTCCGTGTAAGCAGTTTTACTGAATTGATTATATATCCTAATCCGTGCTGAAGTTGTTTGTGGTGATGGATGCAGGGCTTCCGAGAAGAGAGTGACTTCCCTTGCAGTAAGTGGTGATGACAAATTTGTGTGTATCGCGGATAAGTTTGGTGTCGTTTATGTTGCGGATATAGGAGATTATGATGATGAGAATCGGCCTCCGGATGAGAAGAAGGCAGTCCCAATTCTTTCGCATTATTGTAGCATAATTACTAGAGTGGTAAAGTTTCATCATGTGTGAGTTAATATATGTGGAATCATTTGTATATTATTGCATCCTTTTAGTTTGTTCTCATGTTTAATTATCTAACTTTCAGCCTTTGGATATTCTATGATACTGTTCATGAGGGAGTTTACTGTTAGTACTATCATTCTGCAGGATTTTTCACCAGATGGACAATACATTGTTAGTGCTGATCGAGACTCCAAAATTCGTGTACGACTAGTTTGCTTCTTAAAATCAGGTAAATCGGTTCTATTGCTTTTGAATTATTTCCTTACTGCTGCTTGTTGCAGGTCACTCTGTTTCCAAAAGAACCGTTAAAAGGGGCTCATGAGATACAAAGTTTTTGCCTTGGACATACTGAGTAAGTATTCGTTCGCTGAGATGGGGAATATAGGGTTATTTTCTTTCTATATGGTTCTTTTGCTTGTGACATGCTACTGCATATGTACCTTGCCTTCTTAATTATCAGTGATTTTGGTTTCATGATAACGAGCTTATCGATTTTTCTCATGATGTCTTCTTGTATTCTTTCATTTTATCCAATCAACACGCTTATATTTACTTTTGAATATTAAAATCCTCCCTCTTATGCGATCATTGCCAGGTTTGTTTCCTGCCTTGCATTTGTCAGCTGTCAGGATAATGAACAGGGACTTTTAGTCTCTGGAAGTGGTGATTCTACAGTGAGTTAAAGAAATTGAAAATTAAATTTCAAATTAGTAATTGTTGAGCTCCCTTTGTTCCTAGTTAACCTCGTTCCGGTTGGTTTGAAGGTTCGATTGTGGGAATACGCCTCTGGTTCTCTGCTCGATACATGTGAGGTTGGAGCTAAGGTAGGATGTAAGCTTAATTTCTCACTCAATTATTATCTTTAGATCTTGTAGTAAATGAGTGTTTCTCTTCTGCCATTCTTTAGCGTGTTAAGTTACCGAAGATCAAATTTTTAAATCTTGGGTTGGCTTTTAATCCTCTACGTTAGTGAAGGCAGGACTTTTACATTCTGATCAGGAGCAAGAGGTGCTACCTGCTGTAACCGATCTTTGCACGATTTCTGATGGTTCGATAGTTGCTGCCACTATTCAGAGGTATGTCATCGCTTGCGCCCCGTTCTTAACTTAACTATCTAGATATCTCTACTGAGCATTTCTACTGAAAAGCCATTACTGATCCTTCTATAATTGCTGAAGTTTGCCAGGAATAATGCTGTTAAGATGCAACTTTTCTGCGAAAACTCTCTCTATTGCTAAAGTGAGTATTCCAAAGCAGCAACTTTTAAATCTTAAATGATATATAAAGTTAAGCTTCGATAAAGTAATAACTTGGGGATCGAGAAAAAATATTCATTTAACGAGGTTGTTACTTTATCGAACATTATTTTAGCGTATTGACCCATATCGGGACCAGAAGAAATTATTATCTTAGCGAGATTATTACTTTATCGAGGTTTAACTGTACAGCTCCCGGAAATGCAAAATTTGAACAAGTCGATTGCTGGCAATTTAAGGGAAAAATCATTTTTGGTCCATTACGTTGGTGCATGTCCACTATTAGTCTGTTATGTTGGTCAGGGTCAATTTTTGTCCGTTAGGTTGGTAAATAGTCCGATTTTGGTCCGTTTTATAAAATTGGACAATTAATCCTTTTTTAACGCGTATCTACGCACCGATGATTATGAAATAATTTTATTTTTTAATGTCACAATATGAGAATATTTTTTAAAAATTTTCGCTCGTGAGAATTTATTTATTTTTCTAATTTTTTGGGGTGTGTACACGTGCGAACATGACTAAAATTGGGCAACTTTGTCCTATTTTGCAAAATGGACCAAAATCGGACTATTTACCAACCTAATGGATCAAGATTTGTCTTGGGCAACAGAATGGACTAAAAGTGGACATGAGCCAACAAAATGGATCAAAATTGATTTTTTTCCTCCAATTAAAAGAAGCTCCCAATTATATCGACTAATTCTCTCGTTTTCTTTACCCCTCTCTCAATGAATACTCCAGGTGGTTTCGGTCGAAGGAGAGACGTTAATTCCAACGAGTATCTTCGCTTCCTCTTCCGTCCCATTTTTGTGGATGGTAATGGGTGCATCCAAGTTAACCACTCCTGGTTCCGCACTTCCAACTCGCGTGAGGGTTGTTTCGGGTTTTGCTGCTAACCCCTCAGAATCTTCGGTCGTAGAAGATACGAAGATACCCGGAGGAGAGCCGCTGCTTCAAGCACTGCAGGGAAACTTATCAGTAGGTGAAGAAGCATTCACAACAGCAGCTGAAGCAGTCAAAACGGCAATGCGCAATCTGTTGATCAAGAAGCAATACTCTGCAGAGAGACGGGAGCTTCGCAAAAAGGGTCGAAACGATAAGAAGAATCAACCACCATGTTTGTAATAGCTGCTAAGCCTGTAAGTTTCAGTGCCCTTCTCAAATTTTCATGGATTTTGCAGTATGTTTTACTTATCTATTGATCAAAATGTTGTGAAATTTTCTTTAGATGATTCTTTACCATGCCCAAAGAATTTATCAAATATGACCATTTATGTGACATTTGGGGATGTGGAATGTAATCAAACGATTTTGATTGGTTTTCCAATATGTTTAGTCATTATTTATAATTGGGTGGCATTGCACAAATTGATTTAGATTAGAGAAAATATCAATTTTGATCGTTTTATGTGGTATCTGTCCCATTTGGTTACATTTAATACGGCAGTGTTCGATTTTAGTCCTACAACTTTATAAACTGTCCAATTTTGGTTCTTTAGTGTGACATTGCTCGATTTTGGTCATATAATTTTATAATGTGTTAGATTTTGCTCCTATAATTGTTTAACTACTATATAAAATTATAGGATGAAAATCGAACACTACCACATTAGATGATCAAAATCGAACAAAAGCTACATTAGAAGACTAAATTCGATATTTTTTCATTTAGATTAAGGCATTCTTGTGTGCAATTCATGACATTTCTTACCTAGGAGTCCCTCAATGGTTTATGAATATTTTTCTCCTATTTTAATTTGATATAACTAGTAAACCTTTTAGAGTAATTTACTTTCTTGGCTTATCCGACCGGTATCAGTTTATGAACAAGACAAAACTAGGTATGAGATAATGGTTCATTGGTGCCCACCAAACACCTGATTGTGGACAAGATCATGATACGTGTAATGGAAAAGACAAAAAGGTTTGCCAACTTTTGTTTGACAAATTACTTAATATTTAGTAGAAAGTGATATGGCCTTGCTTTTGTATTGTATAAGCTACCAATAGATAGACATCAAATCCAAGGGGATAAGCCTCATATTTAATTTCAATTCTCATGAGTTTGAATTAGATCTATTGAAATTACGATTTTGAAATTATTTCTAAAAAATTAGATTTTGTACATCTGATTACCTAAATGAAAGATTTTGATGTTGAATTTGATTACAAACGGCAAACTAAACCTTCCGTATATATATTACTTCCTCCGTCCCGTTTGAAACGATCTGTTTCAAATGGACACGGGAATTAAGAAAGTTAAAGATAAATTATGAGAGATGGGTAGAGATGATAAATTATGAGAGAGAAAATGAGTGTGATAGTGAAAAAGTAGATAATAAAGTATGAGAGAAAAAATGATTAATATAATGAGAGTAGATAAAGTAGGTGAGGGAAATGATAAAATATGAAGAATTTATTTCTTTTTTAGAAAACGGATCGTTTCAAATGGAACATCCCGAAAAGGAAAACAGATCGTTTCAAATGAGACAGATGAAGTACTTTATAAGGTTCATAAGCTACGAACTAAACATCCCATATATATTTATTTTATCAAGATATAATAGAGAATTGAGATTTCAAAAAGATACGACTATGCATCTTAATCTTATGAAGCAAGCAAATTTTAACAAGTGTAAAGATTTCATTTATTTTAAATGTAATGAGAGTTCGAATATGTAATTTCAACATTATAGACTTGCACACCTAATTGTATTTATATTATCTTCAATTCAATCTAATCTTATCTTATCTGGAGGCTTATAAATAATAATGGGAAGCTACATTCTTGATTTGACTTGTCTTATTAAGATATTTAAAATCTTCAATAATAAAAGAAATCCAACCCTTTTCAGACGGCCTACTAATAGAATTGAAGTATGTGTAATTAAAATAATAAACCATGGCTAGGAATACAATTTATTTATATATTTCTCCTTTTATTTTATTAGTCCAATTTCTTTTAAATTTATGTATAAAGTAGTATAAAATAATAAGATTCAATTGAATATATTAAAGTGTTATTTTTAAGTCAAAAAATAAAAATGGACTGATAAATAAAAAGGAAATTGAATTAATGAAATAAGACGAATGAAGTATTTTACTCCCTTCTTCCCATTTAAAATAACACATTTCTTTTCGACATGGGAATTAGAAAGTGGTGTTATGTGGTGTAAATTATTTGACTTTTTATTAATTAAATATGGTACAAATAATTTTTACAATTTTTAAAAATGGTTCAAGAAACGTGTTTTTTTTAATGGGACAGATGGAGTACATGATTTTAACTATTGATTTCCTTGTAAAAAATAAAATAATAATAACATTAATTATTATTAGAGAGAAATCAAGTGGGGACTTCTTTGTTTTTATTTTCTTCCTCTCTCAATGCAATCACACTCCCCTTCGTCCTCATTAAACTGCATCAAAATACACACACTCTCCCTCCCTCCCTCTCTCTCTCTCTCTCTCTCTCTCTCTCTCTCTCTCACTTGTTGCTTAAACGATCTTTAATGCATAGCTAGGATACTTGAATAGATTCTAGCTTTTGTTGAGAAAACAAACAAAACTCTGGTTTCTCTGTCAGCGTTCAAATATGGAAGCTAGTGAGATTTAGCAGAGCTTCTTTACTTCCATTGATTTTAAATTTTAAGTATCACTTTCTCTCTCCTCTTTCTTGCGAATTCGTACTCCCTTTTCATCTGCAGTAACCAGCGAGCTAACCCTAATAATGTCCGATCAAGCTTCTTCTCTCTCTCCCACCAAGAATTCTTGCTCCCCATTCTCACCCTTCTTGAATCCTCCGAGAATCTTTAACGGGTTTATCTCAAAAAACGTTCTTGACGCAGAATCCGTCAGTCCCACCTCGATTCTCGATTCAAGAAACTCAAATTTCTCCAACCAATTTGGCCGTACGCCTTGTCCCGTTATTACCAAATCAGAGAGGGAGGCGATCGGGCTTGCCCTAATCGACTCAATAATCATCGACGAGAAATTCGATTGCAGATTCTCGAGGCCGATTAATCTGACGGCTCTGTTTGGGTCGAAGCTCAAGGTTCGGATTCCGGAGGCGAACGATTCGCCGGCCGAGTCGACTCAGTCGCCTGCGAAGGAGTTCGGCCGGCAGCTGTCGTTGAAGGAGATGGAAACGTCGGAGGATTACACGTGCGTGATCACGCACGGTCCGAACCGGAAGACTACGCATATATATCATGACTGCATTGTTGACAGCTCTTTTTCGGATGAAATCGAAATCGAAACCGAAACCGAAGGGTCTAATTTCTTGAGTTTTTGCCATACATGCAAGGCTGTTATTGGAGAGGATAAAGATATTTTCATGTACAGGTAATTAATTCACTGTTTGATATGTTTGCCGAATCTCAATTTTTTTAGTGTATTTATTAATTAACCTTTATTTTGAAATTGTCGATTGCCTCCTAATCGAATATTTTATTGCAGGGGTGAGAAAGCTTTTTGTAGCCAAGAATGCCGTTGCCGAGAAATGATTTTTGAAGGGATGGATGATTAGATTTTGGAGGCATGAAACGACATATGATGATGATGATGATGATGATCATTAAAACAAATTTTTACACCAAAGTGAAATAATTTGTTTTGCAGTCATTTTTTTGGTTCTGTATGATTTGTAAGAGTTGGTCAGTTAGATATTGCAAAGTATGAAGAATTGGTGCAAATAAGGAGTTCATTGGATTTTGATAATCTTGCATCATGTGCTAACAATGGCTTGTGAGACCAAGTAATCCAATTCAGTCATTTTCAGAAATAAAGTATTGCATCAGTTCCACTTTATTAGCATCTCCAACCGAAATGTCTATTTTTAACATTATTTTATAGTTTCTGTCACATCAAACAAAAAATTCACTCCAACCCACAAATTCGAATTCACCATAAAAAAGAATATTCCTCATATATTTTATTTCATGCTATTTTTACAACAATACATATATATTTCTCAATATTACACATTAGACCCACAATAATTTCAATTAACAATAATATATGTAATACCATTATCGTAGTGTTTTCCTATTATCATATGTATTTCATAATATTTTTATATTATTGTGATTGTTTTTAATGTAATATTATATTTTATATTTTCATATTTTCTATTATTGGTATAATTGTATTCTATAAATACCATAATTAATTTTTATAATTATTATACATAATTAATACGTTAAAAATGTCAGCCCATTTTTTATAATTAACAACATGACCTATTGTTTAATAATCATTGCCATATAATTTTTTTTCTATGTAATCATCTAATTAATTTTTCCATCGAAATGTAGATTTTGATTTTTCAACAAAATATAGGACTTGAGAGTAATTTTGTAGAATTAAAAAAGTGAATTGGTATTGTGAACAGTAGACACCATTTTTGAAGTATGAGAAGAGAGAAAAATGATAAATCCTCATTTAGTATTAAAAATAGAGTTGGCTTGATGATTTTTCCACTCCAAACACCATTATAGTGTAAGTTTGAGATGCTCTATTAGTCTAGCTTTTTCATGGATATTAATAAAATTGGTTGTTGTATGTAAGATAGTACTCCTCCGTCTCATTAGTAACGATGTTTTGGGGTAAATATTGTTTGACTTTTGGGAAAATGATTTCTCTCCAACATCATTTACCTTTTTTAAAAACTGGATATTTCTAATAGGACATTCAGATAAAAAATACATGACGTTAATAATGTGACGGAACAAGTATAAAATAATAAGATCCACTAAAATATACTACATCCGTCCCACTATTTATGAGCCACTTCATTTCGACACGAAAATTTAAGTAGTATAGTTAATGTAAAGAGTGAGTTGTAATTTTGGTGTCTAAAATTTCAACTATTTGGTGTTTTGGTGTCTTTATTTCCAAAATTGCAAATTTGGTTCACAAACTTAAGAAATGCTTGTTATTTTGGTGTCTTCTATTAATTTAATTATTAAAAAACATTAATGATGATTTAGAAAAGGGTAAAATTATAGAATCACACTGTAATATATATATTTTTAAAATTATTTATTTATGATACATTTTGATAATTTATAATTATATACAATAATATTCTTAAAAATAAAAAATTAAATACTGCTAAAAATTTGTATTATTATATTAATGTATAAAGTTCAATTCTATATAAGGACATTGTTTTTAGACCTCCCAATTTTAGTATTGTGACGTTAAAAAAAATTAAACATAACTTGAAATAAATTAGTAAATTATTTTTAACATTCAAAATAAAACATATATTATTAAAAAAATATCATAAACTTATAAATTATTAATTTAATAGTTTAAAATCATTACAATTATTACAATAAAACTTTTATAATAATTATTTTTTATAAAAAATCACATTACTTTATAATTTTACCTTTCTTTAAATCATCATTAATATTATTTAATTATTAAAATAAAAAAAACACCAAAATTGTAAGTATTTCATAAGTTTATGAACCAAATTTACAATTTTTGAAATAAAGGCACCAAAACACCAAAAGATTGAAATTTCAGACACCAAAATTACAACTCACTCTAATGTAAATGATAAAGTATGAAAGAGATAGTAGATGGTAAAACAAGAGAGAGAATATGAATGAAATTATAAGAAAATAAATAAAGTAGGAGAAAGAAAATAAATAAAATAATAATAATAATAGATAAAATATGAGAGAGAATATGAAAAAGTAGAAATAGTTTATTAAGCTTCTGCCAAATTAGGAAGGGAACAAATATAGCGGAACGTCCAAATTCGAAATGTGACTCAAAAACAGTGAGACGAAAATAGTACTTGAAAACATCTTGTTTCTTTTGAGCACAGATATCAAGGAGTGCTTATAGCCCATTTATTTTTGTATTATAATTTTTTTTTCATTTTAAGAAACAAGACACTTCCAATGAAACGCCTCGATAAAAAATACAATACCTTTCCAATGAGACTGTTGGAGCATTAGAATATTAACTTAAAAAATAAAAGTGTACTAATAGAATGAAACAATCCTAAAAAAGGAGAGTGGACTATGGAGTGGGAGATAGGGATTACCATATCTTAATAATTCAGATTCAGAATTGAAGTAAACGGTAAACCAGGTTGTAAGAAAACTCATGCTAAGTTGGATTTCAAGAACTCATCAATTCTTATGGAAATGGGTTAACACTTGCCAGTCAAAATATAAACATCAAAACACTTCTTGAAAGTTCAAATTCATAACGCCTAACATAATCCAGCAAAACAGTACGAAAACCACACAAGTATCAGACATAATGAAGACAAGTATATATAACCAGAGCACCCAACTTTGAGTAACATAAAACCGAAAGCGCGACGCTTAAACTTCATATAAGATTACTATCCTTCGGTAGGGAAAGGCGAATAACAACTAAGATCCGCGATACAAAGTATTGGAACAGCCTCCAGAAGAATCATTCTCCCATCAGCTGCATGAACAAGCACTGGCAAAGAGAAAGAAAGTACCTATTAGCATCTACAAACATTAAATAGCATGTTGATATTACAAGAAATTACCTGTGAAGAGCTACACAATCGACAATCGACAATCTCCAATGTCCATGGAACTAAAGAACACAAAGGAAAAGGGTATAGAGAAAACCCACTTCACAAGAGAATGCTCGTAAAGGATCAAGCCTAGTCACTAAAGAAGAGAGAGAGCGGATAGACCTCATCCAACAAAGAGAATAGGCAAGCTTGAAAGAACAAACTCGACGAATACAAAGTATAATGACATCCCAACTACCGATATTTCCATTCCCAGTTTTCTTTTTCAAAAAACAAGAACACTGGGGAAGGGAAAACCTAGATCAGAAGTCAATAACGGTTTCTGAAGGAAGAAAAATATAGAGAAGGATGATGAACCAATCCAGCAGACGATGAAAAGGGAAATAGTAACAAGAAAGCATTTGAACATGATAATTAGTGAAGACAAAGAAAATGTTGGGGGTAAGATGCTGGACTGGGACAGCAGAAACAAAGAAAAACATAACTATTGACACTAAACAAGTTAGTACTATACAGTATATACATGTTGTATAGAAAACCAAACTATAGGGGACAACAGTGAGGGAAAATGAATCTATAGCCGGACTGCCACTTCGGTATATAGTTTTCCAAGTAATATTGTGAATCTTAACCGTAGCCCCTTCACTAAAGCATGCCAGTTAATCCGACCCCTGTTTCCATTCACAACTTTTCTTAGCAAAATCCATGTCCTAGCAACCAACCATACGTTCCCACTCGAACAAGAGATACCAGTTCCAAAGATTTTGGAGATCATCAAACAACCCTATACAGCTCTTCTATTATCATAACACCAGTGCTTTTATGCCATTCCATGCACACGCGATCTTTCTTATTATATATAAAGTCTACCGTTATTTCACTCTATACTAAACTACTTTCCTTATTTACATGATCAGTACTAACCACCACCCACCAGCACTCCTTCATTCATCACCAATATCAAGATTAAGCATTCGGCGAAGGGTCTTCGTCACAGAATCAGCAATGTCGAACTGATGGCTCGGAGAAGGGCTACGCACCCTAGGAGAAGCCGGTGCAGATTTAGAGAAGGGAGGCAAATCAATTTCTTTTGCAACAGTAGGCAACTCAAGGGAAACAGTTCTCTTAGGCCTCAGAAAGAACTTAGGCATTGGCAAGGAACTCGGCGGAGGTGAATTTGAATAGGCAGGTCCAGCCCAAAGCTCAGAAAATCGTAACCCGCCCTCATTGTTACCAAACTTTATATTCATTGGTATAGGAACAGAACTACTCTTAGCGATTCTTCTTAACATTTTCGGGTTCTCATTAGGCGACGGTGAAGAGGTTTTAGGCGACAAAGAAGGGCACAGTGGTTGTTTGGCAACTGGGGTTTTAGTTGAGCAAGGCTTTATGGGAGCAGACCCTTCTCTAGAATGAAATGCTATACAATTAATTCCATGAAAACTGCTCGAAGGCGGTGAACTCGACAAGACTCTTTTCGAACCATGGCTACGTTTTCTACCATGATACTGATTATTCCTGTTATGAGCAGCAACAACTAGCGTTTCCATCTCTCACAAATTCTACACTATTTCAATCCCTTTTACCTTAATTCTTAACTAAATCAGCAATTTTTACAATTCTAAGAGCCTCAAGCAACTACCAGATTTAGATTTCCGCCACAACCACCAAAATCTAAGCAGATCAACCGTTAACTCAGCCAACTCAACCAAATCATGAAACATATATTTATATATGTGCTTATGAACCACAATCGCACCCTCACTCTTCAATTTCTTCAGATCTAGAAACATCACAAGCAACCAGTACAAAAAATCAAAAAATAAAATCCAGAAATAGCAAGTATGCAGAAATCAAAACTACAGAACCACGCCAAAAGCAAATTCAATCCAGAAACTAACCTGATTCCCGAGCGACGAGGTAGATGAAATAGAGAAATCCTTAGAGCCTGTGTGATTTTTTTTCTCGTCTAGAGAGAGAAAGCCAATGGGAAATCAGTAGAGCAAACCTGCGAGATTCTTTCGAATTCTGCTGTGAGAAATGAATAAATATTCGGATCTGAAATGGACTCATAACAGTATTTAAATACCAGTGCAGTTCCAGTGGATGAGTTTACCAAAATGGCCCCTAGGTTGACAGTAAATTACACATAGCGTGTAGTTTGAACCCGACATTCAACGGCATAAGATTGGGCTGCGACATTTTTGTGACGAGAGTTTTTAAATTAGGTAAATGGAATTTAATCATTTTTCCCTTTTCAGAATTTCTTATTTTAGTCAGATCTAACAATTTATTTCTTTAAAAAAAAACATTAAATCTCGATAAAGTAATATTCGATAAAGTAATAATCTCGCTAAGATAATAATTCTTCCGGTCTCGATATGGGTCAATGCACTAAAAATAATGTTCGATAAAGTAATAACCTCGTTAAATGAATATTTTTTCTCGATCCCAAGGTTATTACTTTATCGAGGTTTAACTGTATGATGCATTTTTATTCTTCATTTTAAATGAACTTGAAATTAAATTAGTTATTTATAGTCAAATATCATAAGTTCGAATTTTATCAACGACGTCATATATGAATCTGAGCTATGATTAGTCAGGCGTGATTTATAATTTTATGTAGTTTATAACGTAATTACAATAAAGTAGCCCTACTTTGAAAAAGGCTCTCAATTTTTCTCGATTTATGCTTTTGCTTTTTTTGAAAAAAGGCACTAGTATGATTGCTCCACTTCAAATATTTAAGGATAATGGATCCTAGAGCAATGTAAGTAGTATCAAATTATTTTTCACTAATATCCATATACATTTTACTATATACTACTATAATATGAAAATGTTACATTAAAAAAATATACTCCCTCCGTCCCGCCAGACTTGTCTTATATTTCTTTTCAGGTTGTTACACTCGACTTGTCTTGTTTCTTAAAAAGAAAAATAATTACCACACAAACTCTCACTTTTTCTTTGTGGGACCTAGCTTTTTACACACAACCAAAGGCGGATCCAATAATCGATAGTGGGATGGGCTAGAAAGTGAACACTTGTTGTATTAATTTTTTCGAACACACTAAAGATATTTCAATTTGTATATTCTATAATTTACAATGTTCAACACTAAAAAGAAAGGATACAGTAAAACTAAAAATCAAGATTGAGCTGAAGCCTAGGGGAGTTAACCTATAAATCAGCATCAGTACACAACCACCCACTCATCTTAATCTCTGTGCCGAAAAGAAACAAGGTAAGCGGACGGGACGGATCGAATATTGTGGTTACTGATACATTCATTATATGAATACCCATTTTAATTTTATGAATACCCATTTTAATTATATGAATACCCATTTTAATTTTATGTGAAATATGATTAATTATAAAATCAATCTACATGATTATGAGAAAACATGTAAATAAGTTCAGATAATTATTTAATAAAAATTCTCAATCACTATTCGAAATGTGTATGATCCGATTCGGAAATATAAGTGTTGATGCGAGTTAAAGCCCACGACGGATCATTTCGTAGTTATGTAAAATGACATTTTGGGCCCTTAATGGGCTGGAAACCCAACGGCCTTTTAAAATAAATGCATCTTTAATTTTGCTTTGCATGTAACATAGACGATTCCTTTTTTATTATTAATTCATAAACATAATATATCTCAACCATCTTAGTATGTATGGAAACTAAAATAATGGCATTTAAATAAGGTTTACACTAAATTGCATTGTAAGGACTCACAGTTTATAATAACGTGTCCGTTGAGTATACTACCTCCAAAATCCAAATAATACTATCGCATTATTCATTATTTTATTATATTCAAGAAATAAATTGTAATTATTGTATTATAATCGGTTGAAAACTAAATGTTCAAAATAACCAAGAAAAAATAGCCTAAATAATACTCATTATTCAATCTTTTTGTTTTAATTTTGAAAGAAATTGTAATTAATGTATTCTTACTAAATTGAAAAGTAAATGTTCAAAACAACTAAGAAAAATAAAGAATGCCTACAAATTTTACATAAACATCATAAAATAAAAACAATGTTAGTATTTATGGAAAATGTAAAAAATAATGGTTGAGAAACATACAGCTTAAAAAAAAATTTATTAAATTTTAATCAAACATTTTTCATCGTTGTTTGCTTTGGAATTCTTTGCACTTTTCTTTTTTTAAACTCTATGATTTTATTGCAGATTTGTTTTGACATTTGTTCCTTGAATTCACCCTTTTCTCTTTAGACTGCAACGAATTAAGATTGTTAGTCAATCTTTTTCTTAAATGCTAAACACAATAACTTTAAAATTTTTGGAAAATGTTATATTACAAGTGAATCTAAAAGTTTAATGATTTACAAAATAATGCTCATATAGATACTGTTGGTCCGGAGACGAGAGTCAGGTGTAGCGGGGGGAGGGGGTGAATACACCTGAGTACTGCTCATTTTTCTCAAATCGAAAGACAGTTGAGCTGTTTGGTGCGACTGATGAACAGTGCTAAATAAGAACCTTCGATCACGGGCCAGAGAGTGAGTTAACTACTGAGCTCTCCTACTGACTTTTGTCAGTCGTTGAAACTCAGTCGAAAAACCTTAGTGCGGAATAGTGTGGGGCCCGGAGATTCGTCTCAGTTTGAAAACGCGATTTTCACAAGTCAAGTAGTTTTGGCTAGTGCACTTTATGAATACGTTTTACGCAAGATATGATTTTGTAATCGGTTTGTATGCAATGCGATAAACAGTAAACAACACAAGTAATTTTTAACGTGGTTCGGATACGCAAGATCCTACGTCCACGGTCCTGCTGAACAGGAGGTCTTGTTGATTTCTCTGAGTAAGCCTCAGCAAGGAATCTGTGCACTGGACAGACCCTTCTAAGTTAAAGTCCTTAGCGGCTTTACAAATCAAACCGAGGTTTGAAAGGGAGGGAAATTTCTCCAACTAGAAGGAGTTCTTACAATAAGAACAATTACTAAAAGTGAACTCCTTCGAATTTCTAAGCTATAGATATGGCAATGAGCTTAGCTAGAGAAGAGGGATCTAAAGAACTCTAGAGAGAAGAACTACGAATATTCTATTGAGCAAGTTCGTCTCTGGATTAATCTTGAATGCGCTAGAGTTGTTTGAATGCTTGAGCGTTTTTCCCTTTTATTTTGTGCGTCCCGTGTGTGGAGCTCGGATTTTCTTCTCTATTTATAGTTGTGAAACAGGCATATGTCCGTTGAAGAAGACGATGCCACGTGTCACAAACTTCCAAAGAAAACGGCCATAAATTCGAATTGTTGCAGCAGAGTTGTTGGTTACTGTGCATGAGAGCAGTTTAGTAGGTCAGAGCAGATAGACTTCGGCGGCTTCTCATTGGTCGAGGTTTGCGATGGGTGAGATGTGTCAGACATCAGAGTTGACTCTCACTTATCCTCGTATGGTATTCTGCTGACTTTCGAAAAGACTTTAATAGCTGGGTCGTTTCCTGTCGGATACAGTAGACTTGAAGCAGTCTCTGTCTTCTTCGTCTGAGTCGACTGATAAGATCTTCTACTAAGTGTAGTCAGCTGTTGACTCCGAAGGAACTGAGCTTGTATAGGGTTCTTCTGCTGATGTCTGTCAGCTGATAAGGTATCTTCTACTGATGTCTGTCAGCTGATGACTTGAGAACGCAAGCTCTTACATTGATGACGTGGGGTTCTGAAAAGTAATTTCGATAGAAGATCAATCCAACATTTTACCCCGTACAAGACATAGACACGAAAGATAAGCAAATCAAAAACAGTCTATCCTATTACATCATCTAATCCTATCGAGATACTACACTACTGATATCAGCTGGGTTTTGGGATCTTCAATTCCATAGTACTACTACGATTTCCCCCAATATTCTTTTACCCGATAAACTGTTGAGTATCATCTACTGACTCATAACCCAACAATTTTCCCCTAATTGATGATGCCAAAACCTCTATAAAATAATAAAGAAAATTCTAAACTACTGACAAAGATAGACTTCAGTAAGACTGAATAAGTTAACTTCATGAGATCAGTAGTTGAGAGATAGGCAAAATCAGAGAAACGGTTATGTGTGAGTGTGTATCAGATCACTTCAGTGATCAGTTGTGATAACGTAACACAAATGAAAGCCGTAAGACAATGAGTAATTGTCTGGCTAGAAGTAGGAACTGTTATATATGAACTGAATTACAGAGTCCCTATCTTCTATACAAAAAGGAAAGAATAAGAAGACTACTGCTGGCGTCTGAACTTCTTCGTCTTGCTCTTGAAGTCTGCAAACTTGTCAGTCAGAGGGTCCAAACCGTAAAATTTGTAGATTCTTGCGCGAAGGGTCTGGATGTCCTCGAGGTCAGCCGGGTCATCAGAACTTAGATCGTGATGATATGCTGCTGCTTCGACCTCGTCTTCTATCTCCTTAGTGCATAAGACTCCACGAGTCGTTCTGGGAGGAGGTACCCTTCTGAATGCAGGAGCTACTAGAGGCAGTTTCTCCTTAGCAAGTATCGTGTGTACCTGTGCCCTGAGTCTGGCGTTAGATTGATGAAGAAATTCATCGAACAACTGATTTGCCGGGATCTCAGTAGGATAGCAATGGTACACGTAGTACCCTTTTATGAACTCAATCTTGAGTTCCTCCCATTCCTCGTTCGACTCAAAAAGGTATCCACTTGTCTACATGAGGGTGAGGGGTCTTCTTCAAATAAGTTGCTCTGGGAGCGGCTCTCCTGTAGGACTTGGATGACCTTGGAATTTGTCTCTTCCAATCTACGACTGGTTCACTGGCTATCTTGTCAGTCAGCTCTATGATTTTAGCCAGATCTTCCAATCTCTTCTTCTCTCTGAGGGCTGCTGATCTAGTGTCTCCTCTCCGGAGATTCAGGCCTTTCAGCGTAGCCTCAGGTGGCTTTGTCCTCTGCCTCTTGCTCTGGAGTGAGTGTTGGAATTTCAGTACTCTGAGCCAAGGGTTGGACGTTAGTGGCAGAAGCTTTAGCCAACTCCTCCTGAGCTTTTCTCTTCTGTACTTCCAGGAGCTGTTTGGCTTTTCCTTTGGCAATTTTACCAACAAGATTCCTGGGCTTCTTTGCCTTCTTAATCTCTTCCTCGATCCTTTGCTCATAGTCGAGTTCATCTTGAAGCTTTTGAGCAACACGCTGATCGAATGCCTCCGGCTCCGCCTTGGATTTGAATTTAGGCGTCGGGGAAGATGGAGGAGTTGTTTTAGTAGTAATCTCCTTCCCTGGCCTTTGCGGTGGCAGTGGCTCGTCCTCTTGGTCTACGAACTGTGCGACCTCCTCAATATGTTGAGCTGAGGATTCAGTAGTTGGCTCAACCACAGTCGTTTGGACAGATGGGATTTGGACGATTTCGGGAGGGGGTACTGAGCTGGTTCCAGCTTGATCAGCTGAACCTTCCCCCTTGGTTATTACTTGGACTTCTGGGCCTGCTTCCGCCTATTCCGCCTCAGATTTCTCTACTTTCTCTGCTCTTTCCCCCTTTTTGGCATCATCATCCAGGGAGAGGAGAGTGCGGATGGCGACCACTTCCTTCTCCAAATTATAGCAAGTATCCTTAATGGAGGTGGTGGTGGCGTCGAAGTCTCTGACGGCATCAGTGTAGTGCTCCCAATCTTTCTCCTGGTCAACACGTATCTGCTTTATCTGCGCAGCTGTCTCTTTGTGTTGAGACAACAGTGATGCGTCAAGGGATGCTATCATCTCCTTCTGGAGTAGTTGGAGGGCCTCCGCCTGTTGTTGTATGGCTTTCTGAAGAGTGGAGGAGGCCACTCTGTTGCGTTCGTCCATTGTAGCTTGGCCAGATGCAAGACTCTGAGTCAGCTGCTCAGAGAACAATTTCTGCTGAGAGAGAAGGAGCTGCTGACTCTGAGCGGCTAAGTCCGCTTTCTGAGCTGCGAAGGCGGTCTCGACTATCTCCTGAATATTAATAGGAGTAGGAGCTTCGGAGACCTTCTTCATTTCGTTGCAAGTCGGTCAACCTTTTCAGTCTGGGCTTTGGTGTACTGAGCCCATTTGATATGTACGTCCTTGGCAAGGAGACGATTCTTGTCTCCCTGTCTTCTGATGGCTTTGTTGATGGACTTGGAGGACACGGAACCTATAGATTTTATCTGATAGCTGCTGGTCCCGAGCCTCTGCTCAGATGTTGCGAGTTGTTTCACTCGACTTGGCTTTGAGGCAACCGGGGCATCACCTGATGTAGATAGTGGTGGTGGTGATTTGCTCTGCTCGCGGGGAGTGTTACCCTCGGCAAATCCTCCTGTTTTTGCATCCTTGGGTGGCGTCTGATCTATATCATCATCATCATCATCATTGTTGTCGTTGTCGTCACCGTGATGGGATGGCGGCGAAGGGCTGCTGACATGTTCTGAGGATCGTAAGCTCAGTAGATACAGCATTGCAGCGCGAAGATCCTCGAACAAAGCTAGGTCAGCGGGTTCCCCAAACCCAATGGCTGACTGCAAGCTTTGTCTTCCCTCAGTAGGGACAGAGCTGACTGAGTTCTTATCAGTTCCTCAAGAATGTCCTAGCTGAGGAATCTCAGTAGCATCTGAGTCCTCGCCCTTATAGCAATTTCGACCAGATCCCTGTGATCGGCAATCTCGGGGATATGAGCAGTGACCTCTCTTGTGGCTCGGAGGCGAGTCGACTGCATGGTCGTCTATTCAGAGGATGTCTCCTCAGTCGGTTTAGCTGTGTCTGACTGAGTCTCTTCAGAGCTGATGCGCTGGACTTTTTCTTTCAGGGTGGCACCTTCAATCCCTGTATCCGCATTTAGAATAGATTCCTCCTGAGTGGGTGGGAGAGAGGCAGGCTTTGCTGGAACCTTAGATGGTCCAGTCTTGCTGAGCCTTTTCCTCTTTGGCGGGTCAGCACGAGGGGGCAAGTCAGATGTGACTCTTTTCTGTTCAGGTGGCCCTCGTCCGATAGATTTCTCAGCAGCGGCTGTTGTCTTGAACTTGATGAGCTTGCTGTCAAAGTATTGCGAGTCAGCAAAAGCTACGTGACTCGATACTGAGTCTTCGATGAGTACGAACATCTTTGTCCCGTACAACAACTTTCCCACACTTATCAGTCTTCTCTCTCCTGTGGGTGTGGCTGCGTATTTCTGAGCCTGAGCTTTAAGCTCAGTCACGTAGTAATCGGTCCAGTTGACTTGGACGCCGTCTTCTATTATCATCATCAGCTGAAGACGCAGCTTGGACAACTGATCAAATGAACCGGCGATGCTCGTAAGTATGTGCGTTACGATGTAGGCGAGCCCACGGTATTCCGGTAGCAACTGGTTCTTTGGTAGCGCGGATTTGAAGACTATGTCGTCTCTGCCGCAGAACCTCTGAACATAGGAGTTTATCTCTTTCTCCTTATATCCAACAGGGGAGACTCCATGGGCCGATAGATCAAATGAAGCTTGCAAGGCGGCCCGGATGTCAATGTCGCAGTGACTGGACTCCCATTTTTGAGGGGTCACCTCCTTCATGTATCCGAAACAGGATACCTCCTCGTATATATCCTCTACGGATCTCCAGTTGTAAAATACTTCTGCAACTTGGCGAGGCAGATAAGCTTTGGGGTGCTTCGTGACGAGGAGTTCTAGGCCCGAAGCTTTGAGAGCCGTGAAGACAGGCTCAAGAAAAGGAAGTTCTGCCTGGTGCAGAGCCATCGTGGGCTCAAACTGGATCCGAGACTTGATAATTTCGTCAATGTTTGACGGAGTTGTGACATCCATTTTTATCTGCAAATAGCTCGTTAGTATTTGAAATATGCAGGACACGAGATAATGCAATAATGTAAGAAATTTTACCGTAAATAAAGAGCTTTTGTTGAAAGAAAAGTTCAGTTTTGAAGAAAGCTTGATTCGGAGGACTGAAAATTTTCTTAAGAGCTCTAATGGTGAAAAATGTTGAAAAGTGTGATTAGTGGAAAAAAGCGAAATATTTTATAAGATTATGCATATCAACCGGTTTTGATCGAACGGTTAGGGTTTTATCTTGCTTTTTACTGACGGTTGTGATTTGATGTTATAAAAGGAATGATTACACAAGTCACCTCTAATCTAGACCCACGTAAGATATGCGCATTTAAGGTAAGTTGAGAGGACATGCATTAAATGCGCTGCAGGCACCATTAAAGTCTAAGCCTTTTAAATGAAAACGGTTTCCTACTGACTTAAACCTTAAAAAATTTATGGCGGGAAATAAATAATCATTAACTACTGAGTGCAAGCGACTGATATAATGAATGCGAGCATGCTTCTGATAACTTTAAGTATATAAAACTACACAAACCTCTTCAGCTGAACTTTTACGATCAGCTAGTTACCGTTAAGACTTAGGAGGATGTTTGATGTGCTGATGACCACGTTCCCCCTTACTGTGTACAGTTTGATTCACCCGACTCATTGTACTGAGTCTTTGACTTGTCGTACTGGTTTCTTCTACTGACTCTACTCAGTAGGCTCCAGTAGACCTAGCTCAACTGATAATTCTCTGAATCTGTTCCCAGCTAGTGGTTTGGTCAGTATGTCTGCCCTTTGCTTATCAGTATGGATTTTCTCCATTCTGATGTCCTTCTTCTCGACATGGTCTCTGATACCAGTGTCGAATATCCACGTACTTGCATCTCGTATGGAGAATTGGATTTTGAGTTATAGCAATAGCACTGGTGGAGTTACAGTAGATGGGAACTTCATCCTGAGATATACCATAGTCTCGCAGTTGTTGTCGAAGCCAAAGGATCTGGGCACAGCAACTTCCAGCAGCCATGTACTCAGCTTCAGTAGTGGACGTTGCCACTGAATGCTGTTTCTTTGAAAACCAAGATATCAGCTTGCTGCCTAGGAACTGACACGTTCCAGAAGTTGATTTTCGATGTATCCTGCATCCTGCATAATCAGCATCAGAATAACCTGTCAGTATAAGATTATCATCAGCAGGATACCATAACCCTGCGTTAGGTGTTCCTTTTAGATATCACAGAATCTTCTTTGTTGAGTCTAGATGACTCCGCTTGGGATTCGCTTGAAATCTTGCACATACACCTACATCATAAGTTATGTCAGGTCTGCTTGCTGTTAAATATAACAAGGAACCAATAATGGCTCTATAATCAGTAGAGTTAACAGAAGCTCCCTCTTTGTCTAGATCAATTTTGAAATTAGTGTTCATGGGGATCTTGACTGGCTTTCTTGAATCGCAGCCGAAACTTTTGAGAAGATCTCGAGTGTATTTGACTTGATTGATGAAGATTACTTCAGGTGATTGTTTTACTTGAAATCCAAGGAAATAGTTCATCTCGCCCATCATAGACATCTCGAACTTCTCCTTCATCATTTTCTCAAATTGTTGACATATAGTCACGTTTTTGCATCAAAAAATGATGTCGTCCATGTAGATTTGCACCAGTAGGATGTCATCTCATGACTTTATGTTGAATAGGGTGCGATCTACTATCCCCTTCTGAAAACCTTTCTGAAGCAGAAAGTCTGAAAGGGTATCGTACCAAGCCCTGGGTGCTTGTTTTAACCTATACAGAGCTTTCCGAAGTCTGTACACCTGATGTCCCTGCTGAAAGACAGGCAGTTGTTCCACATAGACTTCTTCCTTCAGTATGCCGTTCAGAAAAGCTGACTTTACATCCATCTGATATACTTTGAATCTCTGATGCGTTGCATAGGCTAGGAACAGACGAATGGCTTCCAATCTGGCGACTGGAGCGAAAGTTTCATCAAAGTCGATTCCCTCTGCTTGACAGTATCCCTTGGCAACTACTCGAGCTTTATTTCTGACAATGACGTTGTTTTCATCACGCTTGTTCTTGAAGACCCACTTAGTACCAATCACGTGCTGATGTCTAGGTCTGTCAACAAGCTCCCAAACTTCGTTTCGAACGAACTGGTTCATCTCATCTTGCATGGAAATGATCCAGTCAGCATCGTTGAGTGCATCCTCTATTGACTGAGGTTCTTCTATAGACAAGAAACAAGAATAGAGTGAGCTTTCTCCTTGACTTAATCTAGATCTTGTCCTGATAGTTGCTGATGGATCTCCAATAATAAGATTGGAAGTATGAGCGTCGAGCCATGAACGTCTGAGTCTGGCTTCTTCTTCTGATACTACTTCTGCACAGTCAACAGGTGTGTTAGGCATTTCGATCGTGCGTTCGCGATCGCATCGGTTGATAAGAAGGTTAGGATCTACCGAGTTTCCAGGTTCAGGGGCATTTAGCTTAGGAACAGTAGTTGTTCCCCCTGAGTTTATATTCTCAGTAGAGGTCTCAGTTACCACTGGGGCTTCCTCATCGACCGTTGTTACCTGTTGTTGATTCTGTTCAGTAGAATCAACCAGGTCAGCTACATCGTTTGTTGGTTGAGTCTGTATATCCTCATCGCCTGACTCATCATCCCAATAATGCTGGATCTTTTCGGCTTTGTCGTTTAGTGCAAGATCCTGTAGCTTGCTGCTGACATCTTCAGTATTTGTCTTTGAAGATTTCCTGTTCTCAGTGACAAACACATCAAATACAACATGAGGGCTTTCTTCTCCGATAGTTGAAGACTCTGAAGGCTTTACTGACTCGAGAGTATCCTAAGAATACTCCTTGATCAGATTTGGTATCAAAGACCTTCAATTGATCTTTTTCGTTATTGTGGATAAAGCAATGACAACCAAAAATATGAAAATGAGAAATAGTAGGAATTCTCCTTTTCCATAATTCGTAAGGTGTCTTCATGTATTGCTGTGTAAGCAGTGAGTGATTCTGAGTGTAGCAGGCGGTGTCAGTAGCATCTGCCCAGAACTTTGAGGGTAGTCCAGAGTCTGCTAGGAGCGTTCTTGCTGCTTCTTTGAGTGTTCTGTTTTTACGTTCAGCAAGTCCGTTCTGCTGAGGGGTGCGAGCTGCTGATGTCTCGTGCTTAATTCCCTCTTTATCGCAGTACTCTTTCACTACTGAGTTGAGAAATTATGTTCCTCTGTCTGAGCGAATTCTCTATATCTTGATGTCCTTTTCCACACTGAGTTTCTTCAGCAGATTGGGCAGCTCAGTCTTGACATCAGATTTGTTGGCTATGAAGATGACCAATGTATATCGTGAATAGTCGTCAATAATGGCGAGGGCATACTTCTTGCCTCTTATGGTCACTGGAGAGACTGGCCCGAATAGGTCCATGTGTAGCAGTTGAAGGATTCCATCAGTGGAAGGTGAAGAAATAGGTGGATTGCTTTTCTTTGTCTGCTTTCCCTTCAAGCACGCTTCACAATTTCTGTCTTTGATAACGATTCGTTGGGAAGTCCTCTGACTTTAGAGTTCTTGGCTAGCTTGTTCATAGTCTTGAAGTTCAGGTGGCTGAGTCTCTTGTGCCACAGCTATCCCACTTTGTCACTAGATTTTGTCTGTGCGAGTAAGCAAGCCTCAGGTTCTGCGATTTTCCAGTTTGCAACATAGATATTCTTTCTCCACGAACCTGATAACACTGTTTTCCCTGTAGATTTATCAACAACATCACAGAAACCTGCGTCAAAGATAACTCTATTCAGATTATCACAGAATTAACTGACAGAAAGGAGATTATGTTGAAGTCCTTCAACATATGTTACTCTAGGAACTAAAGCAGTTCCGATGTTCAGTGTTCCATATCCCCTTGTGTAGCCTTTAGAGTTGTCACCAAACTCAATTCTGGGACCATCTTCTTATACGTAGTTGGTCAGCAGGCTCTTTTGATAGGTCATGTGTCTCGAGCAGCCGCTGTCCACAATCAAAGGGTCCTTATGCACCTGCAAAATAGAAACAGTTTTAGGTACCCTTTGGTTCAGTTTGGGTCCTTAGGTGTTAGTGGGTGATTTCGGAACCCAGATCTGTTTCTGGACCTTAGAAGTCTGAGACTTCTTCTTCTGAACCTTGTCAGCTTTCTTCTCCATAGGACTTGGAGATACTGACTTTTTGACGGTTTTGGGTTCAGGAGCTTTCTTCTTCAGAGGTTTTGTGTACCTCCTGACCCTGGGCTCATAGTAGTACGAACCATACTGTGCCGGATGTTCATAAAGTGGTTCATTGTACTGTTCTGCCCACCTGACCTTCTTGGTTCCTCCTGAGTTTGATCGTGGTGTCCTGGAGCTAGAACCTCTGGTCAGTTGTTTCTTGTTGCTCGGCTGAGGTGCAGTCATCTTCTGTTTATTCTTCGCCTGAGGTGTTGAGTCAGTAGCCTGGACTTTCCCTCTGACGAACCTATCAGCCAACACTTCTAATCTTTTAGGTGTTGAAGTGGAAGCTTCATGTTTGTAGCCAAGTCCTTCTTTCATGGCTGGTGGCCTTTGAGCTCTGAGCATGCTTTCCAACTTCTCCTTTGCTCCTAGGTACTGTTCAGTCATCAGTCCTCGCCAGACTTCATCACTTCTTCGAAATGACTCATAATCCTTTTCAACTTCTGCGAGCTTCTGACTGAGCCGGGCTATTTCAGTCTCTTTCTCAGAATTGTTCTTGGTCAGAACTGATATCTGAGTTTCTTGAAGCTGAGACTTAGTCATAAGAGATTGAATCTCTTCCTTGAGTCTCGCAACCAGACTCTCTGAATCAGTAGAGACCTGATAGTTAGAAGAAAGTCTCTGATTCTCAGCCTTTACCTGTTCCAATTCCTGAATGGTTCTGCTGAACTCTCTGCTTAGCTGAATCTGCTCCTCTAGTAGATCATCGTAGGCTTGTACCACGTCTAGAGGCTCATCCGTGACCGAGCACGTGTCGTGTGTGCTGTGAGAAGAAGAGGTTATATTAAGTTTAGAATTTACCTCAGCCTCTTCTCCGGCTATCAGACAATATTCTGCATTTGATTCAAGATCTGTCTCTCCGATCTCAACGGCAACAAATGCAGCTTCGTCTTCAGAGGAGTACATAAACGTATCCTCCTCGATTGAGTCATCAGATATCTCTCCGGCGATATAGGCCTGCCTCCTACGGGCAAATTTCTCGCGTCTGGCCTGTTGTTCTGCTCTTTGAGCAGCTGAGAGTTTGGGACATTCGTACTGATAGTGTCCCTCCTTCTTGCAATTATAACGGGCAGATGATCTGCTGCCTTTTCTAACTGAGTCTTTGGATGGACTAGCAGCAGGTTCTGTGTTCCTGCAATCAGTAGAAGGTTTAGGTTCTTCCCTTTTTTGATAATCTTTCATACCTAAGGGAGAATCTCTGTGATACTTCTTCATCTTTTTGACTCTCTCCTTTTCTCTTTGATATTTGAGAGCTATAAGAGCAAGTTGGTCAGTAGCAGATGTCTCAGAGGACTTTGCTTCGGTTGTGGCTACTGCCTTGCTTGAAGAAATGGGTTTGACTCCAGTTTTGCCGACTGTTGCTTTAAAAGCATGATCAATCTGAGTGTCAGCTGGAGCGCTTGAACATCGTTGGGGTAGGCTATGCTCAAATTCCTCCGTTTTTAGTTCTGAAAAGATAACGTCAGGAGTTAGAGCATTAAGATCTGAGCGTCGTAAATAAGTAGCAAAAGGAAGCCACTTCAGTCGAGGTAGCGCTCTCAGAATCTTTGTGTTCATCTCTTTATTGGTGAACGTCCTCCCCAGCCCGTTGATCACATTGATCTGATTTGTGAATCTGACGGTTAGCTCGTCAATGGTCTCGTTGGGCTCCATGGCAAATGTTTCGAACTTTTGTAGCTCTAATTTGACCTTATTCTCTTTGATCTGCGGGGTTCCTTGGCTCAGTACAGCCAGGGCATCCCATAGTTCTTTTGCCATTTTGCAGTCTTGCACCCTCCCGAGGTGAGAATCGCTGAGCGTAGTCAGGATAGCATTACGCGCAACTCGGTCGAGGTTGTGCAGCTTTTTCTCTTCAGGTGTGAAGGCAGATTTGTCTTTTGCGACCTTAGCACCAGTTTGTGCCCCTACACCTCCCGCAGCAGCAAATTGTACGCTGTCTATCATGGGAATGATGGGTCCTATTTCGAGAACATCCGTCATGCTGTCATGCAGCGATGTGAGGTGTGCCTCTATTCTCACACGCCATACCATATAGTTCTCTATCGAGAACATCAGTACCATCCTAATACCTGACATATCAGACATTGTGAGTACGAGTATAAGGATGTGATGAAGAGATGCTTGTGCAGTGAAAAACGTTTTCAAGATCTGTTCGAGAAGACCAGTAGTACAGAACCGATGATCAGAAAAACACTATTGCTCTGATACCAATTGTTGGTCCGGAGACGAGAGTCAGGTGTAGAGGGGGGGGGGGTGAATACACCTGAGTACTGCTCCTTTTTCTCAAACCGAAGGGCAGCTGAGCTGTTTGGTACGACTGATGAATAGTGCCAAATAAGAACATTCGATCACGGGTCAGAGAGTGAGTTAACTACTGAGCTCTCCTACTGACTATTGTCAGTCGTTGAAACTCAGTCGAAAAATATTAGTGCGGAATAGTGTGGGGCCCGGAGATTCGTCTCAATTTGAAAATGCGATTTTCACAAGTCAAGTAGTTTTGGCTAGTGCACTTTATGAATACGTTTTACGCAAGATATCATTTTGTGATCGGTTTGTATACAATGCGATAAATAGTAAACAACACAAGAAATTTTTAACGTGGTTCGGATACGCAAGATCCTATGTACACGGTCCTACTGAACATGAGGTCTTGTTGATTTATCTGAGCAAGCCTCAGCAAGGAATCTGTGCACTGGACAGACCCTTCTAAGTTATAGTCCTTAGCGACTTTACAAATCAAACCGAGGTTTGAAAGGGAGGGGAATTTTTCCAACTAGAAGGAGTTCTTACAATAAGAACAATTACTAAAAGTGAACTCCTTCGAATTTCTAAGCTATAGATATGGCAATGAGCTTAGCTAGAGAAGAGGGATCTAAAGAACTCTAGAGAGAAGAACTACGAATATTCTATTGAGCAAGTTCGTCTCTGGATTAATCTTGAATGCGCTAGAGTTATTTGAATGCTTGAGCGTTTTTCCCTTTTATTTTGTGCGTCCCGTGTGTGGAGCAAATATTTTCTTCTCTATTTATAGTTGTGAAACAGGCACATGTCCGTTGGAGAAGACGATGCCATGTATCACAAACTTCCAAAGAAAACGGCCATAAATTCGAATTATTGCAGCAGCGTTGTTGGTTACTGTGCATGAGAGCAGCTTTAGTAGGTCAGAGCAGATAAGCTTCGGCGGATTCTCATTGGTCGAAGTTTACGGTGGGTGAGATGTGTCAGACATCGGAGTTGACTCTCACTTATCCTCGTATGGTATTCTGCTGACTTTCGAAAAGACTTTTAGAGCTGGGTCGTTTCCTGTCGGATACAGTAGACTTGAAGCAGTCTCTGTCTTCTTCGTCTGAGTCGGCTGATAAGATCCTCTACTAAGTGTAGTCAGCTGTTGATTCCGAAGGAACTGAGCTTGTATAGGGTTCTTCTGCTGATGTCTGTCAGCTGATAAGGTATCTTCTACTGATGTCTGTCAGCTGATGACTTGAGAATGCAAGCTCTTACATTAATGACGTGGGGTTCTGGAAAGTAACTTCGACAGAAGATCAATCAAACATTTTACCCCGTATAGGACATAGACACGAAAGATAAGCAAATCAAAAATAGTCTATCCTATTACATCATCTAATCCTATCGAGACACTACACTACTGATATCAGCTGGGTTTTGGGATCTTCAATTCCATAGTACTACTACGATTTCCCCCAATATTCTTTTACCCGATAAACTGCTGAGTATCATCTACTGACTCATAACCCAACAGATACTATTTAAAAATGAATGTCTGAAATCTATTTGATCCGGCACTCTAAATATATTATTTAGATATTTAGGGAATGTTTACAATGGCTTCTTATAAGCACTTCTTATTTGCTTTTGCTTAAATTGAAAATAATTATTTTTAAACATAATCATCTGACTATGGCGCTTGAAGTACCAAAATCATATCAATAGGTGCTTAAAATAAACTGCTTAATTAAGCAGTTTAACTGCTTAATTTTAAAAAACAAACACAGAAAGCAGGTTTTGCAAACATATACTTATGAGGTTAAAAAATAGATAAATACTTAAAATAAGCTCTTTCAAATACACCCTTAATATTCTATATAATTATAAACGATTATTCTATCCTAATTCTGTTCTAAAATGAAAACTTAAATGACGAAATTCAATTCACTGCATGCTGCAAATTACGAATACCATATTTTGGATTTGAAAATATTAAACCTTATTTAGTTCATTGAAATCATGTATACTTAATTTGGAGAAATCAATATCTAATTATCTAATTAAATAAGTATGAAATCATATACACTTATTTTACTTTAGTAGGTTGTTAAGATTTGTTATGCTTTTTTTTTCCCTTTGTTTATCACTATTGGAGTTTCTTCTCTATGAAAAAAATATGGATTGTTTTACGAAATATTTTATTTTAATATCTGACAAAAAAAAATCTCGAACCGATGAATATTAGTATTTTTAAAAAAAGTGTACAGAGTACTCCCTCCGTCCCATTAGTAGTGTCTCATTTCCTTTTTTGGTTGTCCCATTAGAAGTGTCCCATTTCTAAAAAAGGTAAGAAATATGTGGACAAGAATCAACCACTCAAAAGTCAAACAATACACACCACAAAACACCATTTTCTTAATAACCGTGCCGAAAAGGAATGGGACACTACTAATGGGACGGAGGGAGTATATTGTAATCTCTAATTTGAACTGTGAGTTTTGACCAATACAAACACATATTCTCTCTACCCGGACGGTCTCTTTGTTATTGTCTTTTTTCCTTAACAAATAAAAAAATTAATATATGTGGATTGCAATCACTTAAATAAATAAATCGATCATTTTAATACACGTCCATCACTTTCTTAATTTACGTATCGAAAATAAATAAATCTTGTTTATTGGGATGAAATTTTTTTCTAATAAAAGTTTATTGAGATTTTATATTATTAATTATCTATTTAAACTTTTTCACTTGGATATTATCTTTAAAATTCATGTTTATCTCATAAATAAAGAACTAAATAAATAATACTCTATCAGTCCATAGAAAGTGTCTCCTTTCTATTAACTACGGAGATTAAGAAAATTTGTATTGTATGATGTGTATTATTTAATTTTTGAGTTATTAATTTTGATTCACATATTTTTTAATTTTTCTAGAAACAAGACACCTTTTATGTAACTATGCAAAAATGAAAACATGATACTTTTCATGAGGCAGAAGAAGAGTATCCCTCAAAACTCGAGAGTTTGTGTTCACTCATAATTAGCCCAACTAATTCGTAGCCGTCCTCATCAACTGCCTCCTCTCTCTCTATAATACAGTTAAACATCGATAAAGTAATATTCGATAAAGTAATAATCTCGCTAAAATAATAATTTTTTTCGATCTCGATATGGGCCAATTCACTAAAATAATGTTCAATAAAGTAATAACCTCGTTAAATGAATATTTTTTCTGGATCCCAAAAGTATGAGTTTTTTTCGCAATCAAACTATTATTTTATTCCCTCTTTTTTATACGTACACACAAGAATAATATTTTTATGGGGGCGTTGAGATATCAATAAATTTTACTAGCCATTACCAAAAAGTTAGAAAAGGCAAATAATAATTAATTCAACACACAAACATTCAAGCATTTTGGTTATTGTAATATTCCTCTTTACAGTTATCATCAACTGTACGGACACTTCTAGAAAATTTCAATATGTTGTGTCGTGCACGTATCAGACACTTCTTTTCATGTTTTATATGCTTAGGTATACGTGGCATCTAATTTCAATGAAAAAAATAAAATTAATTTATTTTACGCTCCAAATCCTGTGTCCAATTACCATAACGTTTCCTAAGTTTTTAAAGAATACCGTCTCTCAAGTCCGTATCGTGTCATATTTCGTATTGCATATTTCGTAGTAAATTTTTAAATATTCTTTCTCTATCTACAATCTGCTTAAAATAACAAAGACAGAAGCATTAATTATCAGATATACCTTCTCAAGGAAGCGTCTGGATTGGAGCAGTTCCTCTCAAGGAAGCCTACCTTCTTCCTTCCTCGACAGGTGTCTCAGATATACCTCAACTCAGATTCGATATCTGGAGACATCATTGGACGTTTTGCCGTCCACTCCATAGGCGATGCCTCTATGCAACTGAAGCGGATCTCAATTAAAGAAGCACTGAGGAGAAGCTTCGCTTTGCCTGCTGAAGGAGTTAGCCATGTTGGCTACAACGATGACAGGATAGACGACTATCTATCTATATTCGCGGAAAGCCTACCACATTCGGAGCGGCCTTCCCAAAGAACAATATGCCTGCCCGGGTTCCGTGCACTAGCTTATATAGTCACGCAGCCTATCGACAAGCCAAGCGGGTTCATTCGATCAAGTATCGAGACCCAAGATCCAGCTCATGATGGCAATATATGACAAAGCAAAAATCAACTGGACGGAGTTCTTTCTTCGAGAGTTCATGGTTCAAGCTGCCAAATTTGATAAGGCAACGTGCAACCTGACAGTAAAAGGTAAGCTGCTGTATGGACTGAAGCTGTCCATCATGATACAAGATATCTGTGGAGATGACCAGATCACCTTTGAGGACAAGGTACACTTTAATGTAAAGAAGATCAGGTTCCACAACAGAAAAGCTGCTCTTCAGCAAATTGGTTCAGGACCGTCGCTTCAGCAAACCACGCCTACCAAGAAGAGGTCTCCTCCAGCCAAAATTTCTAAGACATCGGCTAAACGTCCGAAGAAAGCCATCGCTGATGTCCCTACTGAATCCGAGGCTGTACCGGAGGAAACTACTGAACAACCAACCGCCGAACAAAGCTACGAACATGCTACTGAACAGCCTACTCAGCCTATGCAGCTAATAGATGAGTCAGAGTCCTCCGAGGAGACTCATTCGGTGGAGAAGGCCGTCTCCACTGAACAGACTCAAGAAGTGGATCAAGGGGTTCCAACTGAACCTAGCCAGAATGCTGATATACAAACTCTGGAAAGCCCGCTTGATATTCCACCACTCAGCACTTTGCCATCTGCTGAAAAACAGACGTCCGCCATAGATCTTGACGACTCGAAACGGCGTCCGAGCAAGAATCAATCGGAATGGAAGCCTCGGCGCTCGGATCTCAAGCATTCCGAGAGATAGCCGACCAAATACCGAGAGATCGCCGGCCACCAAGACTTGGTGTTAATTGCTAGACAGGGCCGGGCTCCACATGCTCCTAAGGTTCCGGGAGTGGCACCCGCGGCTTCGCCTCATCCTTCACTACTCCCGTGAGCAATTACATCGGGAGGAGCAACACCTAAGGCGGCGAGATAGGTTACTCCGGGCCCGCCGACCTAGGTAACTTCGATGATCCGAGGGCCGCGATGCCGGCCTTGCCGCACGATAGAGCGGCAGACTTCGAGCTCGGCCCCTCGAGATAGGTCGACCACGACGGTCGAGGACCCACCCCATGATTCGAGCCCACGGGAAGCTCGATGAGGGAGTACCCCGGGACAAGGATACAACCGCTGAAACTTCGATCTACCGCTCGGTATCCTTGGGCCTGTGAAGTCGGCGGCCGGTACTTCAACGTCTGCGCAGCCTGCTCGGCTCTTGCTAACATCTCGGTTTGAAGTAGCGCCCCCGCCCAAAGGCCGACGCTCAAAGTCCATGGCCAAGGCACTGAAAAGCCAAGGAGCTCAGAACAGAGCTCTAGCCAAAGCTGTCCATAAAGTATGGAAGAAAACTGTTGAAGCCACTAGCGCTGAGCTTCAGGGGCTGAAAACCTCTCTATCCGACTCAGCTGCCCCTGATGTCTCTTCCATTGTCTCAAATGCGCTGGCAAAGCAGAGACAGGACTTTGAAGATCAGCTCAGAGTGATTCAGGAGGGACAGGCCAAACTGTTTGAAGAATTCAAGGCCTCTCAGTCCACTAATACTGAATCAGTCTCAAACCTATCCCAGGCCACTGAGCTCAGACTCAACAATATTCAACAAGCTCTGGAGGATAAGGTGTCTGAGAAGATGACGGAATTTAAGGCTGCAGCTGAGCTCTCCCACAAGAAATACAGTGAAGATCTTGCTTCTGAGAGGAATGAGCTGCATGAGGCACTGACAAAAATCAAAGACAAACTCGACTCTCTGTCAACCTCTTACAAAAGCCTAGACCTAAAGGTATCCACTCCGACTCCGGTAATAATTGATGATGCCAAAAAGGGGGAAGGAAAGGATAAAAGGGAAGAAAAGAAAGACAGTGAAAAAGGGGACAAGTCAACCCCCAAGCTGACCCTGACTAAACCCTCAGCCAAATTCACTAAGGGGGAAGCTCCACTGAAGCCCGCCAAGAAAACCAGGTCAGTAGCAGACGCAAGCGAAGTTCAGACTATTATTCGCTATGGACCCAGCTGAAGAGACCCAGGGTGTCTCCACTGCGAGCATAGCAGAGACCGGCCCAAGTGGCTCTGGAACAACTACTCACGCAACCCAGACTCCTACTGATATTGTGGTGGAGATGCGGAGTATGCTGAACATGATGATTTAGAAGAGGAAGAAGCCCCTCTACCATCGCCTGTTCCAGGCAAAGGGAAGAAAGTACTGGAACTCCCGACCCCTCCAGCAAAGAAATCAAAGAGATACATTTCTGCTGAAGAGGAGGCTCAGATAGCAGCTGACGAGAAGCTTGCTAGGGAGATAGCCAAAGCTGAGGCTGCCAACAAGCCTAAAGAAAAGACCTCTCAAGGCAAAACTAAGGCACCAGCTCGAGGCGGAAAGAAAACTGCTAGGTTGCCTCCAAGGAAGCTCAAGATTCATGATGATGAAGATAGAGAAAAAGAAAAGGAGCAACAGCAGAAGAATACTGAGAAGCAGGGTACATCCAAAGAGAAATCCAGTACCCCTGCTGACTCAGAAGACTCTCCTCACCAACCTTCCTATATGAGATCCAAAGAACAAGATGCTGAGATCGAAGCCATTTTCGCTCAGATGGATAGGTATTTCTACGAGAGGAGAGGAAGCCGCATGATAGAAGCTACCAGACAGAGAATACATATGGCAGACCTTGAGGCATTGAGAATTCGTACTGAACAAGAGGCCAGGCTGAGAGTACCTTCAAAAGCTGATATTCCTTATCGATACAGAAGGTTTAGGAAGCCAACTGATCTGAAATCGCATAGATGGCCAAGGACAGACGATTGGATACCGCTCGCTTACTCGAGAGATGGGAATCGCAAAGATAGAGTTTATCAAGCGCAATTATTTTTGGAGGTTCTGGCCAGACAAGGCTAAGACTGATGCTTACACAGAATGGATGATGATAACAGAACCGGAGCTATACGTATACTTGCATAAAGTCGTGTCTGAAGGTATAGAAGTCAGTGTTCCTGAGCCCAGAATCATACCTCCGCCAAGAAGAAATGATGACTCAGTCCATCATGGAGTAATAGAAAAGGAAGTGAAGAATGCTGCCGCGAACAGAGGACTTGAAGAAGATGAGCCAACGAGACTTCGCCGAATACACGAGCCGAGGAAGAACTCATACGGAATGTATGGCTTGCCCCCGCCCGAGTCAGAATCGCAAAACTTTATGGACAGGATCAAGCAGTACAAGCGTTCTTATTATTAGATTTATTTATCTTCCTAGCTTAGAAAGAGATGTAATGTACTGAACTTTCATATCTTATATATACATTCTCTTTTGGCTCAGACAATATCTTATTGTCTAAACAACCGTGTTTGTTTTATGCTTAAACACTCAGAATCACTGAAGTGATTGCTGACTCACACACTCACTTTATCTTGCTTGTCAGCTTATTGCTTCTCTAGATCTGATAGTCTAGTTGTTGTGTTTCGGGGGAATTGTTTAGATAGAGGGAAATTGTTTTGCCCTGCTCCCCTCAGTAGACTAGAACTTGAAGAACAAACTCCACTGATCCTACTTGTAATAATGTAAGGAGCTCTGTTTCTGATAGTTTAGTGTTAGCATAGATGATAGGTTTTGGCATCATCAAATAGGGGGAAATTGTTGGGTGATGATTTTATCCTCAAGCCTTCGTTATACTTAGTGGGAAATGATTACGTCTTCAAAGCTTGACCGTAAGCTCAGTAGCCTCATGCTCTGTACCTATCTGAAGATTTGAAGGTCCCAAAACCTTATCTTGATTGATGAACCATTCCCGTGTAATTGTTTTATCTTTGAGGTTTCAGACTTAGTAGACACTCTGCTCTAGTTAAGGCGGTCAGTAGCTTATCAGCCACAGCACCAGAAGTAGAAGACTCAGTATTTACTTGGACTCGGCGAGGAGCAAGATATCGAAGGAGTCGGTAGAACCGAACTCCGGCGAGAGTAGTTCATCGAACTCGTAGCCGACCATCGTAGAGTACCCTCAACTGTCTCTCTACTGAATGAAGATCAGACTCAGCAACGGCAGACAGTCTTCTGAACTGTCAGACACTTTTTTGAATATACAATCAGTATTGTCAAGTACGAGGAAAAGAGAAGTCAGCTTCAGTATGCCTCGAAGTCTGTTCCATCTCAACCACTCCATAATCCTCGACAAATGACAAGCATACACGTGTCTCTACCTACTAAAGCTGCAAGTCAACATATTTCCAGAAAAGGAGGGAAAGGACACTGTTACATCCTTCAAAAAGAGCTGTTAGCTACCAAAAGAGAGAGAAAGGAAGATCGTCTCCAACGGATCTTTTCCAATCTCTGCTCTATAAATAGAGGGACATTTCAAGCCTTGAGAAGAGGACACAAGAGAGAGAGAGACGAATGCGCATAAGCTTAATGACGAAAACAAACACAAGCATTCAAACGAGCTAGAACCAGAAAACCCTAAGTCTTCCGCAAGAATTTGAAGATCTATCTCCGACGAAAGACTACCTTCTCAGCTCATAGCCTCTAGTATCCAAATCGACGATACACGAACCTAAAGCTTATTTCAGCTGTTCGTCGATCTAGAAGCCACTCTCTCATTCCCTATCCCTCTAACCCTAAGCTCAACAGAATATACTTATAGCTTAGACGAAGGAGTTCATATTTGAACCCAATCCTTATTGTAAAAGGACTCCTTCATAGTTGGAGAAGTTTGTCAAACACTTTAGTGTGATGCCTTTGTAAACTGGGACTTGCTTAGTATAATCCCCAAGCCACGGCTTTGTCCTGTCCACAAGCTGACTGAGACTAACTCAGTATAATAAATAGCCTCCTGAACTTTTCGGGACAGTGGACGTAGGATCGATTGATATCCGAACCACTTTAAAAATTCATGTCTTGTTATTGCTTTCTGATTACTGTTGCATTGATTTTACTGTTCATACTGAAAACCTACTTTAAAATCATACAACCTGTCTCAAAGACATCTTGAACCGTCTATTTTTGCCGAACCGAGACTTGCTAAAACGTTTTTTCCACTCAACTGATTTGGGCCTACACTTTTCCGCACCGCTGAACTCTACCTGTTTGATACTGAATTCTGACTCAGTCAGCTAGCAGATCTCAGTAGAGTCAGACTCTTTGCCACACACGATTCAGAACAGCTATTTGGTCTGCTGAATTATTTCAGTACGGCACTTTCCTGAACAGGACTGTTCGTGTTCGAAGTTGAGAAAATCGGAGTCAGGTGTATTCACCCCCCCCTCTACACCTGACCGTACACTCGGGACCAACAGAGAGTCAGACGAGGACTCGGATGACGAGTCTACGATTTCATGTATCACTGATTGTTGATCCATTTAGCTCCTACTTTTGATTATCATTTCTTGTTAGAATTGTAAGGTTGGAAATGTCATTTTCCCTTTTTGTAGAACCTTCCAACCGCTATTTTGGTTTGACTCCATGCAGATGTACTGATGTTTTAGGCCTAGTATAGAGCCTTGTATCTTTTGTGTACTAAAGAGTCCTCTATTAAGGCAAGTTTTCCTTATTTATAAAGTGGTTATGCGGATTTATTATATATTATAACTGTCTATATGTTAACTGTTCTACTACATCCATACAACGCGCCCTATATGACACTTAATTAATAAACAAACATGGGGTACTAAATGGACGCTTGTTAGTTGTTAACAGAATGCCTAGAGTACGAGGAGGAGGAGTTGACAGAGGAAATGCAGGAAGAGGTGATGAGAGTTTCGAGGAAGCTTTGAGAAATTTTTCGCAGCGATCTGTTGAGGAGAAGTTCAGAAAGGAAAGACCTCCAGTATTTGACGGAAAAGGGGAACCTGAGGACGCGGAAAAATGGGTGAGAGTAGTGGAACGAATCTTTGCGTACATCAGATGTGAAGATAAGGACAAAATCACTTGTGCTACTTACCAACTAGTGGAGGAAGCTGACTATTGGTGGGAGTCAGTTAGACGCACCATGACTGAGGAGCAACTTGCAGAACTCTCTTGGGAAGGATTTAAGGCACAATTCTTTGAGAAATACGTCCCTGACCACTATCGCCAGGAGAAACGTAAGGAGTTCCTCAACCTGGAACAACGAAACAAGACTGTCGTTGAATACGATCGGGCTTTCGCCCAACTGTCTCGGTATGCGCCACATCTGGTGGCCACAGAGAAGGAGAAGGCAGACAAGTTTAGGAGTGGGCTGCGTTCTGAGATCAAAGTGCCCCTGACTACGATGAGGAAGGCCACATATGCGGAATTGCTGAGTATGACACTCAACATTGAGTCGAACCTGCCAAAGGAAAGAGAGAGAGCACCAGTCCATCAAGGTGATGGGAAAGAGAAAAGGAAATGGGACGAACGCAACCGGGGAGACACTGGGAATACCGGAAGGCCATGGCAATGGAATAGGAATCCTCAGCAACAACAGCAACGACACCGAGGACCTCGACAGAGACCGCAACAGGGACCACAACAAGGGAGAGATAAACCTCTCTGTCCAACCTGCCAGAAACCCCACACCGGGGAGTGCCGAAGAGTTACGTTTGCGGACGCATTGGATACTATGCTAGGGAATGTCCGAACCAAGGAAGAAATGGCGGAGCACAGAGACAACAGAACCCGAGAAACCAGCAGCAACAGAACCAGAGGCCGCCAGGAAATCAGCAACAACCGCAACGTGCTAGAGCTTACGCTTTAAATCTGGAGCAAGCCGCTCAGAACGATGGAAACTTAGCAGGTATCATCGATATCGCTGGCATACCAGTTATAGTACTCTTTGACACTGGAGCATCACACTCCTTTATGTCGCAAGCTGCATATGAGCTATTGAATCTAGATGCTGAAAGAACAGATAGCACTCTAGAAATCGACACTCCGAATGGGACAATGACATCTAGGCATAAGTGCTCTAACATAGGACTGAACATCGCCAACGAGGACTTTATAGCAGACCTATATGTCCTTCCTATGGGAGACTTTGACGTAATCCTAGGAATGGACTGGCTCGCCAAAAATCGTGCCACCATAATCTGCCACGATAGGCAAATCATTTTTCAACCACTCGATAAGAAAGAGATAATCTTTCCTGGCGTAAAGTTAGGCAAGAGAATCCCAATTATATCCGCTATGAAAGCTGTCAAGATGATCAAGGGAAGAAATGGTCAAGCGTTTCTTGTTAGCCTCACGAGTAACGAGGACACAAGGAAGACAACTGAGGAAGTGCCAATAGTTAGGGAATTTCAGGATGTATTTCCGGAAACCCTTCCAGGACTGCCGCCAGATAGGCAACTTGAGTTCACAATAGACCTAGAGCCTGGAGCTGCCCCTGTGTCAAAAGCACCATATCGAATGGCCCCAAGAGAGCTACAAGAATTAAAGGTCCAACTACAGGAGTTATTGGAATTGGGCTTCATACGGCCCAGTGTGTCGCCCTGGGGAGCACCAGTTCTGTTCGTGAAGAAGAAAGACGGCACACTTAGGATGTGTATCGATTATAGAGGATTAAATAAACTCACTATCAAGAACAAATATCCGCTAGCAAGGATAGATGATCTATTCGACCAGCTGAAGGGCGCCACTGTGTTCTCCAAGATTGACTTGAGATCCGGCTACCACCAACTGAGGATCAGGAAAGAGGATGTTTCAAAAACGGCTTTCAGGACACGTTATGGACATTACGAGTTTACCGTAATGCCTTTTGGGCTGACGAATGCACCAGCAGTATTCATGGACTTGATGAACCGAGTATTTCACCAATACCTCGACAAGTTCGTTCTGGTATTTATTGACGACATCCTTATTTACTCCAAGAGTGATGAGCAACATGAAGAACACTTGCGCATAATACTGGAAACTTTAAGAGCGGAAAAACTATTTGCCAAATTCAGTAAGTGTGAATTCTGGCTTAGGGAAGTAATGTTTCTCGGCCATATCGTGTCGGCCGAAGGAATCAAGGTGGACCCAGCCAAGGTCCAAGCAGTGAAAGAATGGAGGACTCCGAAGAATGCTTGTGATATAAGAAGCTTTCTAGGTTTGGCAGGTTATTATAGACGTTTCATTGAAGGATTTTCTAAGCTGGCCAGACCTATGACACAATTTTTGAAGAAAGGGACTAAATTTATTTGGTCCAACGACTGTGAGAAGATCTTTCAAGAACTCAAGGTGAAACTAACGACTGCCCCAGTGTTAGCAGTTCCGGAGGAGAACCAAGGTTTCGTGGTGTATACGGATGCCTCAAAACTGGGTCTTGGTTGCGTGCTTATGCAGAGTCGGAAGGTGATAGCTTACGCGTCCCGCCAATTGAAGCCTCACGAGTTGAATTATCCAACTCATGACTTGGAGTTAGCAGCTGTCGTGCATGCACTAAAGATATGGAGGCACTACCTTTACGGCGTAAAGTGCGAGGTCTACACCGACCACAAGAGCTTAAAGTACTTCTTCGAACAGAAGGAGCTTAATATGAGACAAAGGAGATGGCTAGAGCTGGTGAAGGATTACGATTGTACAATAAACTATCACCCTGGGAAGGCGAACATGGTAGCAGACGCGCTGAGTCGAAAGACCAAGGCCAAGCTAGGATTCCTCTTAACTAAGCACGAGAATTCGCTACACTAAGATTAGAAGTTATACACCCTCCTGAGTCAGTATTAGGGTACGTAGCCGCGATGGTAGCTACCCCTGACTTGCGAGGACGAATTATAGGAGCCCACAGGTCAGACGAGTTTCTAGAAAGGATGCGTAGCACCTCAAGAGCAGGAGACACGAAGGAGTTTTACGAAGCTAAAGATAATGCCCTTATGTTCGGAAATAGGTTGTGCGTGCCCCAAAACGAAGAACTTAAGAGCGAGATTATGAGTGAAGCTAATGATACCCCTTATACCGCTCACCCGGGAAACACAAAGATGTATCAAGACCTGAGAGAGAAATTCTGGTGGAGAGGCATGAAGAGAGACGTAGCGATGTTCGTAGAACGATGCCTCGCGTGCCAACAAGTTAAAGCCTTGCACCAAAGACCGTACGGGACATTGCAGCCACTACCTATTCCTGAATGGAAATAGGAGCACATAAACATGGATTTCGTAGTGAGTTTGCCGACATCAGTTTGTGGAAACACTGCTATATGGGTCATAGTGGATTGCCTTACTAAGTCAGCACATTTCTTACTAGTACATATGAAGCTAGGGTTGGATAGGTTTGCTAAGATATACGTAAAAGAAATAGTACGCCTTCACGGTGTACCTATATCCATCACATCTGACCGCGACCCCAGATTCACCTCACAGTTCTGGCCTCGTCTGCATGAAGCGTTGGGTACAAAGTTAAACTTTAGCACCGCTTACCACCCCCAGACCGACGGACAATCAGAAAGAACAATTCAAGTACTAGAAGATATGTTACGGGCGGTGATCACTGACAAAGGTGGAAATTGGGAAGACATACTACCTCTTGTGGAGTTTGCCTACAACAACAGCCACCAGGCCACAATCGGAATGGCTCCGTACGAGGCATTGTACGGCCGAAAGTGCAGATCACCACTTTATTGGGATGAAGTAGGTGAGAGGAAGCTGTTGGGACCAGAGTTGGTGCCACAAATGATAGAGAAGGTAGAGTTAATCAAACTAAGGATCAAGGAGGCTCAAGATAGACAAAAGTCGTATGCAGACAAACGTCGAACCGATCTAGAGTTCAATGCAGGAGACAAAGTCTTTCTGTTGTAACCTATAGCTTAGCGCTGCCACCTAGTCTTGGAAACATACATGATGTGTTTCATGTCTCACAACTACGAAAGTACGTCTTCGATCCAAAGCATGTGATCAACTACGATGAGGTAGTCTTAGCTCAAGATTTGAGTTACGAGGAGCGACCAGTGCAGATACTCGACCGAAAGACTCAGAACCTGAGGAACAAGCAGATCGCCCTGGTCAAAGTCATATGGAGTCATCACGGACAAGAAGAAGCAACTTGGGAATTAGAAAATAAGATGAGGGTTCAATACCCCGAGCTAGAGTTTCCGGAGCCGTAAATTTCGGGACGAATTTTTTTTTAAGGAGGGTAGGATGTAATACCCCCAATTTTTGTCATACCCAATTGATCTTTTTATGCGATTAATTTCGGATCAAGTCTTGTGTTCGATAATATAATTTATATTATAGTATAATATACTCCCTAGATTAATTGTTTCGGTATATATGGGGTTAGTTATATACATAAGAATGTATATATATAGAAAAAAAAATGTCACGATTTTTTTCCCCACGTCAACTCCCTCTCTCACCATAACCTCCCTCTCCCACACCAATTCTCACCATAACCTCCCTCTCTCACATCAACTCCCTCCATAACTTCCTTCTCCCACGTTGTTTTTCTTCCTTCATCCCATGTCTCACCCCTCTTCAACTACACACGTTGACATCTGCATAATCTCAAGAAGGAATAGAGCATTCAAGTTGTCTCTCCTCATACCGGAAGCTTGGGACCGGTGACGTTCTCGCGCACCGTCGATATCAAGGAAGTCAAGGTATAAGCTTTTATTTGGTCTTCTAGTTCCTTTTCTTCTTCGCCTATTTTCTGAACCAATCTGAAAACACATGCTAAACAAGAAAATTCATACCTGCTAATGATCAGTTGATTATCACGTTCGATTAAGCCGCCTTTGCGAACCCTCATTTGTCGCCTAACCTGTCACCTTCAGCGATTTTTAACAATTTATTTCTTGAGAATTACATGGTGGTTCCTTCATGAATATTTTTCTACGAAATGTCAAGATTATTCTACTAAAATATCAGAATTTTTTCGATTTCTGATGCGAAAGTTATGAGCCTCCCAAAACGCTTGCTGGAAACGAGACCTTTCTAGCCAGCTTGCTGACCGGCGATATTGCGACTCATTTTATGACCAGATTAATGAGAATAGATACCGAAGTCTTATACCACTATGAACCTTGTACTTTAAGCTTTCCAACTCCACTTTCCGTTCGTTAAATGGAGATCGTACCAAAGAGATATGGAGCTCGGAAGTTGAGCTGTTCGAAGTGCGCTCGTCACGGAGCAGCAGTACGATTTCGAATATCTGTTATTCTCCAATAACATAAACCTAACGAAACTTATAATACTGAAAAACCCTTCCTTTAAGCTTTCCGAAAACACGTCTCGCGCATTTTTCGGGGCCCGGATCGAGGAGATACCACCCGCCAAAGTTGAGTAGCTGAAATCGCACCGTTACGCGAAACAGTAGACTTCGGGGACAAATCAGAAAACTTTGGAGACTTAATTCGGGGACAAAACAGAGTTCGGACGCGAAACCCTCGGATCGCAAAACAGAGTTCGGACGCGAAAGATATAAGTCTCCG